>JAJAGP010000062.1:622706-1045347 GCA_025084515.1 Ancistrus triradiatus | reverse complement strand
TATTACACGCCTTGTTCTTGGAGTGATCTTTGTTGGTCAACCACTCCTGGGGAGGGTAACAATGGTCTGGAATTTCCTCCATTTGTACACAATCTGTCTGACTGTGGATTGGTGGAGTCCAAACTCTTTAGAGATGGTTTTGTAACCTTTTCCAGCCTGATGAGCATCAAAAACTCTTTTTCTGAGGTCCTCGGAAATCTCCTTTGTTCGTGTCATGATACACTTCCACAAACATGTGTTGTGAAGAGCAGACTTTGATAGATCCCTGTTCTTTAAATAAAACAGCGTGCCCACTCATCTCATTGATTTAAAACACCTGACTCTAATTTCACCTTCAAATTAACTGCTAATCCTAGAGGTTCACATACTTTGCCACTCACTAATATGTAATATTGGATCATTTTCCTCAAGAAATAAATGACCGAGTATAATATTTTGCCTCATTTTGTTTAACTCAATTACTTTTAGGACTTCTAAAGGGTTAACAAACTTTCAAGCACCACTGCACACACTGCAAGAACAATGTGGAAATGCCAACATCTCTCAGCGGCCTTTACATACTTTTTCTTTAAGCAGTGCCTAAACATTATGCCACAGTTATTTTCCAATTCTGATAAATTTCCTTTTCAAGGTTTGTCACACCACTATTATCTCTGACTTAGTGTTTGTCCGCCCCAGAAATCACCTACTTCCACTGCTCATAATCTACTCGTGGCATCAGTAACTGAACTTTCTTTTTTATATAAGTTATGTTCGGATTCTTAACTATTTATTTTATGTATATTATATAGTCAATATATTATGTGGTTATTCATGGACGGCCTTATATCTATGTACGGGTCCCTATGAACCAGACTCATCATGTTTTACCACATGTTTGTTCCTTTAAATGTTTGTTGGTTTAAGAGTGTGAGTATCTGTACCATTCATTGGAACTTCTTGGCATCCCCAAATGCAAGTTATTTCACACACACTTTAATTACAGATTTATCCTTGATTATTCTTGATAAAGACGTACTTGGTGAGGAAGGACATCCTTGGTTTGGAAAAAGTTCACCTTCCAAAATGACCATTCCTGAGCAATTTTCTTTGTATAAGAGTCAACTTGGCGTTCCGATGAAGCTTCCACATGCTACCATTGCTAAAGTGTAAGGGGGGGTCACACTAAATACTTGACACTTTAGACTATAGAAGCTGTTTCACAGATTTTTTCAGGTTTTTAATACTGTTTACAACTGATAAATAATTCTATATGTTTAATTATATCCTTGCTAAAACAATGGCATACCTAATCTAATGGTGTTCTAAGACTTTAAGACTGTAACATTAAACTTTATGCTAAAGTATGAAGCACTATAGCACAAGAAGCACTGTATTTACCATAACCTTCATTATATGCCGAACAATTTAAATGTGTTGCTGTATGTAAGTATTGTATATTGCTAAATTACTATTACTAAGACCTATTGTTTATACATTTATAGCCTGAAAATCCTCTCAGTCATCCTGTCAAGGTATCTCATGTTAGCTAGTTGGCCATGACTAAATATTGCAATCAAGTAACTGGGTTTTGCCAAGACAGCAACAATATGATTGCTCCACACGTTTTCAGTGTATATATGACAGATTGTAGGTTATTATATACACTGATTTTAAAATACGTCTCTGGCCCCAGCCCAACGAGTCCTGGGGAATCCCCAGATGTTCCCAAGTTTCCATTATAACTGGAGATATAATTTCTTTAGCGGGTCTTGTGCCTGTCCTGGGGCCTCCTTCAAGAGGGACTTGCCTGGAACATCTTTTGTGAGATCACCAAACCACCTAAACTGGCTTCTCCTGATCCAAAGGATCAGTGGCTCTACTCTGACCTTCTGCCACATGTAGCCCTGGCCTTAATCTGTCAGTCACTACTCTACGCTCATGGCCATAGGTGAGGGTAGGCATGTACAGCGCTGGAAAAATTAAGAGACCACTGCAAAATGATCAGTTTCTTTAACTTTACAATTTGTGGATACTCTATGTGTTTGAGTGAATTGGAATATTTTAGTTTTATTATATGTATATTACTGACAAATTACAAATAAAACTATTTATTTGCAGCAGTGACAAGAGAATTTGTTTGCTGTAAATGACAAAATTCTCAAAACAACAAAGAAGATGCGGTGTTTTCAGACTCTGATTATCTGACTCATTCATTTTCTTATCTGCTTAATCCTGGACCAGGCTCGCAGGAAAGTTGGTGCCTAGCAGGCAGCACAGGTTACAATTCATCATAAAGCACACGCACTCACACACTAAGGGCACTTTAGAAACACCAATTAGCCTAACACTCATGTTTTGGGTGATGTGGGAGAAAACTGGCAGAGTAAACCCAGACAGTGGGAGAACTCCACATAGTCGGAGTCCGAGGTCAGGATGCTGGGGACTTTGATTAATAATACAAAGAAAACAAGTTTATATACAGTTTTTAACAAACAAAATACTAATGTTTTAACCCATGAATGTTCATAAATCAGTATTTTAATCACAGCTTTCATGTGTTGCACTTGTACTTTTCCTCAGGTGAAAATTTTGAGTGGTTTCTTCATTTTTTCCAGAGCTGTAGATTGACCTTTGTTCCTTTGAGCTTTGTCCAAGGAAACAAACACTACCAGTGAGATTAAATAATGTGTAACTTTAAAACAAAGGATTTTTTTCAAGCTAGCATACGGCCAGATATGGATGGTGTGTAGAACTGTCAGAACTGTTGCGCTACTCTTTAATTCCAAATATGATGAAGATTGTTTTTGAAATATCTGGATGCAGTGGGAGAAAGACTGCACTGCAGCTGTTTGTCCTTCAATTCAACCTCTCCGCCGCTATTTACTTTCAGCTGATTCCGTTCTAGAGAGAGATATTCTCCCAAAAACTATGGCCAGGCACATTTACATACTCAGCAAACCTTTCACAACTCACGACTAAACATACACAGAACAGAAGCTCGAAAAGGTCCATCCTCAGAATGTCCCCTAAGCTCAAACACAGTGTCTGTTCAGCCTCCCACACCTGTAGGATGAATAATGAGGAGAAATAAATCACCCCTTCAAGCTCTGTTATTAAAGACACCAGCCAGCCAGGCGTCAGAAGCAGTGATGAAGCTCTGGAGCCAATGAGTCCTTCCAGCTTAGAGGTAGTTTATCGGCCGCTAGTGCTTGAATGCAAACCAGCTGCCATTACACAATACTTCCTGACAGCAGTGTCAGGAGTCTTTACAGAAATCAGGCTAGACTGTAAACTCCTGACCTCCAGGTACCATCTCAGCTAAGGGCTGTCTGATGGTTGAAAATGTAGATTTATGGGCACAGCTCGGAAGGGAGCTGAATCAAGATTGTCAAACCAAACTGCTTTTTCAAAATCACTGTATTGTGGAAGTTAAACTGCTACTCAACTGGACTTCCACATCTTTAGCACAAACCCATGTGCTGTCTTGCTATACTGACTATTTCAACAGTGTATCTTGTCCTGGGAATTTGAAGTACTATTACTATAGTACTATTGCTATAGTACTATAACTCAGAAACATAAGACATAGGATCTTGTCTTGGAAACAATAATAACAGTACGAATAAGTAGAGTACCATTTACAGGAAAACTGTGCATACCCGAACATGACATATTAAGTAATTATGGCACAGAGTCTATCATCTTTATTTAGGGGAAAAACATGGGAAAAACAGAATTCTCTTACATGCAACAACCTGTGTAAGAACACCTGTGTAAACATTATTATATATATATATATATACCTGTAGCAAAGCACACAGCGTTATGACTAATATTAAGAATGGGTGTGTTTCAAAAGCACAAAAGGAGCTGTTTTTGACCATACAATACTTACAAAAGCCCAAGACTGCTAACAAGAAGGAAGTGAAATCAAAGCGGGAATAGCCACACCTTCTTAGTTGTGAACTGATGAAGGTGAATTTGGGGCACATTCTTTAGGGGGGAAATCATGGCTGCTTTGACAGGAAAGAACTCAACCTGCTCATTCCTCCATAGCAGTCATGCCTGGGCCTGACATGTTCCACAGAGAGTGCAACAAAGAAAACAGCTTAGATATCCAGTACCTCTGCGGCGAGAGTATTCATACAGATCCACATACATTTCTGGTTAATTCCTTCCACATAAAAGCCTTTATGACAGTTAGCAGAGGCTAGCAGAATATCCTTACTAATATGCTAATACTAAAATATGCTTATTTATAAATACACTGGTAATGATTTATGTGTTATGTACAACAATCACTCGTTAAAACACGAACGTATGTGCTCTTAGTCCACTGAAAAAATTAAAAGTACATGTTTTTCTCCTCTGTTATCTTGATAGAGCAACTCCATTTGCATATATGAAACTACACGCAGTTGATGAAACCAATCACAGGTAACCTGAAGAAATATGCAGATAGTTAAGCTCACCTGACAAAAATTAGTGACTGAAAAGTTCCTGATAGTATGTAATACCTCCATGAGCACACATAACAGCTGCATTTCCATTTGGTATGGACTGGGCAAGTTTCTGGATGTAGGTGACAACAATGTTCAGTATTCAGTCTTACGTGTTGTTCCAGGTAGTCCTATAGATTTTCAAGAGCATTCACATCTGGGTTTATTGTGGGTCAGGGCAGATGTGTGACTGCTCCTGAATGTCGCCATCATGCCATTTAGTCACATTTGCACCTCTGTGAGCATGAGAATTGTCATCATGCAATACAGGGATAGGAATGTTATGTTCCTTGGTAAGATAATGAGCAAAAGGCAAAACCTGGTTGTCCAGCAGCTCAGTGTAGTCACACACACCTTGCATACAGTCCGCATTGAAGGCTTCCTGAGGTCTGATGAACACGAAGCCTAGCGTCATTCACAGGCAGAAAATTCATCTGATGGGGTCATCGTTGTCGCATTTTTTTCTTTTCAAAATTCTCCACACATTCTCTGTTGGGGACAGGTCAGGACTGCACCCTCTTCTTCCATAGCCATGCCTTTGTAATGTGTGCAGCATGTGGTTTTGCATTGTCTTGTTGAAAATAGCATGGGGATGTCCCTGGAAAAGCTGCTGTCTTATGTTGCTCTAAAATCTCAATGTACATTTCTGCGTTAATGCTGCAATCACAGAGGTGTAAATGACCTTTGCCACCGCCACTGACCCAGCCCCATATTGTGACAGACCCTGGCTTTTGGACTCGTTGCTGAATACATTTAGTCGGTTAAGGGCCTTGCTTGGTCCAGAGCACATGGCATCCATTTATTCCAAAAAACAATCTGGAATATTGACTGAAGTTAACCAGACAAAACATGAAATATCTTCTGATCATACTGTCTGCACTGAAATGAAAGTCAAATGTAAGACACACTGTGTTTTTTAATTTGCATTTTCCATCTTGACTGTTTCTGATTTGGGGTTGTACATCAATACATTTGTGTTTGGGAAAACCAAAAGATTTGAACCCTTCCACCCACAATTTCTTCTGCCGACTGCTAAGTTTGGTGATGTGTCCATAGCGGTACAGGCAGCCATTTTGTGGAAATCTTTAGGTGAAATGATTGCTTTGCATGGTTGTATAACAAGCATGCCAAGCAGTGACACATAAGATTAGCTAGCTGACTAACTTGTTACATATGCTAGTTTGCTAGGCTCATTCTAAAATTATCTCACATTATACCACTGGCACTGAATAGCATGAGCTATTCCATCCACCCAAACCAAACACATGATTAAGTTCTTCCTGTTTAGAAGAGAGAAGTTACCCCCAAATGCCATTTGGTCAAAATGTGAGAAGTTTTAGACTGGTACCAGTCTCAACCACGCATAGAGTATTCAGTTTTTGTTTGATACAATTTTCTGTGTTTACAATCTGTGTGTCACTGATTTTGTAATTGTGTAGTCTTCCGTTGTGTAGCCATGATCTGATTTATTCTGCATTATTTCTAGACGCACAATATTCTGACACTGATGTTTAGATGACATCTGACCATTTTAACTGATTTCGTTCTTAACGAAACATGAATAGGAAAATACAAAATAGGAGGTCAAACTTGGTTTTCAAGAAATATATGAGATGTTACATAAGACACATCAAGAAATGTTGTTTATGCATGTTGTGTGCAAGTTGTTTACAAAGCTAAGAATTAAATGTAGTGATGACAGCTTAAACTGAAAACTCTTTCATTATATCAGTTGCTTTCTATCAAACACAGATGAGTTTAGAGTTGAGCCAAAGTCTTTAAATATGAGGCAACGGGTAAACCCAGCTGCAATCCACATAACTCAGTTTAATGTGTGGCACTCTGTTTTCTTTTTTCAGAGCTGTTATAAACCTTTTTTATTTAGGGATTCAAAGCTTTCTTCACTTTCCCTCTTGTGTTATTCATCCTGCAAACAGGATGCTTCCTGTATAGCATCCCAAGAAGCCACAGAAAGTTTTATAATGCAAGTGAGCATACCTATGGAATCCTCTAACTCTCTAACAACTGGTCATGCTGCAAAGCACCAGGGCTATGGTAGTCAGACCAGCCTTAACCATAGGTTTGAAGGAGACTTTGGCACTAAGACCATGTTTACACCCTTTCAGCTCACGTTGAGATTTTACTTGACCGCAAGAAACAAACAGGGATATATACTACCATTTTAGCAAGTATAAATTATTTTGTATAGTTATTGAGCAAAACCAGTAGCACATCACTCAAATCAAGCCTCAAAATACAGACGCAAACTGCAAGTATAACCTGTGCAGCTGCATGTGGCTTTTAATGAACTTGCTGTAAATGACATACTGTGTGTGTGGTTGTGATTTTGTAAATCCTTCACAATTACGCACAGGAACCAGTATATGAGTGAAGTTGTTTTTTTTACACAGGAAAGAAACTCTACCAGTTTACACTTGAGACATATTTTAGTGAAAAGTGTAATCAGAATCCATAATTAACACAGAAGTCTAATTCTACCATGATTTACTAATCCCGTGGCTGCCATGAACCACCAGGGGTCGATGATGTAAAAAAGTGGTTAAGATCACATTCTACTACCATTATAATCCCTAATATAGTTGTGTAGTTATTTAAAAAATGAAAGGTTAATAATAACTAGAGAGGTGCATTTCCTGAAGAAAATGCGAGTGTGATTGCCACTCTGCAATGGCCGACCCTTAGTGTACCTCATGGGCCCAAAGGGCATCACATCAAACCAGGGTGCCCCCGGGGACCAAGCCTGCCGAATTTCATGACTGTAGGTCAAAAAACTGACTGACTTACGGTCATTGGCTTGCCAGGGGACCCAGTGCCCAGCCAGGGTCCACTGGGGCTCCATGGGCATCACATGTCACCTCAGAATGCACCCGTGATGAAGCCTGCCGAATTTCGTGGCAATAGATCGAAAACTGACTGAGTTAGGGTCATTGGCCCGCCAGGGGCCCCAGTGCCTGGCCGGGGTCCAGAGGGGTCCCATGGGCATCACATGTCACCTCAGATTGCACCCAGGACCAAGCCTGCCAAATTTTGTGGCCGTAGGTCAAAAACTGACTGAGTTACGGTCATTGGCCCACCCAGGGGCTCCAGTGCCCAGTCGGGGTCCACAGGGGCCCCATGGGCATCAGAAGTCACCTCAGATTGCACCCGGGACCAAGCCTGCCGAATTTTGTGGCCGTAGGTCGAAAACTGACTGAGTTATTGTTAACTTTTGGCCCATTCATTTCCTATGGGAAAATTGGGACTTTGGGGGGCCCCGCAGGGTCCAACCGGACCGCCCTATACAAGCACACCATTCCCGACCAGACCGGACGCAATGGCACTGGAACGGGGTCGATATCTCGAAAATTGCGGCAGTTGATACGCGTCGAAAATTTCGGAATGTTCAGAATCGGATAACGATAGTGTGATCGCCTTAGGTACACCTTGATAGTACCATGTTGGACCGCCTTTGGCACTCAGAACTGCCTAAATTTGCTGGGTTGTAGCTTCAACAAGGTGCTGGTCAACAAGAGATTTTGGCCCATATTGACAGTTGCTGCAGATTTGTTGGCTGTACATGTGAATCTCCTGTTCTGCCATGTCCCAAAGGTGCTCTGTTGGATTGAGATCTGGTGACTCTGGAGGCCATTGTCATGTTCAAGAACCCAGTTTGAGATGATTTGAGCTTTGTGACACGGTGGGTGTACGATAGTACACTGTGTACATAAAGGGACATGGTCAGCAACAATACTCAGGTAGACTGTGGCTTTTAAACAATGCTCAATTGCTATTAAGGGGTCCAAAGTGTGCCAAGAAAATATCCTCCATATCTTTACACCAGCAGCCTGAACCATTACAGGGCAGGATGAATCCACAGTGTCATGCTGTGCACGTCAAATTCTGACCGTACCATTCGAATGGTGCAGCAGAAATCGAGACTCACCAAGCAACATTTCTTCTGTTGTCCAGTTTTGGTGAGCCTGTGCAAATTGCTGCCTCAGTTTCCTGTTTTTAGCTAACAGGAGTGGCACCTGGTGAGGTCTTCTGCTGCTGTGGCCCATCTGCTTCAAGGACCAGCCTGTTTGGCACCAACATCCATGCCACATTCAGAGTCACTTAAATCACCTTTCTTCCCCATTCTGATGCCTGGTTTGAAGTTCAGCAGGTCATCTAGACCATGTCTAAACACCTAAATGCATTGAGTTTCTGACAGATGTTTGTGTTAATAAGCAGCTGAACAGGTTCACCTCACAAAGTGGCCAGTAAGTCCAAGAAGTTGAATCTGTTCATCTGGACATAGATTTTGTTGGAGAAACGTTTCGTCACTCATCTAAGTGACTTCTTCAGTCTCAGAGACTGAGACTGAAGAAGTCACTTAGATGAGTGAACTCTGCTGGAATATAGAAGATATGTGGCTATTTCTCCATTGTAAGAGGTCTGTAATTTAGCCAGTGTTAGTATACTGTACATATTCTCTTCTTAATCTCGCACATGCATCATATACATGGTGGCACAGCATGATATGGTACATAACAGACCAGAATGCCCAGGGCTTAAGTTCCAGCAGTGCCAAGCTGTTGAGCAAGGCCTTTAAGACCCAACTGCTTGAATTGTACCTTGTAAGATTGTATCAGTTGTAAGTCGCTCTGTATAAGAGCCTCTGCCAGATGACTAAATGTAGTAAAGTAAACGATATATGTACCTTATCTCTTAATTAGACCATGTACTAAACAACTAAGCAACTAAGGACTTAACATTGTATTGGATATGCAACTGTCTCTCTCTGAGCTTTCACATATACATCTAGCAAATCTTAGTTGTTTTTTACATGAACTCCACAGGAGTCCGGTATGCACTGTATATTACATCATAAGCCCACACTGGCACCAAGCTATAAAAAACAAGAAATAATTGTACTACACAATGCCTATGGGGAATACTCTACCTTTTTAAATGTAATCCCTATCTACCGCATTTGTAGCAAATGGGCAATTACCATGAACACAAATTTGAAGAGTTTCCTATATTTAGTCAAATACTGGAAAATCTGCGTACTCCAAACTCACATATAAAACTAGATGATTCATATCAACACATTCAAAAGAACATTTAAGTAATGATCTTAACGGTGAGATTTTTTTAGGGTTTGTTTTAAGGCTATACTCACAGTTTTGACTTTTGAACAATGTGGCAACACTTTGTTTGATTTAAGGAGTTACAAAAGCATTCCACAAAAATACTTGTTTATAAATGTGACTTTCATTGCATACTATATCCAAAACTATGTAGACAGCCCTTCTAAATAGTGATCTATTATTTCAGCCACGCTCTCTGCTCACCAAAATGCAGTGGTTTGCAAACAGCGAACCAAGGCTTATTTTCCAACATCACTACCTAGTCTCACAGTTCTGTTTCAAATTTGGTGAAAAACCTGAGAAGAGTGATGGCTGTTGTAGCTGCAAAGAGGGGACAGACTCTATACTAATGCTCCTGTCCACTAACTTTTGGCTATATAGTCAAAGGTGGCAAGTAACAGTTATGAAGTACTTTGTTACTGTACTGTTTTTTGTTTGTTTGTTTTTTGCTGTGGTTACCTAAAGATGATCATGTCATTTTACCATTGTTTGTATCCTCATGTACCGTCAGTGTCATGGCTATGTGTTTTATTGCCCTCAGTAACAGACATACTGTTTCAAAAATTGAGTTGAAAAAGCTTTTGAAATAAATAATTGTACTTGGTGGGTAGCATTATCACCTCGCAGTGAGAAGGTCGTGGGTTCAATCCTCAGGTGGAGAGGTCTGAGTTCTTTCTGTGTGGAGCCTGCATGTCCTCCTCGTATCTGCGTGGGTTTACTCCAGGTACTCCAGTTTCCTCACACAATCCAAAGACATGCATTTTAGGTGAATTGGTGTCTCTTAATCGCCCCTAGTGTGTCTGTATGAGTGTGTGAGTGTGTGTGCCCTAGGATGGATTGGCAACCTGTATTAGGTTATTACTGCTCTCCCGCGACCCTGTCCAGGATAAGTGGATAAGAAAGTAAAGGAATGTGAATGAATATCACTTTTACTTAAGTAAAGAACATGCTCAGTAGAGTAATGGATAAGGAGTCTGACTTCGAATCATAAGATTGCAGGTTCGAGTCCTGCCTGGGTCAAGGTTTTAAGCATCTTTGTGAAAATAAGCATTCTGTGTTCAACACAAATCCCAAAAAAAGATGCATGTTATAGAAATACATATGTCAGTAATATTGTGTTAAATAAACTAATGTGGGACTGTGGTAGCCTAGCGGTTAAGGTACTGGACTTTAGACCAAAAGGTCCAGGGTTCAAATCCTACCTCTGCCAAGCTACCACTGTTGGGTCCTTGAGCAAGACCCTTAACCCACAATTGCTTGGATTGTAAGACTGTATCAGTTGTAAGTCGCTCTGGATGTTGTAAATGTAAATGTAAGTACTTCTGCCATTTCTGAATATAGTGTAGGTATGTTCTAAGTAAACTGATGTTCTATACAAGGAAACTTGGCCAGTTCATTGTCAGAGGTGACCCATATTCTGCTGATGCAATTTAGAATATACTGAATACTATAAAGTATTTCTTTAATAAGCACAGTACAGTAACAAAAACCCACCCACAGCCGTAATTAAGCACAAGTGTATTTAACCTGGAAAACATTAGTTTTTCCATGCTAAACACATAGAGACAGTCTTTCTGACAACTTGGACATCTAACTTAGCATGATGTAATAAGGTTAACAGGGGTAACAGGGCAGAAGTCCAGTTTAAGCTTGTATAACCCTCCAGAGTTACAGGATGACAGCATAAAGGCTCAGATGAAAATCAGAACATGGCTGTCCAAAAGACATGGTCATAAACCTTCCAGTCAGTGGAGTTTTGAGGGGACTCTACCATCAGCAAAGGAGAAACACAACAGAAGAGCATATACTGTAGCATCTTCAGCCTTGAATCTCAGGATTGTGTCATGGTTATGGATTGTGTGACAAGAGGCATTTCTAGAAAATAAATCCTAAAATAAATGACAACAAAACACTGGTTATAAGCAAAGAGTGGGCGGGAATTGCATCATGTGGTAGCCTAGCGGGTAAGGTACTGGACTTTGGACCAGAAGGTCCAGGGTTCAAATCCCACCTCTGCCAAGCTGCCACTGTTGGGTCCTTGAGCAAGACCCTTAACCCACAATTGCTTGGATTGTAAATAATGCTAAAAGTTTCTACATATTTACAACAAAAAAGTTGGATGGTACAGTCAGACATTCCCCGAACATTCGGTTAAAGTCCAGACTGAAAATTCAACATTGTTTTTAATGGCAAGATATGGGGACGTTGTCTTCAACCGACTTGATTAAATGCAGCAGTTTGGTAAGATGATCCAGCTGACTTCGCTTCCTGAGGTTTTGTGTAATGTGTGTACTCAACAGCTGAATAATTTGATGCTTAGCTATTCCCAGCCTTGAGCTTCCAGCCTTCCTGCTGTCAGAATGGCTTATTGCCATGCTGATTCTTAACCTTTACAGTTCACATATTCAGCTCTGTTTTCTCTTTTGTTTTTCTGCCGATGACATTTCTGTAGGTGTTTCAATGGACTGTTTCAATGTCAAAAGGAAAAAACAAATGAACATTCAGAATTATTCCAAGATTTTAGATAGAAACAGCAGTTAACCACACAGTTTCCCAATCTGTACAGCATTGTTTCTGCCATGCTACATAAATAATACTTGATTTTCCACAGACATTAGTATAGGTCAGTGACTTTTGTCTCAAAGGCACAAAGTATTGCAAGTATATAAAATATTATTAAATTATTAGATTTTACAAGTTTAGTAGTAGTAGCAGTGTAAGTCCTACGTTGACTTCATCAAATGTCATATGGCACAACCGACAACAAAACACTGGTTATAAGCAAAGAGTGGGCGGGAATTGCATCATGTGGTAGCCTAGCGGGTAAGGTACTGGACTTTGGACCAGAAGGTCCAGGGTTCAAATCCCACCTCTGCCAAGCTGCCACTCTTGGGTCCTTGAGCAAGACCCTTAACCCACAATTGCTTTCTATAAGGGCGTCTGCTAAATGTGGGTTACATCGATACTATTCATATACATTCACATTGGGGCAATTAAGAGCAACCAATTATCCTAATGCATGTCCTAATGTTTGAGGAAACCGGAGTACCCGGAGTAAACTGACGCGGACACAGAGAGAACATGCAAACCTGGGGCACTTGAGACACTTCAGAGACAACTGTACTACTTCATTTCATTAGAATTTAGGAGGAAACAACAGTCAATATGCATCATACTTTTCACAACCTTCTTAAAATTATTTCAGCTCAGCGGGTCTGGGAGCAGCAGAGAACACAAGGTAGAAACCAACCCTAGGCAGGTCGCAATCCATCTGAGGAGCATTTGCACGCACAGTCACTCACACTGGGACACTTTTGAGATCCTGTCCAAACACATGTCTTTGGAATGTGTGAGGAAACCAGAGCACCCAGAGAAAGCCCACACAGACATGGGGAGAACATGCAGCTCCACACAGGCAGTGGTTTAGCCTCTGGAGCTGTTTGGCAAAAACACTAACCACTGCACCACTATGCTTCCCCTTCAATAACTCTGTTCAGTGATTTCTGGAATGAATATCGGTCTGCTTTTGCCTTGTAGGGGCACGTCAAAATATTCACATTGTCCAACTGTAATGGCAGTGAGACCCATCACAAGACTTTAAGAGAGAGTTTTCCAGACCAAGGTTAGTTCTAGTACCAGATTTCCAATACTGAATTAAGAATTATATTTCTGTGTAGACCAAAAAAATCAATACTTAATGTGTGGGGAAACCAGCCTTACATATCACACCAAAAAAGACTGGAATTAGGTTATGCCACATCCGGCACAAGAATATTGAATCGAGAAGAATGAGACTGTCACTGTATGGTCTCTTTCAGATTTCACTTCAGTTGATCTAAGAGGTAAACCATTAAAAAATCCTTCCTTCTCAAGCATGTTATCTTAGTCAACTACAGCATTCTCCTAGCATCCACCAAATCCAGACTTAGTTTACAGTATACAGTGGTATGAAAAAGTTTGGGCACCCCTGATAATTTTCATGATTTTAGTTTATAAATCATTGGTTGTTCAGATCAGCAACTTGAGTTAAATATATCATATAGCAGATGAACACAGTGATATTTGAGAAGTGAAATGAAGTTTATAAGGATTTACAGAAAGGTGTGCAGGTAATTATTCAAACAAAATAGGCAGAGGTGCATAAATTTGGGCACCCCAACATGAAAATAGACATCAATATTTAGTAGATCCTCCTTTTGTAGAAAATAACTACGCGCGTAAACGCTTCCTACAGCTTCCAGTCTGGATTCTGGGTTGAAGCGTGCTTGTGGACCATTCTTCTTAGAAACATCTCCAGTTCAGCCAGGTTTTGACGCGTCTTTCCGAGCATGGACAGCCCACATTTTCAGTATAATATTCATGTCTGGGGACTGAGATGGGCCAATTCCAGAGAACGTTGTACTGGTTCCTCTGCATGAATTGCCTTAGTAGATTTTGAGCAGGTTTGGGTCGTTGGGCCTCGCCAGTGCAACTTTGTCACTGATTCTTGAACATTGCATTCTCAAGAATACTGGAGATATTAGAACTTGAATCCATGCGACCCCTCAACTTTAACAAGATTCCTATTACTGCCACTGCGCCACACCGTTCCCACAGCATTGATGGAACCGCCACCAATTTTACTGTGGGTAGCAAGTGTTGTCTTGGGATGCTGTGTTTCTTTTCTTCCGCTCACTTGTTATTATATGTCCAAATAACTCAATTTTTCTGGATTGTCCAAATGTGCTTGTAGCACACCTCAAGTGACTCTGTTTGTGGGGCGTGTCTGCAGAAAAGGCTTCTTCTGCATTACGCTCCTCTCTCCCATACAGCCTATCTCCTTGTGCAAAGTGCGCTGTATAGTTGAACGATGAACAGTTGACACCATCTGCAACAAGATGAGGTGCTAGGTCCTGTGGAGGTGGGGTATTGTGGCTTGACTTTGAGACTGTTCTAACCATCCCTTCGCCTCTGCCTATCTGAGATTTTTCTTGGTCTGCCACGTCGGAAGTTCCTTAACTAGAACTGTGGTGCTGATCGTCTTTTTTCATTCCATTGCCTCACCATGTTCCTCACAGTGGAAACTGACAGCTGAAATCTCTGAGAGAGCTTTTTCCCTTTCCCTGAACCATGATGTTGAACAACCTTTGTTTTCAGGCCATTTGAGAGTTTGTTTGAAGGCTCCCATGTTGCCACTCTTTCAGAGAAGAGCCCAAAGAGGAGAAAAACTTCCAATTGGCCACATTTAACACTTTCTCATAGTTGGATTCACTTGTGTGTATGTAGATCAAGGGTCAATGAGCTTACAAAACTAATTTTGTGTTCCAATAATTAGTGCTAAAGGTATTCAAATGACAAGGTGGCCCAAATTTATGCACCTGCCTAATTTTGTTTGAATAATTACTGCACACTTTCTGTAAAACCTATAAACTTAATTTCACTTCTCAAATATCACGGTGTTCATCTGCTATATGATATATTTACCTGACATTGCTGAGCTGGACAACCAATGATTTATAAAGAAAAATCATGAAAATTATCAGGGGTGCCCAAACTTTTTCGTACGACTGTATGTAGATAGGTATTCCAGACAATGCACTGCACCAGAATTTATTGATGATTACACAACACCAGATAATACTTGGCAGTGATTGTTGCAGCTGAACATCATTCTGCTAGCTTCTCTGTTCTACTGCTTCACGGCTGAACTGTTGCTGTGTATAGATGTTTCCACTTCACAATAACTCTTTTATTCAGAGCAGATCTGGCAGTGCAGACATTTGACTGACTAAATTGCAAAGGTGGTATGCTGTGATGAAACATTGCAAGTCGCTGCCCTGCAAATGCTTGTTTATGGGTGTGGCTGACACAGCCAAATATAGCAGAAGAGGTGTCTACATGCTTGTGGCCACGTAGTGTACCTTGTACTTACATTCATGGCCATCTTGTCAGCAACACTGTCCATATAAATACACTGTGATGCTATACAATTTCATGTCCAATTGTTGCTATGCACAATTTGTGCTGCTCCCATCAATGGAAAGGGACCACCATATGAACACCCAGTACAAACTGGATGAAAGACCACTCCCAGTATAGCAATAATGTTGATGTGGTTGTCTCTCTTTGGGCACAGTGGCATTACTGTGTATTTTAAACACTGTGTACACTTACTGATGACTTGATTAGATGTTGGCACAGCTTGTTAAAGAAAGTTACAGACAGACTGTTAAAAGACTGCACCTTTTCCATCCACAGTTTGTGTTTGACATGTGTAGCTTTTTATTATTGGTCTAACCACAGGACGCTGAATAGTATTGGGTGGTGCACTATTCTTAATCCAGCAGTGAAAGTGATTAAAAACTGTATCTGCTGTATCTGGTACACTCATACCACTGTAACACGCATCATGGTGCCACACTGAACCAGTGTTTTTGCTGAGAACAGTCAATACAATCGAGAGAACAATATCCGACTCTCTGGGTAGCACTGTCACCTCACAGTGAGAAGTTCCTGGGTTCAATCCCCAGGTGGAGCAGTCTGGGTCCTCCCCATGTCAGCATGGGTTTACTCCAGGTTAATCAGTGTCTCTAAAGTGCCCCTAATGTGTGTGTGTGTGCGCCCTGTCTGGGGTTGTTCCAGCCTAGTGCCCTGTGCCACCGCCTAGGCACCAGTTCTCCCACAACCCCGTTCAGCCTTAAGTGGATAAGAAAGTGAATGAATGAAAGAATATCCAAATCATATCTGGACAGCATTGGACCTGTGGTGGTCCATTGTTAATACACGGGGTCTGACAAATTGTACAAAACAATACATAGGCTAGAGAACACTTGGGAGTGCAGTGCGTAACCTATTATAAGGCTACGGAAAAGTGGAAACAAACTATTATAACAGTGAATGTAGTTTGACATATTGGTGACAGATCAAGACTTGTCTATAATTAAGCTATGTAGTGGAGAGTATAATTAAGTTGTGATTACATTGCTGAAATGAAGAGGATGCTGCTAGGAAAAAAAGCATGTTACAATTATCCAAACCCTGCTGGAACAAGTTGACGAAAATGTGCTTGTTTAATTGTATGCTGTAGATTTAGAGGAGAGCCTTTGTCCAGATGAGAGAAGAACAAGCTTTGACCATGCTTGAACCAAAAAGCTCTTCCACACTGAATTCAGAATTCTGTTCAAACATTTCCATACTTTGTGAGAAGCTTGGGGTGGATGATACTGACAAATCCCTGTCATCTAGCTGTGGGTCATTCGTTTTTCCTCCTCTCCTTAGGGAGCTCAGTAAACATTTCCAAATAAACAATGCAATAATGCACGAGATGTATAAAAAGCTCCAGTATCTGACATGGCCATTAACTGTGGCTTAAGTCTTCACCACAAGAAACCAACAAGCTGCATGCTCACCGCAGTAGGAGCTAATCAGCTTTACACCAGGCTTGTTGCTTTATAAAGCTCTTTCTATTAAAAAACACACACACAACCGCTTGAACTTGTGATTTCTTTGGTTGGGAGTTGACTCGAGCACTGGGCGTTCTCTGCCGGCACTGTGACCTTCTGCATGCTCGCAAAAAGGATTCCCACATCCAAGACGTGCTACTGCTGAACTTTCCTTTGTCCAAACCACTGTTACCACAGGGTGGAATAAAAGAGTGCTAAGTACACAAAAAGGACGATGAAGCTCTCACACGTGGAGAGACATTCCTGCAAAGACAACCGTCTGAATACCTTTTCCAGTGGTGTAGGTTTCATTGCAATTTTGGCATGGGCGACACACTGCTCACACCACCCAGTCATATGAGTAGTGATTTAGGTTCAATGAAACATCGGATATGCTATACAAGGAATGCCAAAAATTGGTATTCAGTGTGGTAAACATCTTACCTTGAATATGAATATATATTTAATATGAGCATATTTTCAATATAAATCATCTTTAATTATTATGGATAGCACGATCAGTTTACCTCACTTTTACTGTTTGAACAGTGGAGCTAGTATGCTAAAGACACCAACTACAATCCCTATGTGTCAAACACACGAGGACATCAAGATGCGCCGGAAAAACCAAGTTGACAGATACACTCCAGTCCAAGTCCTTTATTTACACAGTTCACTAATTCCATCTAGACACTACCTTTGTTTATCTTTAAGACTCTTTAACAGTCTCTCTTACAGCTCTCACTCCGTGCCGGCAAGAGCTGAGCCATTACTGGTTCAAACCAGCAACTCCACCTTCCTCCCTCCACAGTATCCAACCATAATTGTTTAAAAATAACACGATTTAAGAATGACAATAATTATTATTATTATTTCGGCCAAATCTACCAGCCAGGAGAAAGCACATCAAGGTGTTAAAGAAGAAAATCACAGGGATGCTGTGAGCAGGAATTATTTTACAACAAAACCCACGACCTTTACAGCAGGTAAGAAAAATTCCTGCTATCATTCCGGATATGTAACAGCAGGAGAGGAGTAGCTCGGAGCAACTGAAATATGTATTGGCATGTAGGGAGGCTGAAGTGATAGCTTGTGTGGACAGATTGCCAGCTGCTTTTAATATCAGCGGAACTGACAACTTAAGATTGCTCAGCTAGTCCAAAAACAGGAAGGAGAACACAGAGAACCTGATGAACTTATAAATCAGTAATATCAGTATAGAAAACAGTGCTGGGCTTGAGTCGAATCAATTACATAATACTCACATACGCTTCCGCAATCATATACAGTGGGGCAAAAAAAGTATTTAGTCAGCCACTGATTGTGCACGTTCTCCTACTTAAAGATGTGAGAGGTCTGTAATTTTCATCATAGGTACACTTCAACTATGAGAGACAAAATGAGAAGAAAAAAATCCAGGAAATCACATTGTAGGATTTTTAAAGAATTTAATCATAAATCATGGTGGATAATAAGTATTTGGTCACCCACAAACAAGCAAGATTTTTGTCTCTCACATACCTGTAACATCTTCTTTAGGAAGCTCTTCTGTCCTCCACTTGTTATCTGTATTAACGACACCTGTTTGACCTTGTTATCTGTATAAAAGACACCTGTCCACAGCCTCAAACAGTCAGACTCCAAACTCAACCATGGCCAAGACCAAAGAGCTGTCGAAGGACACCAGGAAGAAAATTGAACCAGGCTGGGAAGAGTGAATCTACAATAAGCAAGCAGGTTGGTGTGAATAAATCAACTGTGGGAGCAATTGTAAAACATACAAGACCACTGATAATCTCCCTCGATCTGGGGCTCCACGCAAGATCTCATCCTGTGGAGTCAGAATGATCATGAGAATGGTGAGCAAAAATCCCAGAACTAGACGGAGTTACCTGATGAATGACCTGCAGAGAGCTGGGACCAAAGTAACAAGGCTACCATCAGTAACACACTACGCCGAGAGGGACTCAGATCCTACAATGACAGGCCTGTCCCCCTGCTTAAGCCAGTACATGTCCAGGCCCGTCTGAAGTTTGCCAGAGAGCATATGGATGATCCAAAAGAGGATTGGGAGAATATCATGTGGTCAGATGAAAGCAAAATCACACTTTGGGAAAAACTCAACTCGTCATGGTTGGTGGAAGAAGAATGCTGAGTCGCATCCCAAGAACACCATACCTACTGTGAAGCATGGGGGTGGAAACCTCATGCTTTGAGGCTGTTTTTCTGCAAAGGGGACAGGACGACTGATCCGTGTTAAGGGAAGAATGAACGGGGCCTTGTACGTGAGATTTTAAGAAAAAAAAAAAACCTTCCATCATTGAGATCATTAATATGGAACTGGCTGGGTCTTCACCAGCATGACAATGATCACAAACACAGCGCTCGGGCAAAGGTATTGCTCCTAAAAGCATTTCAAGGTCCGGAGTGGCCTAGCCAGTCTCCATACTCAACCCGACCTAGAAAATGTGTGGAGGGAGTTGAAAGTCCATGTTGCCCCAAAACATCACTGCTCTAGAGGAGATCTGCATGGAGGAATGGGCCAAAATACCAGCTACAGTGTGTGCTAACCTGGTGAAGCCTTACAGGAAACGTTTGACTTCTGTCATTGCCAACAAAAGTTATGTTACAAAGTATTGAGTTGAACCAAATTTATTGACCAAATACTTATTTACCACCATAATTTACAATGAAATTCTTAAAAAATCCTACAATGAGATTTCCTGGATTTTTTTTCTCATTTTGTCTCTCATAGTTGAAGTGTACCTATGATGAAAATTACAGACCTCTCTCATCTTTCTAAGTAGGAGAACTTGCACAATCAGTGGCTGACTAAATACTTTTTTGCCCCACTGTATCCATTCACAAAAAGGTATCCTAGAGGATGCGAGGGTTGGCATTCCTGTTTACCCTATCGATCACAGACATTAGCTAATCATGGGTTTGTGTGAGATCATGAGTTCAGAAGACTGACACTGATACTGGCAGTATTGAAGGAAAGAGGGGCCTAAGAATAAATGGTACTTATTCATTACAATCACCACCGAAAGATTTCATCTGACTTTTGGTTTTTATTATGTTTAGAGCCAAAACTCCTGTTTTAATTTACATGTGAAGGTACAAAGTCATGGGTTAATGTTTAAAAAAAATAAAAAAAACATGAGTGCACATGTATTTGAAGCTTCAGGTCTGAGTTGTGGGAGTGATGGGACAGCTGCCTCACCGCTCCATTTCCTCTCTGCATCTGTGGTTTGGGTTAGGGATTTCATAAGGAGAAACGAAGGACAAACAAAACAGGGGGGTGAACTGGCAGTTGGGGTTTGCCCAAAACCACTGATGAGCTGCAGTTTGAATGGATGTACAACACTAGCCCTCACAGCTGTCTTGTGATATGGGTTTCAACTTTCAACTGTACATTTGTGGATGGAACAGTGGAGCGACAGTTAGCACTGTTGCCTCACAGCTCCAGAGATCCCTGGTTCTAGTCCCTGCCTGGACTCTGCACCTGTGTGCAATTTGCATGTTCTCCCTATGACTGTGTGGGTTTCCTCCCACATTCCAAAGACATACATCTGGTCAACTGGTGTCTCTAAACTATAAAAATTGACAGAAGCCCTTCTAATCACTTTAAATACTGGTTTCAAGCCTAAAGAATCCCTATGCCAAACAAGAAAGAGGTACAGAGAGCAAATGGAGTAATTCAGCAGGTGACCAACACTCCCACCAAAGCCTCCACAAGCTTCTCAACAAAATTACGTATGGTTACTTCAAGACTTCACACATTCCTACACAGGTTAAACACTACAAAGTCACAAGGACAAAGCAGTTACATACCGGCTTTACCAGTTTAAGAGAGAGATATACCCTGATGTTTTCAGCTAACGAAGGTTGTTATCAATAGGTAAAAAGTACTAATGCTCCACTCTGCTTGAAAGCTTTCCAGTAGCAAGCAAACAAAAGACCTTATATTTCACTAGGAAGAATTTTTTTTTTTTTTTTTGCTTAAACAGCCTGCATAGACAATCTGGACCGTTCCTTTTCCTTCAATTCTTTGCCAGTGTCAACTGGAAAACTGGAGCCCTCTTAGCCATATGTCATGAAAGGCTCTTTCAAAACAGGGGGAAAAAACAGGGAAAAACTTTATTCCAACAGGCAAGCACTATTAAGAAAAGAAAACAAGCTTAATATATTGAAAATATGATGGAACCAGACTGCAGACACAAGTGGGCACAAGGGCCATTTAAAGACAATTCAGGAACCATAACAGTCTGGAAAGCAGTACAATAAATGTGTGGGACTGAACCTAAACCTCAACCTCTAAAGAAATCTTCAGAATGAAATGCATCTTCTAGTGCAGTCAGTGTTACACCACTTGCTTTTTTTGTTTAGTCCTAATTCAGTTCCTGTGACACATTTTGAGACTGCAGATACTGAGCATTACACACAGTTGTGTGCCTGCCCGCAGAGAACTGGAGCAACACTGCCACCTAGAGCCTAGACGCCCACTACAGAACGTACAGAGAATCCCATCAGGCTTCGATTTTATTCTGGCAAATCATCCATCATGAAGACAAAAAGACTACTTGAAAGATTTTATTAATTTATAATACATGATTTTAAGCATATTGTATTTTTTACATTTAATATTCTGATACTAATTTCATAGCAGTGACAATGATTAATACACACTCACTGAGGGATGGCCACTCAAAGGAAGAATCAAGACCACTGGACACTACTGTCACTCATGACTGATCTACCGGATCATTTGTGATTTCCCTCCCTAAAAACCTCTCACTCAGACAGTCAGTCAGTCAGTCCTTAAAAGTTTACCAATTAAAATCTGAAATACACAGACACAAGATTAGAAATGACTTTTGTTTAGAATTCCATTATTAATAATATTAATTCTTCACAATCTGAAGGCAAAAGAAAAACGGACCATACAAACATTAGGAAATAAAACATCCGTTTCCCCTCCTGACCCAGCGGGGGGGCATTAGGACATGCCCCCCTCCTCACTAGTCTTTGCTGATGCCCATGAGCGCGGCAGGGGTTGCAGGAATCCTCCGTGCGTATAGTGCAGCCCTTGTGGCCGAAGCGTTCAAGCAAGAAGTCCTCCTGACGATTCCCTTCTTCTCGCTCTTCCTGTCAGACAGTCGCGCAGGACATCTTAACAGACAAAGTGTCTCTGTGGCTGAGGAGATGAAGTTCTCACAGTTCAAGCACATTTGGCAATCTACTCAATCAATATCCACGTGGGAGACCCTTCACTCTTCAAGACATAACAGGTGAACAGTTTTGCAAGAAGGCAGGTACACACCCAGGGTGAGGGAACTCTAGACTAGGGCATGCACAAGCGCCGACACAGCTGTCGACGTCAGAAAAAAAGCCTTATGACATACTTCAGTCTTGCCTGGTCCTACAGCAAAGGCAAACATGTAGCGTGATCATGGCATGTCACAGCAGTTCACCGACACTCGTCTCGTTTCTACAAAGCAAGACACTTCCCAGCAGGCCGTGATGCAAGTTTGATTTGATGTTCTGTGGATCCATCGAGAGATAAAGGTCCAAGATGAGTGCCATCAAAAGGTACGCTTCACTCGATGAGCAGACGCGAGTCTAAGTGGCAGCGACCACTGAAGAGCTTAGTCATGTCCAAAACCATGTTTCCACTCAGATAAGTCTCTGTGTTAGTAGATAAAGGGGCATATAGCTTCTCTAAAGAATATAACCCTATATAGAACATATCCCTTACACACCACACTGCCCTTTTTAGTTTTTCCATTTGCATGTGTTCGATTTGGATTGTTAACTGAGGTCTATGTACAAATTATGGGTTTACTAAGCAAACAGTAATTTTGGCAGGAAATAGGACAAACAAAACAGATTTAAGTACTTGGCACAGAAAGTTCCCAGCTACTAAACAGGAATAAACTGAATGAAAATTAATCTAACCTTCTCAGCTGTTTGATAATCATTTAGAATGCATCATAGGTTGGCAAGCAGAGAAAGGGAGCAGGGGTAGAGGAATAGGAGGCATGTTTGGGGGAAACGGGGAGTTCTGTTCGCTCTTCTGTTTTACAGCAGTAAGCAGCAGCTACTTTCTGTAGTCTTCTCCCGGTTTCTTTGGCCTTAAAAAGACGACAAAGCAAGAGTGAGTGGAGGCCAGAAATCAGTGCCCCAAAAATGAAACAAACACTTTCATTTTGCCTTCATAGACGTATTAGCATAGACTAGAGGTGAGGACAAAAATGCAGACAAAAAGATTACATTTAATACACAGGGGTGAAACAATACACTCTGCTGATGATTCGATTCACTTCCAATCAATTTTCTAACTTTTTTTAATCAAATAAGTTAATTGTTTTGAATAAGTTTTTTAAACAATTACTAGAAAGAGGGTTAAAATTGTAAATAAAAATGTTATTAAAGCTTCACCATATGCTAAATAGAGTGAAAACATTCCTTTTATATTTCTGAAGAATAATTCAAAATGTGTACTCATTACACTTAATGCATATGGGAGCATGACGCATGACTGCGCCCTCTGGTGTTTGCAGTTACATCAGATGGCGTAATAAATAGAATACACGTGACATCATACATACATCTCCACCATGCACATCGTTACACCTGTACATTAATACATGCATCATTAGGCAACCGATATGCTATCATCAAAATTATCTTAAAGAATAATTACTGTTACTCTTTCTTTCAGAAAGATGTTTTTCTCCATTTGTCACCAAGGGTATAACGTGGTTGAAGGACCAGCATGTCCAGTCTTAAGGCTCCAGCACCGTCAAGCTGTCACTGTTGGGCCTTTAAGCAAGGTCCTTAACCAACAATTTCTTGGACTGCATGTTGTAAGACTATCAGTTGTAAGGCACTCTAAAGGTAGGTATCCTCTAAATAACTATAAAGTAAATGTTAAGTCATTTTCCCCAGGGAAAGACAAGTCCAGCCAATGCTTTCCCATGTACCCCTTAACACGTCTTCATCCATTTAAGGAACATAATATTTAATATCCAACATGACAAGATTACAGTAATGTTAATATGACTGCTGTGTGACATCAGTTCAATAGAACTCGGCAGTGTGACTGCTGCACAAATTACACATTTACAAGCATTTGCTACAATAATGTATGAGGTGGAACATTAATAATGAGTGAGGCTGAACACTGGCCAGCATGCTCACGGCAAGGCGACGTGAATCACTGGAGTTTGAACGAGGCAGGACAGTGGGAGCCAGATGGATGTGGCATTCCACTTCCGAAGTTGTGCGAGCATGAAATATTCCTCCACCACAGTGTCACGCATGTACTGGGAATATGTCATGGGGGCATTACCATCCACAGTGGACAGCGCAGTGGCCATAGACAAGTGCTTAATGATCGCGACTGGTGGCATCTGGCTAGAAATGTCCATGGGAACAGACAAGTGACTCTGGCAGAAATCACATCCACATTCAATGCAGAAAGCCACACATGCATACTGTACCCCACAGGTCAGTGCAGCATTCTTTAGCTTGTATGGGATATGGGAGCAAAAGACCCACCACAGTGCCTCTGTTGACACCACGACACCAGACAACTGCTCTGCCTGGGCTCATGAGGTTGGCAACATGTGGTATGGTCTGATGAGTCACAGTACCAATTGTTTCAGGCTGACGGTAGAGCTTGTGTGTGGCGCACTGCCGAATGAAACCATGAAACCCAGTTGTCCACACGGCTGGTGTTGGGGGTGTTCTCGTGGCATGGGTTGGGTCCACTGATCGACCTAACGTCACTGATCGGTGCCTGCTATGGTAGGTAGGTATTGGACGTTTAACGCCGCGACTGCCCTTAAGCCATCTTCAGGGCAGGAACAGTTATGGAGAGCGGTTTGTTCTAAGTAAGTGGGTTAACCTGGTGTGTTCAATGTGACATCTGGTGTAAACCACCTGGTCCCATCGATTTGTGAGGTAGGTTGTCATCCTTTTCACAACAGTGGGAGTAGATTCACAGAGTTTACTGGTGCTGTTTGAGTCCCATTCTGGTTGCCTTCTGTCTTTCATGTATCTGGTTAACTCTGGCTTGATGTCATTTGGGGGAAATATTGCCATTTGTGGTCGGTGTCCCTATTGTTTTCCCGGCTACGCGGTCAACATTTTCATTGGCCTGAAGTCCACAATGGCTTTTTACCCAACAGAAGACAAACTGTCAAACTTATCTCTTTAGTTTGTGGGTTCTTTCCAGGACAATTGCAATAACAGGGTGGTCAATATCTAAGACCTCTAATATCTGCAGACAGAATTTGGAGTCAGTAAACACAAGTACTTTACGTAGGTTCTCCAACTCGTGTATTCAACAGCCAGTAGCAGAGATTTGAGCTTCAGCAGAGTAGACCGAGCTGTGCTTTGGGAGAACCACACCTTTTTGTTGCGCACCTGCCTTGCTTGGTGACCCTTTCATAAACTGCATGTACATACATAGAGACAAGATATTACAGCATGTCATCGGGCACAAAGTTCCCAAGAATTGGTTCAAGGAGCATTCTGGAGCGTTCTGTCAAACAGTGTGGGCTGCACGTTCGACCAACATGAACCCAGCCAAGCATTTAGGGGATGTGGAGGAGAGGTCCATTCACACCTGAGATCCTGCACCTACAAATACCACGGAGCTGTAGGTGGTTGTCCAGATGGCGTGGCTCACCATCCCCCCAAATGTCCTCCGTCCACTTGTGGTACCGATCCTACATCAAGTGTATGTGCTTCGCCAGGTTAGAGGGCTACATGATACTACTTCCTGGCCCATGACCTTTGGTACATCAACATCATTAAAAGTCCCCTAGCTCTAGTTAAACTGCCATTCTGTGCACACATACAGTACAATCTGAACTATATAATGCCAGGTTACTTATAAAACTCCAATGTATCCTGCTGATTTCCCAGAACTAGCCTGGTGTTAAGAAAATGCTTTGTAACTCATTACTACTGATATCACCTTAAATTCCTGCACTGAAGGTAAGGTCAGTGAATGTTAGGATGCCGAGTTAGACTAGATTATACCAGGAATGTCCTTATGATTCCCTACTAGCCAAATAAAAACCAAGATAGTGTTTAAAATACTACTGGACAATAAATGTGTGTCCTAATTCTTTAAATCTACAGCACTCTGCACAATTATTCTCACCCCAAAAGAATTACATGATCTTTGGTGAATTAGGTTAATCTTACACTAAAATAAGATGACAGAATTCCAACCTTTAATTGAAGTAAATATAGTCAGAGGAAAAATCCCAGCGTCAAGATATAATTATGTTTAACAAAACCATGTGTCACAATTACTGGCACCGCGCTGTGTTTAGTACATTGTACAATCTCCCTTGCCAATAAAACGTCACTACTCTTCTCTTATAACATCTTAAAAGGTTGGAGAAAATAGAAGAATTTGAGACTGGTCCGCTATACAGAAACCCTCCAAATTAATCAGCGTCCTCTCTAACCGAGGTCCTCTCTTGTGCTCTCCTCTAACTCACCACACAGGTTTTCTATGGGGTTTAGATCAGGATTGAGATGTCCATGGCAGAAACAGGATTTTGTGTTCAGTAAACAATGTGTGTTGATTTGAACATATGTTATAGATCATTGTACTGCTGGAAGATCCAGTGATGACCCACTTTTAGTTTCTTGGCAGAAGCAGACAGATTTTGATTTAAATTAACCTGATATTTCATCCAGTTCATGCTGCCATATATCCTAACAAGGTTCCCAGAACCTTTGAAGGAAAAACAGCTCCATAACATCACAAACCCTCCACCATACATACCAGCTGCGATCAGGCTCTTTTCAATGTGGAGCATTTTTCTTTTCCTTTTGACTTTCCACCTAGACCGTTTGTTGAGAAAAACCTCAATTTATTTCATCTGACCCTATTATACAATTCCAGTCAAAGTTCCAGTAGCTTTTAAGAAACTCCAGACCCTTACATTTGTGGTTCAATAACAGGAAAGGCTTTTTCCTAGCAAGCCATTCATATGGAGCACAGCATGGAGATGGGAGTCTGATGGCAGTTTTAGAGACTTGGTGACCTCAAGATGCTACTCTTTTACATTACTCTCCAACAGTTGTCCTTGGAGATGTTCTTCATCTGTCATCATCCTATCAATATGGACCTTTTCTGGTGAGTAGCATTTTCATAGCCATTTCCTGACTTATGAAGGTCAACATACTTTTCTCTTATTTTAATTGTGTTCTTGTCTTTCCCCCCATGTTGCAGACTGACTAAGAGAATTTGACATCCGTCTCTCTGTGCATTCATTAGGTACATCTTGCTAGCATCGGGCTGGACCCGCTTTTGCCTTCAGAACTGCCTTAACTCTTCGTGGCATTCCACAAAGTGCTGGAAACATCTCAGAGATGTTTCATATTATCATTTTAGCAACACACAGTTGCTGCACATCCATGGTGTCAATATCCTGTTCTACCACATGCCAAAGGTGCTTTATTGGATTGGGAACTGGTTAATGTGAAGGCCATTTGAGTACAGCAAATTCTGCCATGTTCAATAACCCAGTTTGAGATAATCTGAGCTTTGTGACATGGCATGTTATCATGCAGGAAGTAGCCATCAGACTATGGTACACTGTGGTCATAAAGGGAGAGACAAGGTCAGCAACAATACTCAGGTAGGCTATGATATTTCAACGATAATCAGTTGGTATTAAGGTGCCCCAGGTGGGCAAAGGAAATATCCCCACATTATTACAGTTCCACAATCAGTCTGAACTATTAATAAATATTCATGCCAAATTCTGATCCTACCATCCGAATGTCACTACAGGAATCAAGACTCAGACTATGTTTTACCAATCTTCTAATCTTCATAGAAGAGCAGCAGTTGCTGAAATGCTCAAACCAGAAATAGCCAACAACAATGCCACGTTTTTCATCCTTCTGATTTTCGGCAGGTCGTCTCGACTGTTTGCTTGTTTCGTTTATTTAACTTCGCTCTTCAGCATCAATGGCCATTCAAAGCCAGACAAGGTTCAGGTCGTCTTAACGACAGACCTAAATGCGTTGAGTTGATCCCATGTGACTGGCTGATATTTGCATTAACGAGAAGCTGAACAGGTGTACCAATAAAGTGGCAGGTACATGTTAGTTATGGATTGTCGCTTGAAATTTCCTAGGCACTGGTATATAAAGGGGAAAAAATGATTCGGTTACATTGTGTTACTAAGATTTTACTGAGGCGCCAATAGCAGTGGCTCATATGGTTTTGCTAAAAAAATTAAATAAAAAAAATACATACATCTCTCGCTGATGTTCCTCCCCTCTACTTTACTACAATTAAAAATTGGATTTTACTACGTTTTTCAGTGTGAGATTAAGCTAATTTACCAAAAGGTGAATTTCCTAACTCTTTTTATTCATCTGTACAGGGGTGCCTATAATTGTAGCCGGGACTGTAAATAAAAGAGGCTTGTTTGTTTTTCTTTTTTCACATCTAAAGATCTTTGCTTCATATGCTACCTGTTATGCTGAAAATAAGCACTTCAGGTCTCCAGACGTGGCTGTTATGTTCCATATAATTCGCTTGTTTGCCCCACCCAAGATAATGCCACATAACAGCCTCTTAACACAAGATCTTATTTCCCAACCTATGGTAACATGCCTTTTCACTGTTTCCAGACTGCCAAAAACTACAAACTTTACAGCTTATTTAGGGTAGCTAAAAACAGGTCTTAGCAAAATCTGCTGCAAACCAGTGGTCACATTTTAGACATCACAAAAATCTGCCTTGTGCTACTCTGTCCTACAACATTTAATTCAATAACTGATAGCTGTGTTTATGGAGAAAGCAAAAGGAGGAGAAAAAAAGAAAGTCTGGAAGATTAAAGACCACAGAGCCCGGGAGAAAGAAAGGACTCGCATTCAGTTAGGCTTTACAAGTGTGTAAAGAGACTGCCAAAGGTACAATTCAGCTCTTACCATGGGAGTTAGGCTCTGGCAGTGTCTCTCTGGCAACCAAGTGCATGACGGTTGTTCGGCCAGGAGGCAACTTAAGAGCTATTAAAGAAAGAGTTCCAGTAAGTGACAACAGTTCATTTACACATTGTGAACTTGAAACTCTCACACATGATCCAACAAGTGCAATGTCTCCAAAGGTACAGTATGATGTTCAACTAAAATGGTGAAGAAACACGAAAATAATAATACTAGCATACTAATATGCTAGGATCAGTTGTGCTTGATGGACATAGTATGCACTTACCTCCTAGTGTGACATTGCCATGGAGAAACCGGCCCTGGAAGATGAGTCTCAGGATACTAGGGCTGCTCACCCGCTCCTCTTCCCATCCTGAATAAGAAAAATGCTGTGAGAGACTTGTAATATTGGTCAGAAATGCTGCTTTCATCAACATATGACTGATTGACTGATTATTGCTGTATCAGCATGTTTGGGGCCATCATCACAGTAAGCTACCGGTCCCATTTCTATCTGCAGTATATCATCATTAAGTACATGCTACGGCAAATGTTTCACGTTTACACAGTGGGGCAACAAAGCATTTAGTCAGCCACTGATTGTGCAAGTTCTCCTACTTGAGTAAAGTAATTTTCATCATAGGTACACTTCAACTATGAGAGACAAAATGGAGAAAAAAAATCCAGGAAATGACATTGTAGGATGTTTTAAGAATTTAATTGTACATTATGGTGGAAAATAAGTATTTGGTCAATAACAAAAGTTCAACTCAATACTTTGTAACATAACCTTTCCTGTAAGTCTTCACTGTAGCTGGTATTTTGGCCCATTCTTCCATGAAGATCTCCTCTAGGGCATTGATGTTTTGCGGCTCTCACTGGGCAACACAGACTTTCAACTCCCAAATTTTCTATGGGGTTGAGGTCTGGAGACTGGCCAGGCCACTCCAGGACCTTGAAATGCTTTTTATGGAGCCACTTCTTCGTTGCCCGAGCGGTGTGTTTGGGATCATTGTCATGCTGGAAGACCCAGCCATGTTCCATCTTCAATGCTCTCACTGATGGAAGGAGGTTTTGGCTTAAAATCTCACGATACATGGCCCCATTCATTCTTCCCTTAACACGGATCAGTCGTCCTGTCCCCTTTGCAGAAAAACAGCCCCAAAGCATGATGTTTCCACCCCCATGCTTCACAGTAGGTATGGTGTTCTTGAGAGGCAACTTTGCATTCTTCTTCCTCCAGCTGAGTTTTTACCAAAAAGTTCTATTTGGTTTCATCTGACCACATGATATTCTCCCAATCCTCTTGTGGATCATCCATATGCTCTCTGGAAAACTTCAGATGGGCCTGGACATGTACTGGCTTAAGCAGGGGGACACGCCTGGCACAGCAGGATCTCAGTCCCCCTCGGTGTAGTGTTACTTTGGTCCCAGCTCTCTGCAGGTCATTCATCAGGTCCCTCCGTCTAGTTCTGGGATTTTTGCTCACCGTTCTCATGATCATTTTGACCCCACGGGATGAGATCTTGCGTGGAGCCCCAGATTGAGGGAGATTATCAGTGGTCTTGTATGTCTTCCATTTTCTTACAATTGCTCCCACAGTTGATTTATTCAAACCAACCTGCTTGCCTATTTTAAATTCAGTCTGGTGCAGTCCCAGCCTGGTGCAGGTCTAACAGTTTTCTTCCAGTTTGGTCCTTCGCCAGCTCTTTGGTCCCTTGGCCATGGTGGAGTTATGGAGGCTGTGGACCAGGTTTCTTTTATACAGAATAAACGAGGTAAACAGGTGCCATTAATACAAAGTAACGAGTGGAGGACAGAAGAGCTTCTTTACAGAAGTTGTTTACAGGTCGGTGATAGCCAAAATCTTGCTTGTTTGTGGGTGACCAAATACTTATTTTCCACCATGATTTACAATTAAATTCTTTAAAAATGCTACAATGTGATTTCCTGGATTTTTTTTCCCCTCATTTTGTCTCTCATAGTTGAAGTGTAGCTATGATGAAAATTACAGCCCTCTGACTAAATACTTTTTTGCCCCAGTATTGGTTTAGCTGAATAGTTGGAAAAATTTAGTTGAAATTTTTTGTCTCACAGTTGTCAGTGTTGGACATTGCGTGTTTAACGTGTTTCATTGAAATTTAATTGTATTTAATGGTTTAATTTAGGCTGTCTTTGTCCAAAAGTAGATGTGTGTGTCACTCAGGTATGACCTATGCAGCATCTTGTGATGACAGTTTGGTTTAGTCTAGAGATGCACTGACTCCAATTTTCTTGGCTGATTCTGATTTTTTTTTTTAATATAATCGGTCGATTCCAATTTTGGTCTATTCCGGCTATCTTTCTGTCTAAGAATTATAAATTACCTCATACAGAAATATTTTTTTTCAACTTTACATTTAATGGAAACTTTTTCATTGCTAAAAGACAGCAGGAGCTGTAGGCTACACACGTACTATATTCTGAATTAAAGATGGTGAAAAAACTGTGCTGTTCCTGTGTGGCTGCGTTTGTGCTGCTGTCGTGAACTGCACAAAGTAAATGTGACCGGAACAGAATGAGACTGATAGGCTGTTCAGCTCCAACACTAACATCTCTATATTTACCAAACGTACTCTGTGCAACCAAGCTACAGCAAAAAACCATGACAAAGCAAAAAGGTGTGATGGTTGTACATTACATTATGATAACATGAGATCTATGGTCACGACTGATCTGCGTCTCACCAGACAACACCATTCACAAACAGAGGTTGCAGGGTACTCCCACTTTACCCCCAAAATATATAATTGTAAGCAACAAGGCTAATTTAATTCGGAAGCACCAACTTTAAACGTCCAGTTAACGTGATATTATTTAACTCTAATTTTTTATATACATTTTAATCACATTAATCATATTTAACAGATTAACCACCTCTACTCGGGCTGTGTGCCAAACGGGCCCCATACACTGTTTATTACATTCTACAAACTATACAAGAACTTCCCGTGTTATGATGGTTCGATTTACAAATTTTCAACTTGGGAAATCCAATAATAGACAAACACGCATTCAGCAGGAATGGTACTCAGAATTTTGAATTCCCCTGGGCAAGGGATATGCAATACAAATCTCACCTGCAGATGCTGAGCACCCATGGACCAGCGTCAATTGACTGACTAACCATTTTGCTTTTGTTTTTCCACTTTCATTACATTATTCAGCAAATTAAATAAGATATTCAACACTATTATAAAATAAGCTTTCAGTTACTGATTTTGCCCAACTGTAGGTTAATGTAAGAGTTTTTTTTAGCATGTTTAAGGTAATCTACACCAAGATGTATACAGTAAATATGAACTCATCAGTTTACAATACAGCTTACAATGGGTTTGTTCCACCTCTCAGAAATTGGTCCCCCAGCACCCGTCTTACTGTTGACCTTGTTTACACTAGGTTGTTTTACTGTGTCTTGAGTATCAGGACTGTATCGAGATATTGTCATGCCACATAAAAATGCGTTTGTAAATGCATCCCAATATGCATTGATATCTGCTTTGAATCTATAAAAACACTTCAGGAGGTGGCTACAAATTAAACCAATGTAAATGTATCCATCTGCCAAAATGCGACTGACCAAAACGCACCCAATAGCTTACAAAACAGGCCATGTCATCCATCATGTACATCTGTAATGTCCCCTGACATTGGCCCTGGACAAACAATAATGTAGGACTGGCGATTACAAGAAACTCTTCAATTTTAAGGAATCTGGACAGATCCCACTGTATGGTCGGCCCATTCGTGCCCAAGTTGACCTGTGCACTCGTTAAGGTGCCAATCAGCGTTACCACTGAACTAAACATGTTTAGTAGCCATGTACTTCTAACATTAACTTTTCTTAAACTAAGAGGAAGGTGCCAACTTGAGTAGTTAGAGAGACTACATAAATCTGCAACATTTGATGCAGTTAGCACTGAGGTGAATTACGTGTGCTGGATTAACGCTCCACAGCACAAGAACAGGGCATGGAATGTGGGACAGTTGCTGTTTAGTTTCTATTTCAGAATTAGTTTCTATTTGTGTTGGAAAGCTGACCAAAGCACCAAGCAGGAGAAACAAGCAGAGTAACAAAATCTGCATCCTTGCATCGCAGCACACCACAGTTAAATAAAACATATTACTTCTTATTACTTAAATATGTTTGTGAGAGAGAGAGAGGGAGCAAAAGTGCACGGGGCAAGGATGCATTATTAAATGATATTTTACTATCATAACTCGTAAAAACAAATGTGGCAGTCAATGTTGATATTGAATAAATCACTATTTGGGAAGTACTTCATTATATGTTGGCTATTTAGTCAATACTGGTACACTACTCTATACAATACAGCATTGCTAATTATACTATGTAATAGTGTATGAATTCACAGCATTACAAAACCATGAACAAACATTAAGTACATTACAGCATGTTATGCATTCCAGATGTTGTCTCTCCTCAGTCTGCAAAAAGAATGCAGGTTGTAACCACTATTGGGTGATTCTTGATTTGGGTGCTTTATACCATCTTAACATTTGAAAAATGAAATTTGTAACCATTTTTAATGTCAATGTCAGTTTTTAATGTCAAGATAATGTTTACATGCTTTAAAACGATGTTGCAACTGAGCTTGTATCAAATTTAAAAATGTAATTAAATACGAATCATTTACTAATAACTGATCATTTATATGTGGGTAAGGACGTGTTGCAGTAATGAAACAATTTTCACTTTTTCAGGAAAAAAGATTTGCTAATGCTAGTAAACAGCTAGTATAAGATGCACTTTAAACATACATTTACATTTACAGCATTTAGCAGACGCCCTTATCCAGAGCGACTTACAACTTATAGAATCTTACTCTTATAATCCAAGCAATTGTAGGTTAAGGGCCTTGCTCAAGGACCCAACAGTGGCAGCTTGGCAGATGCGGGATTTGAACCCTGGACCTTCTGGTCCATAGTCCTGTACCTTAACCGCTAGGCTACCACAGGCCCTACATACAAGGTGAACATTGTACTTTTTTGTGTAAAATACTGCCGTAACCGCATACGTGGTAACGACACTGAATAAATGTACTCTATGATCAGGAGGAATACGTGATTACATTTCTCACATCTCCAGACATCAAAATGTTACTCTTCTCTCATGGATGACGTGCTCTCCTGTCACTCTGTTTCCATAGTTACAACATAAACAGGCGTTACCTTCAAATTATTTGCTACAGAAATCATAAGCTGTTGTGGGAATGACGATCATGTTGGGGACGATAATATGATGTTCAAAAATATTCAAACGTTGTGTAGATACAAACAAAAAAAATACATTGGAGCAGAGAAATACTCCAGGTGGGGGCAAGGCCAAAGTAGCAAAGTACTGGTGTTTAAAAAATGGAAATCATAACGATTTTAGTGCATGTATTTTCTGGCGATGCAATAAACAATATTTTTAATACCTAAGCCACTTCTTTTGTAATAACATTCTCCTAATATGAATTTATAACCTGGAATGAAAAAGTTCCCCTAACTGAAGAATCACCCCAATGTGTTTTTTGTGTTTACTGAATTACTAAACAAAATTAAATGCATTCTGTTGAAGCTGATAGTGCACTCGCATGGCTGCGTAGCGCTAGTAACAAAAATAGGACTAGGACTGTGGTAGCCTAGTGGTTAAGGTACTGGACTTTGGTCCAGAAGGTCCAGGGTTCAAATCCCACCTCTGCCAAGCTGCCACTGTTCCTTGAGCAAGACCCTTAACCCACAATTGCTTGGATTGTAAGACTGTACCAATTGTAAGTCGCTCTGGATAAGGGCGTCTGCTAAATGCTGTAAATGTAAATGATCTGATCTGTATTTTTTTTTATTAAATGTGACTTTGTGTACTGGAGTAGTTGTGTTGAAAGCAGACCACAGCCTTTGTTGCCTCATGTTTTACATAAGTCGAATTAATATTTATTTAAAAATGACTACTTTCCCAAACTTACCTGCGGGCCAGTTTTCAAAGACATGGCGCGCAATGTCTGTGGCAGAGTCATTGGGGGAGAAAGTGAAGTCCTGCGTCTTCCCGCTCACAAGAATCAGGCGTAGATTCACCTAGAAACACCAAAAGGCCACAGTGACCACATGACTCTAATCCTTAAGACTTGTGGGGAAAAAAACAACAACATTCCAAGTATACAAGGCATTTGGAAAGTCTTCAGACCCTTTTACTTTGTTCACATCGGCCAGACAACCGATAATGGAGGACATGCACAGCTGGTGAATGCAACTCTTCCATTTCGATAAGGAAGATGGACAGACACAACAGTATGATCGGTGCTCACTAGTTTGCTCTCTCGTGCCCAAGTTGATCTGTGCTCTCGGTATCAGCATTACCACTGTACTAAACATGTTTAGCAGCCATGTACTTCTAACATTAATTACGGAAGTTGGCAACTTCCTCTCAGGTTAAGGAGAGTTAGAGACACTATGCAAAATAGCAACCTTTGATGCAATAACTACTGCAAATAAACTGTAAACTTACTGATTTGCATACAGCCATTCTAGGGCTGTGCTTTAAAAAAAAAAAAAAAAAAAAAAAAAAACAACATACACCAGTATATCGCAACGTTTATTTTCGCAAAATGCAGTGTTTTGACTCAGTTTGACTGCTGAATTATCAATGTGATGTATTAAGACAACTCAGACTGTACACTGAGACTTGTATTCCAGCTGGCTTTATGTTTTCTGTGGAATATCCCAATATGCATCGTATCGAAACGTATTGTGACATAAAAACATCGTGACCCATGTACAATGATGCATATCATATCCTTTCCAATACCCTACCCTAAGGCATGCACAATGTCGGTTTAGACAACATCCGTTCGTACATGTGCTCGTGGTCCAATAAGGTACTATTATGAAGGTAATCAACCTTAAACCACTTATTCCCTTGCCAGATTCATTAGTTTTTGTAGAACAGCTGTTGTAAAAACACACAACAGTGTAGCCTCAACATAAAATGTGGAAAAAGTGAAAGGGTCGGATTCATTCATCATACACAGAACCAAGCATTAACTTACTTCTACTTCTGCTGGGTCCTCAAATCAATCTTTTAGTTTGATTCTTTTAGGACTGGGTAATAGGATTATGTAATTGTCTATCCTTGCTATTAAACGCATCAACAGCTCTAATCCTCGATCCCGATCCTCTAAAAAGCACAATTTTTTAAAAAGTACAAATAAGCACACCAGCTCCAAGAAATACAAATTATATACACCAGTGATGGTGTAGACTTCAAATAAATAAGCAGTTCTGCATACTTGCACTCACCATAAGTATGCGGAATGCACACGTACACTTATTCAAGCAATTATCTAATCAATCACCTGGTGCAATCCACAAACTTATGCAGATACAGCCCAGCAGCTTCAGGAAATGTTCGTATGAACCATCAGAATGAGGAAAAAATGTGATCTCGGTGACTTTCCTTGACATGACTGTTGGTGCCAGGAAGTCGGACTTGACTATTAGCATAACTGATCTCCTAGAATTTTCACAGAAAAAAGAATCCAGGAAGTAGCAGTCCTGTGACTTCAACTGCGAAGGCCCAGACTGCTTCAGAGGCTACAGTAACTCAGATAACCACTCAGTACACCTGTGGTGAGCTGAAAAGCATCTCAGAATGCACGACACTTTAAACCTTGAGGCAGAGGGGCTACGACAGGAAAGCCCTACCCAGTACTGATATACTCCTAATAAGCTAACTCAGTGAAAATAACCTCCTCATGCAGTAATAGTCAGCATGTCTGTGCATGTAAACTCCTTGATGAAAAAATAAAAGCACCCAGATCGAAATGTTGGATTGCTGACAAACTCGGCATGCAGTTACATCGCAGGCAGATATGTAAACGATTACAGGTGTGGTCTGATTAGGCACTGGGTCTTGCCGCAAGAGGGCAAAATGCTTCACCCGCTGTCTATAAAAAGGCTCTCAGAGGCTACTTTTGGGTAGTGTACCTCTTGGTGAGAGATGGTTGACTGCTAGACATGCCTCTATGACACATTTGCCCACAGCTGGGCCTGTAGATCCTCCACACTCATAGTCTGCTGAAGATGGTGTCTCAGCTGGTCCCATAAATGCTCGACTGGCGATAAATCTGCCAAGTGGGCAGGTCATGGAAGTGTTGCAATCTGGCAGTCCAGGTTTCCCATTCATGACAACTGCAAACTAAGGAGATGGTGGTTGGCTGTCCATGACACATAATGGGCACAGGGCCAACAAAATTGCTTTTTGCTACTAATCTGGAAATGGTCTGGGCAGAGACAGGGGTGTGTAGTGAAGGTGCCACCTATGAATGGATGGTGGACAATGAAACTGTGGGAGCTGCTCGTCCTTGTCGATGGATCAAACGATCATCTCTAGTGGCGCTCTGTCTGGACAGTCAAGAACCTGTTCATGTCCTCATGGAACCACTGCTCCCAATAATTCTAACAGCTACTGTCAGAACGAGATTGTGGGCAAGTTGTCAAAACGACCATCCTGCTCCTCTCAGTCCAACGATGCTCCCCCTCTCAAAGTTGGTCAGCTGGGCAAAATGTCTTTGAGTGTGTCAGAGGCATGTCTAGCAGTCTCTCACCTAGAGTTACACTACCCAAAAGTAGCCTGAGAGCCTGTTTATAGACGGGGGGGGTGAAGTACTTTTAGATCTTCATGTGGCAGTGTTTAATCAGACCATATCTACAATCGTTTACATATCTGCCTGTTACAGAACTGCATGCCGAGTTTTGCAGCAATCTGACATTTCTATCTGGGTGGTTTTTTTTTTTTTGAGTGCATTTGTTAAGCATCCTCCCACATGCATCTTAATTAAGCGATTTATTAAAGCTAAAAACTTTTCTAAGCCTTTATCCATGATTGCATGCATGTGAGTAACCCACATAGTAGAGACACAACCACAGTTCAGACAATCAAATTTCAGTGGAGGTTTACTCATCAGTTCAAGACGGTAAGATAACATCACTACATCAAATAAATCAAAGTACTTTTTACATACATACACTGCTAGCGAAGGCCGCAGTTCCGTAGCAGCAATTTTGATACCAAACCCTACTCAGCCTTCCTAAAACTCACCATTTTTCATACCCTGGCCACAGATCTGTGGATAACAGTCTATGACAGAGCATATAGTGGAAGCATTCCTACTCTGTGGTGCCAATGCCCTCTTTCTCCCTACATCTTCCTTTATATGCAAAACAGCCAATCTGTAAGTGCTCTGTGTAGCATTACTGGCCTACAGACGGACACAAACCCATTAGAAGTATTAATCAGCAGCAGCACTACTACTAAGAAAAAGAAGGAGCACAAAAAATAAAACAACAACGCATTTGTCCAGACTTTGAGGCCAGTTGAGTAAGTGACATAAAATGATATGCATCACAGTTTGAGAGACTGACACATCTCTGAGTCATAATTATATCACATAACAGCCGGTCTTTCATCTGCCATCTTGCACTCTGCATACATCACAAAGTAAAGATCCATTCCAGCCAACATGCATGCAGTAACATTTCACTGTGGAACTGAGGATGGAACTTTAGGCAACATATCCTATTGCATTAAACCTCTAATTGAATTTATTACAGCCATATATTCATGTCCCAGTGTTCTACTAGATATGCAAATGTGCTTCGAGAATACAATAAAGAAATGTTTAATGACTTAAGATTAATCACTGGAAACGGGGAACCAACTTAAAAAAAGGCCTGATTTGTTTCTGAACAGTATGACGGCTCCAAAATGAGAGTGGACAACAACAGAGACAGCAAGAGAATGAACCTAGACACAATCAAACCATATTCCAGCTCAAAAATTAAGGAAACTAAAAAGAGAATCTCAGTTTGCTTTGTGAGATACTTAAAGAATTCAAAAAGAGGCATCTGGTTCAGCTGGGTTCCTTTTAAAAAAAAAAAAAAAAATAGATGTGCTTTTTCACACCATTCCTACTTTTGAATGTCTGTTTGGTTAAAACATGACATCACCCACTCCCTGTGTGCAGGGCTTGGCTAGTGCTAAATGCATCCGTTCAGAATCAGGTGGAGGGTGAGGGGTGGAAAATACAAGTCAGTTGGTCTTGGCTCTAGAGATGCTCCGTACCAGGTCCCGATCCAGTCCGAAGCCAACTCATAGTGCATAAAGAGTAATATATATCCACAACTATATTTCACCAGATAATACATAATACTATATATTTTACTGTTCAATCATATAAAGATTCAAGTGTCATTCGTCATGTGCACAAAAGTCAGTGACGGGTGTACACTGAAATGCTTGTTGTGAGGCTCAGGACCTTCTATAGCTTAATTTTTGATTATTTTAGACTATTTTAGATTCATTAAACCAAGCCAAAACTGTGGTGCTAGACATACCTGCATTGAATGTCTACATAGTTTTCCATTTACAATTTTTCTGTAACAAAACAAGGAAAGTATAAAAACAGTTCCCACAAATAAAATACCAGACTATAACAAATTAAACAAACAAAAAAATAAATAATAACCATAACCACCATAACTATCCCAAGTATAATATTTTTGTCTCATTTGTCTCAACTGGGTTCTCTTCATCTACTTTTAGGACTTGTGTGAAAATCTGATGATGTTTTAGGTCATATTTATGCAGAAAAATAGAAAATTCTAAAGGGTTCACAAACGTTTAAGCACCACTGTATGTATGTGTATGTATGTTATATATATATATATATATATATATATATATATATATATATATATATATATATATATATATATATATATAAATATTACACACCACACACAACACCCACACACACACTACGACATATACATATATATATATTTATCTATATGTGTGTACGTACCGTGTGGGTGATATATATAATCTCTATATATATAATATATAAAAAATTTGTATTTTTCTTTTTGAAATGATGACTCTTCACTACTCTCGTTTTCAATGCCCATTTCTGTATGAAACATTCGGTGCTGAACAATACTGATGTTCTAATTGACCTGGGACGCCAATAACTCCCAGCACTATATTGCAAGGCTTTTCGTTTGCTCTATGGAATCTGTACAGGGAAGTCGGTGTCTGCAAGCAGCTGCTGCGATCTTTCTTCAGCAGTGAAGAAGTTTCCATTAAAAGACAAGTTAAACCAAAATTATCTGTATTCTGTCATTTAAATGGGAGAAAAAAACTGGAAATCGGTCAAAAAAAAACTGCAATCGGTGAATCTCTAATGTACAGTTCTACCCCCTACCATTATACACTTTAGCCCCTGGCAAACAGCTGAGACTCAGCACAACACTGACAGGACATTCCCAACAAATGTTTTTTCAGGGTTCAGTTTGGCTGTCCACTTTTGTTGTCACTGCAGAAGTAAGACAACCTTGGCCATATATGAGTAAAGCATTTTCCTTTCATGGTGGTATGATGAGACAAGTGGTAAGAGCTCCCCTCCACTTGGATTAAACAGTTATTACATTGATTAATAAACTGTTTATTATGCCATCTAATGCAATTGCATTATTTGAACACCAGAGGGCACAAAAATACATCATGCTTCCATATGCATTTCTTCCACTCTGCAACAGGAAACTCATTAAGGTAAAAATGAATTTGATGAGGTTTAAAGGCTCAGTGAGATTGTCTGTTTATTTTGATTTTCAAATTAAGATAGCAGTTATTTAAATTTGGTGACACAGTTACAATTTACTCCTAATGTATTTTAATCGGAAGCTACATAAATAAAGAAGGAAGCTACAGTGAGTTTCATATACAATTTTAAACCACTGATTCTAGTAATTTCTTTTAATTGCAGTGAAATATGATTTTTTTGTTGTTTAAAAACGTAAAATATGTAGTGTTGCACAGTTTGCACTTCAGAAATAAAATAAAAATCTAAAGAAAATCAAACTATGAACTCAGTAACATGAATTGAAACATAAGCAGAGTCTACCATTACATCTCTAATGAAAATGATGGATTTCTCCATTCAGATCGTTTCCTCTGAATATGCAACGTACCGCATTAAATTGAAATATGCCTATCCAAACAAACAAATATTGGCTACTAAGAACTCCACATCAAACCACAAAAAGCAGACAGAGCTAAGCAGCACTTGTTCGTGCTTTTGCTAACCTTGTTAGTACAGTGCATTGCCATGCATTTACTGATTAAATCAAGTTCTAGTTGTCATCTGCTACTGTGGTTAATCATGCGAAACATTTTAACCGCCATGTACTTCTACGTTTGAACCCCAAGAAAATAAAAAATGTAATTACTTCAACATCCAACTATTTTTCTCATGGGTTACTTCAGTAATTTCTTTCAGAAAGGTATCGTTACATTTACTCAAGTCTGAGTTTTAGGTTACTTTATACAACACCGGAAATGGGTGAAGTTAAATAGCGCAGAAACAATCCATTAATAAACAAAACAACCAGATCAGGACATTTCTCCTTGCAAGTGCTTTGATTTTACCACTTGGTGCCAGAAGCCCTTAGAAACAGAGCAACTGGCCTAAAGAGAAAAGAAGAGTGGCTGAGATGCATACGACTGCAATCATTAATTTCACTTAATCAGACAGATTTCATTCTGTACACAGGCCACGCTTCCAATACTGATAGCAGAAGTGAGAACAACAAGAATTTCCTGTTAAGCCCTAAACATTACCAAGCACCATTTTAGGTAACCTGACACAGTCATTAGACTATTCTGCATTCCTAAATATTTAGGACAATAACCTCAAACACCTGGTGAGCCACCTACACACGCAGTCCCGCTATGACAAGTTCATGTCAAGCCCCAGATAATGTCTGCTTCCCACAACAATAGCTACAGCCTTAACCAGATGACAAAGATCCTCTATTACCTTGAAACCATATGGCTATTTTTCATTCAAGGCATATTATTATGTGACTAGTTGCACACCTAGTCAAGCTACTGAAATTCTGAGCTCTCACACCCCTGTTCTGTAAAACTTTTTCCAATACACATCAGGGAAGAGAACAAAGAGGTCGTAGCACAAAGTGACATCATGCCATCCATCTGTTTACAAACACTTAGTCCTCACAAAGCTGTGCATAATCCTCATCCCTCCCCCTAATGGATTTAAAGGTGCTAAGCAACAAATCCATGTGTTTCAGTAAAAACATATATTCCCATATCTACACCCAATAACAGCAAAATGTAAAACACAATATACAGTGGGGCAAAAAAGTATTTAGTCAGCCACTGATTGTGCAGGTTCTCCTACTTAGAAAGATGAGAGAGGTCTGTAATTTTCATCATAGCTACACTTCAACTATGAGAGACAAAATGAGAGAAAAAAAATCCAGGAAATCACATTGTAGGATTTTTGAAAAATTTAATTGTAAATTATGGTGGAAAATAAGTATTTGGTCAATAACAAAAGTTCAGCTCAACACTTTGTAACAACCTTTGTCGGCAATGACAGAGGTCAAACGTTTCCTGTAAGTCTTCACCAGGTTTGCACACACTGTAGCTGGTATTTCAGCCCATTCCTCCATGCAGATCTCCTCCACAAATTTATGGGGTTGAGGTCTGGAGACTGGCTAGGTCACTCCATGAGTTTGAAATGCTTTGTACGGAGCCACTCCTTCATTGCCTGAGCGGTGTGTTTGGGATCACTGTCATGCTGGAAGACCCAGCCACGTTCCATCTTCAATGCTCTCACTGATGGAAGGAGGTTTTGGCTTAAAATCTCACGATACATGGCCCCGTTCATTCTTCCCTTAACACGGTTCATTCGTCCTGTCCCCTCTGCAGAAAAACAGCTCCAAAGCAGGATGTTTCCACCCCCATGCTTCACAGTAGGTATGGTGCTCTTGGGATGCAACTCAGCATTCTTCTTCCTCCAAACATGACAAGTTGAGTTTTTACCAAAAAGTTCTATTTTGGTTTCATCTGACCACATGATATTCTCCCAATCCTCTTCTGGATCATCCATATGCTCTCTGGCAAACTTCAGACGGGCCTGGACATGTACTGGCTTAAGCAGGGGGACACGCCTGGCACTGGAGGATCTGAGTCCCTCTCGGCGTAGTCTGTTACTGATGGTAGCCTTTGTTACATTGGTCCCAGCTCTCTGCAGGTCATTCATCAGGTCGTCCCTCCGTGTAGTTCTGGGATTTTTGCTCACCCTTCTCATGATCATTTTGACCCCACGGGATGAGATCTTGCGTGGAGCCCCAGATCGAGGGAGATTATCAATGGTCTTGTGTGTCTTACAATTGCTCCCACAGTTGATTTATTCACACCAACCTGCTTGCCTATTGTAGATTCACTCTTCCCAGCCTGGTGCAGGTCTACTTTTTTTTCCTGGTGTCCTTCAACCGCTCTTTGGTCTTGGCCATGGTTGAGTTTGGACTCTGACTGTTTGAGGCTGTGGACAGGTGTCTTTTATACAGATAACGAGGTCAAACAGGTGCCATTAATACAGGTAACGAGTGGAGGACAGAAGAGCTTCTTAAAGAAAAAAATACAGGTCTGTGAGAGCCAGAAATCTTGCTTGTTTGTGATTGACCAAATACTTGTTTTCCACCATGATTTGCAATTAAATTCTTTAAAAATCCTACAATGTGATTTCCTGGATTTTTTTTTCTCATTTTGTCTCTCATAGTTGAAGTGTACCTATGACGAAAATTACAGACCTCTCTGATCTTTAAGTAGGAGAACTTGCACAATCAGTGGCTGACTAAATACTTTTTTGCCCCACTGTAATTATATAAACCAATCCATCCAATTTAAGCCTCAATTTCTTCACATAACATGACATATGCTATCCACCACAACAGGCTCAGGAAGAAGCCACAACTTCTAGAGGAGCATTTGCTGATAAGCATGTGCAGCAGGAACAGAACTGACAGTCTAATAGGTAAACCTAATATAAAGTAACTACAATAGGATTGTACAAGTTGGCCATAAGTGAACACTTTAGAACCAACTAAACAGCCATTAAGTATATGATGAAAGCAGACATAATATTTGGAGAGGAAAAACAACAGAACAGTGAAATTAAATGTAAGAATACAGCAGTTCATTTCCAACTTAAATGTCTGAATAATCCAAAGAGATACAACTTCCTTTTTATAGGCCTCTACAGAAATTTGATGTGCTACTCATGTAGGCCTCGTCCAATTGCGCAACTGAATCTGATGTAAATGAGAAGTGAACAATGTGTAACAGAATACTCACTGTGTCCTGCGATTCTCTCTGAGCGCTCATGGCTGCCGTTAAAGAGGAAGGCACTCAGGAAATGCTGATGTGTTGGAGGTGGCAAGCCCTGGTACAAAGAGCCTGTATGTGCTTTTTCTCTCAAGCCTTTCTCTGCGTTACACCACCTGGCACCGAGACAAACATTTACAAACTGGGTCATAATTTTGTTTACAATGCACTTCATAAAACAGGGTGGTAATTACCTAGCTGGCAACATGTCATAATGTGGTAGTTAACTTGCAGCAATATATGTATTATATACTGGTGCCAGTTACATGCCACATAATTACATATTCTGACAGTCTCTCTCTCTTTCATATTCACAGACATATTTTATATATATATATATATATATATATATATATATATATATATATATATGTGTGTGTGTGTGTGTGTGTATATAAATACACACACGCGGAATTTGATATAAATATTAACGACGCGATGCAAGATTGAGTGTGGTATGATCAGGTGCCAGAGTTTGTTGGTGTTTAAAAAAATACACTTTAAAAATATTATACACACACATTACATTTCATACAATAATATATATATAAAAACCATGTTATATACGCCTATGCAGCATATCGTCAAAGGCTGTAACAAAACACTCAGTAAACTCTAGCTGCTCATTAGTACTGTGCATCAACAGCTGATTAGGCTAAATGCTAATGGCTAAATAATAATGGCTTATTCCTTATTTACAAGCCATGGCTAATACAATTACTAATACTCTCGGGAAGAAGAAATAGCACATACCTCAAACAAAGATGGCCTGTGGCGGAGTGTCTCTACTGTAGCACCATTATTTAACCGCAAAAGAACTGAGCGAACGTTACTAACTAGCCGAAGCAGCTACGGTACAAACGGACGGCCTAACTGCGCGAACAAATGCAGCTATACAAGGTCAAAACACGCTCAGCAACCGGTCATTAAAAATAAGACCGTTAATGTTTGGTTTGCTGACGAAGCTTTGGGAAGCCCGACAGTCCGATAAAATATCGCGTCTTGGGGAGACGTTTAGCGAGATGCGGCGGCCACTAGCTGGCCTTCACTAGCGCTCAGACTCCGCTGTTGGCCACAATCTGAGGAACTGAGATCAGCTCCAACTGCGGCACTAAATAATAAAGGGAACCAGCACCGACCATGGAGAACGAACAGCCTTCAAAACGCAAACAATCGTCAATGTTAAGGCTGTGCACAGATCGAACTAAAACACCAGATTACACAGCTACTGCCTAATCCATTAACTGACAGGTATATCCATAATGTAACGCGATCCTTTCCCCTCAAAAAAACCCCAGCGGTGCTCGGTACAGATTAATGGCTGAGAATTTTCAGACACCGGAAAGCAGCTCCTGTACACAGCAAACGTCACCCCTCAGGGAGCCTGGGATATGTAGTTTTACCGCAGTACTCCATTTTGATCAGTCACCTTAGTTTGTGTAAAAAGAGGGAGGAAACCCCCAAGCTGGAATTTTTAAACCATTTTGAGGCCTCAAGAAAAGACTGTTAAGAAAACGATGTGAAAATGCATTTAGGCCTCTTGGAAACACTGGTGGTTCTAACATTAACCTTATATATCATTATATTCATTCAATAGAATAGAATGTCTTTTATTGTCATTGCACATGTACAACAAGCTTATTTGCTTTATTTAAAGTCACTTTAATCATCAATGGCTATTTAAGGACAGACGCAATGTTACATCAATACACAACGTTACTTTGAAACTATTCATACACACTCAGATCTGGCCAGTTTAGTATAATCAGTTAACCTAATGAATGTCTTTGGATTGTGAGAGGAAACCGGAGCATCCAGGGTAAACCCATGCGGACACTGGGAGGACCTGCAAACTACACACAGGTGGAGTCTGAGGTCAGGATCGAACCAGGGCAATTGCAGTAACTGCTGTGCCTTTGTAGTAAATATATTTGCCATTGTAGTAAATACACACACATATACATTATATATATATATATATATATATATATATATATATATATATATATATATATATATATATATATATATAGATAGATAGATAGATAGATAGATAGATAGATAGATAGATAGTTCTGTGATGCAACGTGACGTTGGTGGATGGAGCAAGACATGATGTCCCAGATGTGTTCAATCGGATTCACGTCTGGGGAACAGGCGGGCCCAGTCCATAGCTTCAATGCCTTCATCTTGCAGGAAACTGCTGACACACTCCAGTCACATGAGGTCTAGCATTGTCCTGCATAGGAGGAATCCAGGGGCCAACCGTACCAGCATATGTTTCTGACAAGGGGTCTGAGGATCTCATCTCGGTACCTAATGGCAGTCAGGCTACCTCTGGCTGTGCAGCCCTCCAAACAAATGCCACCCTACACCATTACTGACCCACTGACTGCCAAACCGGTCATGCTGAAGGATGCTACAGGCAGCAGATCGCTCTCCACAGCGTCTCCAGACCTCTGTCACGTCTGTTCACATGTGCTCAGTGTGAACCTGCTTTCATCTGTGAAAGAGCACAGGGCGCCAGTGGCGAATTTTCCAATCCTGGGTTCTTCTCTGGTATATGCCCAAGCTTCCCGGCACGGTGTTGGGCTGTGAGCACAACCCCCATCTATGGACGTCGGGCCCTCATACCATCCTCCATAGAGTCGGTTTTCTAACCGTTTGTGCAGACACATGCAACATTTGTGACCTGCTGGAGGTCATTTTGCAGGGCTCTGCTCCTGGCAGTGCTCCTCCTGTTCCTCCTTGCACAAAAGGCGGAGGTAGCGGTCCCGATGCTGCTGGGTTGTTGCCCTCCTACGACCTCCTCCACGTCTCCCTGGTGTACTGCCCTGTCTCTGGTAGCGCTTCCAGCCTCTGGACCCCTACGCTGACAGATACAGCAAACCTTCTTGTCACAACTCGCATTGATGTGCCATCATGGGATTATCTGCACTACCTGAGCCACTTGTGTGGGTTGTAGAGTCCGTCTCATGCTACCACGAGTGTGAAAGCACCACCAACATTCAAAAGTGACCAAAACATCAGCCAGAAAGCATAGGTACTGAGAAGTGGTCTGTGGTCCCCACCTGCAGAACCACTCCTTTATTGAGTGTGTCTTGCTAATTGCCAATAATTTCCACCTGTTGTCTATTCCATTTGCACATCAGCATGTGAAACTGATTGTCAGTCAGTGTTGCTTTCTAAGTGGACAGTTTGATTTCACAGAAGTTTGATTTACTTGGAGTTATATTGTGTTGTTTAAGTGTTCCCTTTATTTTTTTGAGCAGTGTATATATGATGTGTGTGTGTGTGTGTGTGTACAAATATGTGCAAAATGGCAGCCAATAACTGTATTATAGAGTGTCTGATAATATCACATGTGCAAGAGCTTAAATTTGCACACATGCAAGTAGCAGCTCAAAAAAAAAACAGGTCGTATGGAATGTAGTAGACTCGTCTTAAATTACACAATGGGATGAATGTGTAAATCCCCAGGAATGAGGATGAGAGTATTTATAGTGCAAGGTGCATGAACAAAGGTTCTGTAAACAGTGTAGAGTACATTGTTGTGTATGGCGGCCATGTTTATATATCATTGTGGGGACCAAATGTCCCTACAAAGATAGAAATATCTGACATTTTTTTTGCCTTTTAAGGACATTTTACTGGTCCCCACTGGGAAACTGTACTTTTATTTTGAAACAAACAAACAAACAAAAGAATCAAGATCTCCATTAGGTTACTGTGAATGTGAAAAAGTGGCAGAAATTGGGGGCAGCCATAGTTTATGGGCAACACTTAACACAATCATAAAACATATAACGTTGTCATTTTGTCGGCCAGTGACTTTCATACTTTTTCAGCAGTGTAAAATGGACAGTAATCACTACTATAATCTTCTGTATTAGACAGCTATTAATGTGTAGTTTACTCATTCATTTATATACCTGCTTAATCCAATTCAGTGTCATGGGGACCCGGGGCTCTTTCAGCCACACCTGAATGCGCAGACTTCAATGACAGTGGATGGAATGTGAATGAGTGTGAAAAAATTTCAGCATTTATTGTACAGAGCTATTTTTTGTTTTTCTTCACTTCTCTTTATGATGATTGGCTGACCCGTCAGAGTAAATCAGGAATTAGGAAAATGACTGACATCACACTTCAATAAATCACCACCAGTAAGTCTTACAGTTTACTTATAGTATTTACAATTTACAGATATAAAACAATAACATGTGTTGTTATGTAAAGCGGATTTGTCTCAGACAACGCAACTGGCCTGAAGTTCCACTGAAGGGATACAAAACCATACTGCTATGGCAGGTAACATGAAGTATGAGCAAACGTACTTCCCTTATTTTTAAAACCACAAGGCTCCACTGGTGCAGGCATAAGCGTGACCTGGATGGGATGGCAGGGTTTAGCAGGACTGGTTTGGGATTGCGGTTGAGCCACAGGGATGATCAACACTGTTGGTTCTGTAGTTACGTCACTGGACTGTGGACCAGAAGGTGTTGCAATAGAAGTGCTGTATTGCTTGAATTGGTACCAGTTTAAATCGCTCTGGATAAGGGTGTCTGCCAAATGACTAAATGGAAATGTAACAGCCTCCCTCCCTCAGACACAGCCAATCATGTAAGTGGGTAGCCATCGCAGACCTGTAGTTACTGTTACATTTTCTTACATTTATTACTGGTCACAGGATCCATAGACAACTACAAAGGGCCACCTTGCCTTCCAGCCACCATGGCATAGCCTCACTATGGCATCCAAACCGACAAACAACCAAACCTCACCAGAAGCAGAACACAAAGCAGGAAAACTCAGTTCCTAGAGTTCTGGTTCGCAATGCTGACTGTCTGGGATTATCAATCAGCTTTGTCCATGTTACCAAAAAGTGGAATTTGGTGGTATTGGGACATGTTAGAAAACCTACAAAGAAATCTAACCTGCACAAAAAGACGCAAAAAGAAACGGATGTTATTGGAAATGTTTCCCAGTGAATCAATTTTCACACTATATTGCTTAAAAATGAATATGTTAAGATTATGTAAAGTGAATGTATTCCTAAGAGCTTATTCTGATCGTTTTAGTATAGCTGTTTAGAGTTTAAACGATCCGTTTCAGTTGTTCCTCTTTTCTTTTCATATTTATTTTGGTAGCGTACACAACAGATCCCACCCAAGGGTGGCATTCTACACCACTGGCACACCTTATATGATACAAACACCAATAATTTTATTTAGAAAAATCAAATCAAATATACAGAACATTTAAATAACATATTTACATAATAGGGCTGCAGAAAAATGAAAATCAAGTAATGAAATACTCTTACCGATCACTTTATTATGTACACCTCCTGGATTCTACACACATTGTCCATTTTATAAGTTCCACTTACATATGATGTACTTCTGTAGTAGTTATGTACTTATGTAGTTCTACTGTAGTCCATCTGTGTCTCTACAAACTTTGTTGTCCTCTTTACTCTGCTCTCTAATGGTCAGGACCACCACAGATCAGGAACTATTTGGTTGGTGGATCATTCTCAGCACTGCAGTGACACTGATGTGGTGTGTTAGTGTGTGTTGTGCTGGTACAAGTGGATCAGACATAGCAGTGCTGCTGAAGGTTTTAAACACCTCAGTGGCACTGCTGAACTGAAAATAGTCCACCAACCAAAAAATGTCCAGCCACCAGCATAGGCAGTGACCTATGAGCTCTGATAAAGGATTAGAGGAAGTGCATCTGGTAAGTGGAACTGCTAAAACGGACAGTGAGCGTAGAAACAAGAGGGTGTCTATAAAGTGATCGGTGAGTGCATGTAAATAAAAAATGATTGTATGAACTCTGTGTAGTAACACAGGCACTCTATACACATGTATCTACAACAAAGATCATCTTACATTACATAGCAACAATTTGTAAACATCGTACATACACTGGTTATGTTTGCATGTATTATACCGCGCTGCAAACATAGATAAATACCACAATACCATTACAGAAGAACATCTCATACTAACAAATAACGAATAAAGCCAACGACTATGCTGGTCCACTGCAAAGTTTACAAAAATCGTGCGATGTAAAATGTTTTGTGTTGTGGCTTGTGTTTAAAATACACATCTTTACATGACATTTACACACTTAACACACAGTGTTACATCTACACATGTATAAACACAGCCATAAAGAAAAGATTTCTTTCCTTCGAGCTGTCATTGAGTGTATTTATTTTATTACAGTATTTATACTGCATTTCCATCAGATTCTAAAATAAATTTACATCGTCATTACAAACATTATATATCTGTGTTTTAACCTCAATCATTTCTGTATATAATTCCAATAATTACACACATTATAAGGTAACGTGCGTTTCACAGTTGTGACAAGAGGGTAATGTGCGTACCAGCATTTAAAACAAAAGCAACTCAGTCACTGCACCAGTCTAAAATTGGTGTATTCTGGTAGTCTAGTGGGTAACGTACTGGACTTTGGACCAGAAGGTCCAGGGTTCAAATCCCACCTCTGCCAAGCTGCCACTGTTGGGTCCTTGAGCAAGACCCTTAACCCACAATTGCTTGGATGGTAAGACTGTACCAATTGTAAGTTGCTCTGGATAAGGGCTTCTACTAAAATGTGTTATTAATTCTTGTCTATAAGAATTAATAATTATATACATTATAAGGTAATGTGCGTACCACAGTTGTGACATGCGTTGTGTAAATGCGTATCAGCATTTAAAACAAAACAAGCAACTCAGTCACTGCACCAGTCTAAAATTCAGTAACCTGTGATCCCCATGTAGTGCAATAGGAGATATAATCCTTGGTGTATTGGTGTACTGTGGTAGTCTAGTGGGTAAGGTACTGGACTTTGGACCAGAAGGTCCAGGGTTCAAATCCCACCTCTGCCAAGCTGACACTGTTGGGTCCTTGAGCAAGACCCTTAACCCACAATTGCTTGGATGGTAAGATTGTATCAATTGTAAGTCGCTCTGGATAAGGGCATCTACTAAAATGTGTTTGTTTTTGTCTATAAGAATTAATAATTATATACATTATAAGGTAATGTGCGTACCACAGTTGTGACATGCGTTGTGTAAATGCGTATCAGCATTTAAAACAAAACAAGCAACTCAGTCACTGCACCAGTCTAAAATTCAGTAACCTGTGATCCCCAGGACTAATCAATTAATCTCTCCCATCAGTTAATAATTTAAATACCTAACTTGAACCATTCCACCATAAAGTTATTGTGTAGCACATACTAAACTCTGATGCACACAGCGATAATTCAGGACTCTCCCAGTGTGCTGATATGTATATGACAACATATTCAGTTAAGTATTAATTCAGCAAGTCCAACATACAACATCTACAAAAAACATACAATAAATACCTCCAATAAATAAGGCACGCTACAGGTTACAGAGCAATGAGCAACGGAATGTGTTTTCACAAACACAGACATCAACACTGTATTCCTGTAGGATTTTAGGCCACGCTCCCTTCAACTTGAAGAGGAGCATTTGCACACACATATATCGGCCTTTGCAGGTCCACATTTTGTTTGCCTTCAGAGCTGTTCCTGATTCCATAGGCAAAGTAAATCATAAAGCCTGTGAGAAAAAAATAGATTGTGAGAACAGCTCAATGTTAATAAGGGCTTGACAGTTTTTATTAGCTTGTATCATGCCTAAAACACTGCGACGCACAAACATTTACAGACGTTACAGCCCACAGGTGAGCTATTTGTATGGTTTGTATTCCACGGAGTTGCTTTCACTAGAGCATTAAATAAAGCAACACATTGTTTGTGTATAAAATATTCAAATATTTAAAAGACTAGTTGTCAGAATATTTGAAAGTCAAAATACTGTTTCAGCCTTAGCTCTTTGTTGTTATAAGTCGCTACCTAAAAACAGCATCTGTGAAAATGACTAGGCTGAAAGACCAAGCTACCAAAGAGAGCACAACCTAAAGAATTGAGCGAATGCCAAATGTATTGCAACAGGCTTACCAATAGCCATCCATACTGCAAAACGAATCCAGGTAGTTCCATCCAACTGCATCATGAGGTAGATGTTGATAAAAATGCTAACCAAAGGAAGGATAGGAAGCATGGGCACCTGGAATAAGAAAGCAGAAGCATTTATAAATCTGAAGAATAGATTATATGAAAAAAGAAGGGTTAGACAGCATTACTGACAAAGTAAGGTACTGGACTATGGACCAGAAGGTCTAGGGTTCAAATCCCACCTCTGCCAAGCTGCCACTGTTGGGTCCTTGAGCAAGACCCTTAACTCACAATTGCTCGAGTTGTAAGATTGAATCAATTGTAAGTCGCTCTGGATAAGGGCATCTGCTAAATGCTGTAAATGTCTATGTTTCTGTCTATAAGAAAGACTAATCAATTAATCTGTACCGTACTGTCAGTAATCACTGAAAGTGATAAACTGAACACTGTGAAAGTGGAGCGTGTCGGGGTGTAAGAATGTACAGTGCATGTTTACCTTGAAGCTGACAGCCTCGTTGCTTTGGGGCTGCCTCCATAAAATGACCATGCAGGTGATGGAGCCAATGGCAAGGAGAGTCACTACTGTGATCCATACAATCTCCCCATTCAAAAGCATCTCACCCCACACTGCTAGCACTACACACAGCAGAGTGAAGAAAGCACCTGGAGAAAAGAGAGGGAAGACACGGAGAATGAAAAAAAGACACTTTTTTAATAAGACATTGCAACCCAAAATCTAGGGTGTCCCACAGCATAACAGGAATACAGCACTGACCATATGACCAAAATTATACCCAGAGTTTCAAGCATCATTATGAGATCAGGCCAAAAAACATGTACATAAAAACAGAGACTATCCGGTGTACTCATGAAATCATACAATGTACTAAATATGTTAGTGAAAAAAACAATATAATACTAATTATACAATTTGCCATGCAAAGGGAAGGTGAGCAGCAGCTTGGGTCATAAGGTGGTAATGTATCATTGGAAGACTACAAAAACCAACCAAGATATTTTGTTAAAAGTAATCCATTTTTAAGGTGTTAAATTATCAAAATCCTTCTCTGTTTCTGCCATGGTCATGAGTTCAGAGCGTTGTTCACACTGGTGTCTCGCTTATTTAACCCATCCTTGAATATTGTCAGAATAGGAAGCATATTACAGCAATGTGCCATTTAATGTCCACTTTAATGGCCAAGGTCACAATAAATTATAATAGGAAATAAAATTCTGCCTTTAAACCATAAACGGCTGGTCACCTCAATTGCCAATCAACGCTGCGGATCCACGAGCAGAGGCAGGAATTAAAGAGCAGAAGTTGTGCAGAACTAACCCTAGACTAGAGACTATTCTAACTTGGTTGATGTGTTTAGAGACTTTTTTGTACAAGTTCCTCGTGTTTGTGTGGATGACTTTCAGTTACTTCTTTGTAACAAGCTGTAAATGTAGTTGGTAAGTATGTGTCTGTGCTATTGTAAGTAGTACTGCTTTGTTTGCCCCCCCGTAATGCAGACATTAAACTGCGGAAGCCTGCATAGTCTTTGATTTCGTGATTTCTGTAGTGGGGCCTAGTTTACTCAAATGCTGTCTCCCCCCCTGTACATTCTTCAAATCCATCTGCCCTTTTAAAAATCCAAAATCACTGACATTTTCTAACCAACAAAACAAAAGTTGCTAATATGCATAAATCTGCTAGATGTTGCTAAGCGACAGAGCTTGTCAGAGGGAAAGCTCTTACAGATAGTAGCTGTAGTGATGTAGACAATGAGGCCTGATGTCTTGGTGGGTGACTCAGAGCTGGGCAGCAGCAGAAGTCTGGGGGAGAAATCTTCCCTTAGCTTTTCATCCAGCTCATGCTTGCCTTCCTTTTCTGTCAGCATCTCCATCTCAACTGATTCCTTAGTGCTGTAATTCAGACTACCTGGCTGATACCTAAGTAAATAATAATAGCAATAGTTATTATCATTATAAATACCTTACCATGGAATGATGTCTAAAATACAGCTGAATACAATGAAATGAAATCTGTAAAATATTTCAGATCTTATAATAACTTCAGTTACAAGTTCACCACACAATAATTATAGACACTTCATGTGACTGAGCAGGTTTGTGCGCAGAGGTGTGGGTTTTATGTTCATTATATAAAACGAGTGTGAAGTTTTGTTTTTTTATACGAGTGTCAAAGTGTACCTACCTGAGGATGAGCACGCACACCGCCACAAGCGTATAGGCCAGCAAAGTCCCAATGGACATTAAATCCACCAAGGCACCCAGATCAAATAAGAAGGCCATCAGAGCTGCACACAGGAACAAGAGCACAGAGGTCATTTCACAACCAATCCACCATTTCAATAAACCACCCAGTGAGACGGACATGAATCTATAATCTGTAAAGACATAAGTAGAGACAGATTTAGAGCCCAACAATAACTATAGTTTTACCTGCCACAACGCCAGACGCAATGGTGGCGAGCACGGGAGTCTTTGTTTTCTTGTGCATGCGGGACAGGAAACGGAACAGCAGGCCATCCTCAGCCATGGCAAAGATGACACGTGGCATGGGAAACATGGAGCCCAACAAGCTGGCAACCAAAAACAGCAATAATTAATGAGAAAATCCTCACAGTACATTTACAGCATTTTGCAGACACCCTTATCCAGAGTGACTTACACTTGATACAGTCAAGGAAATTTAGGTTAAGGGTCAAGGACCCAACAGTGGCCACTTAGCAGAGGTGGGATTTGAAGCCCACCTCCAGTACCTTAACCACTAAGTTACCACAGTCCCTGTAATATACAAGTGATGCAACCTTGCAATCTAAGGGCCTTGCTCAATGAGCCAACAGTGGCAGCTTGGCAGAGGCAGAGGCAGGACTTGAACCCTGGACCTTCTGCTCTATGTTCAGTATCTTAACCGCTAGGCTACCACACAGTAAGAAACAAACTGCAAAAGTTAGGTGACAAGTCTAGTTACATGAACTAGCTATGGAGGAATTCATATGTGATTACATTTTTACATTGCACTGTTCTCTTAACATAAACTGACATTTCTGAAACAAAGTGTCAGAAAGGAAGGAACTTGTGCTCATAGATGGTGCAACTGTACCCACACTAACAGTTTACACTTCCAGTTATTAATGTGAAGCTATACAGTATTTACACTTACAACTGATATAATTGTACAATATGCATAAAGGCATTGGTTCAGCTCTGGCAGCATGGCATTGCTGGGGCCTTGAACCCTGGACCCACAGGTCTACAGTCCAGTACCTTAACCTCTGTGCCACCACAGTCACAGTATTAGGTGTTTGGGACATCTAAGTAATAAACCAAACAACAAAGTATACTGACCTAGTGGAAAGGGCGCAAAGAGAGCCCACAGCCACTATGTAACGAGCAGGGTCCCATTTCACATATTTGAAGGCCTCAGGCAATGGGCTCTGAGTGTCCAGTAGATAGTAAGGCATCATTAGGGTGAGACCGGCAGACACTCCAAAGTATGCCACAAAGCAGATGAGCAGTGAGGCCACTATGCCTATTGGTATAGAACGCTGAGGATTTTTGGCTTCTTCACCTACGAAAATGCAAAAAAAAAGTGAACATGTGAGAAGCATTGCTCCACCTAAGCCTGCACATCACACTAATACAGATGGCTGTAACCTACTCGTGGTGGCAATGCAGTCAAAACCCACAAAGGCGTAGAAACAGGTGGCTGCACCGGAGAAAATCCCAGAAATGCCAAATGGTGCAAAACCCCCAGAGCCAAAGGCCTTTCCCCTGAGAAACATAAGACAGAGATACAGATAAATACTTACATTTATGGTTGTGGACAAACATAGTATATTGCACAACTCATAAGTACATACAAATATCTTTACTGAATTTTATATTTCAATTTATATAAGTTATATCAAATACAATCAACTGTAATGGCTCCGAGTTTGAAACCGATAAGTCCTGTCTCACAGTGTATATCTTGATTGTAATCAGCAGATAATGGATCAGATTTGCATGCATCTCCTGAACATTTTGCAACATACAAGTACAGCCTTATTTTAAGCAACACCCTCTGTCTCCCTCACATCAGAGGAGTGGCTTGATAACTCACTCAGGAGGTGGCAGGTCACTGTTGTTTTTTATATCTTCTAGAGTTAGGTTCCAGTTGGCAGTGTCGCCCTTCACAAAACCTGCAACGATGATAAAAGCCAACACCACCAGGTTGACGCCTGTGAAGATCTTGTTCACCAGGGCCGACTCGCTCACACCAAATGCCAGCAGGCCTGTGGAGTGGGAGGTGAGAGTTGCAGAATTATTGCCATCAGTCATTAGTGTGGCGCCGGTACAGACAGGTCCTTACTTATAATGATATGCAAAAATATAATTCCTGCAACGTAAACAAAGATATAAAAATCTGAAGTATATAAGGAAACATATCCACATATACTGTATATACACATCTTATTCAGGTTTGAATGACAAAAAACTAGTATGAGCGAACCCTTGCAACACCTGGTGACAAAAAATGGAATCACAGTCTTGAAGGCGGAAAACAACAACGATAGAGTAAATGTTTCAACTTTGATAAAAGATACAAAGACAAGAATTACTCCATTGTACAGTACATTAATGTACTAAATGTTTTCATATTGTGTTTCTTCCTATAATGTTACTGTTTAAAATAAAACACCAGGTTCAAAGTATCTAAACCAGTCAACGTCCTGTTTCACAGAACTTTATGTGAACATTAAATGGAGCACACCTGTAAATATATGTATAGTTCTCAAATGCTGTCTGATCTTAATTCGAATCATAATAACTGACACATTCAGCTTAAACATTTTCATTGAATGCATATACAGTGGGGCAAAAAAGTATTTAGTCAGCCACTGATTGTGCAAGTTCTGCTTCTTAGAAAGATGAGAGAGGTCTGTAATTTTCATCATAGGTACACTTCAACTATGAAAGATGAAATGAGAAAAAAATCCAGGAAATCACATTGTAGGATTTTTAAGAATTTAATTGTAAATCATGGTGGAAAATAAGTATTTGGTCAATAACAAAAGTTCAACTCAATACTTTGTAACATAACCTTTGTTGGCAATGACAGAGGTCAAACGTTTAATGTAAGTCTTCAGCAGGTTTGCACACCCTGTAACTGGTATTTTGGCCCATTCCTCCATGCAGATCTCCTCTACAGCAGTAAAGTCTTGCTTGTTTGTGGGTGACCAAATACTTATTTTCCACCATGATTTACAATTAAATTCTTTAAAAATCCTACAATGTGATTTCCTGGATTTTTTTTCCTCACTTTGTCTCTCATAGTTGAAGTGTACCTATGATGAAAATTACAGACCTCTCTCATCTTTCTAAGAAGCAGAACTTGCACAATCAGTGGCTGACTCAATACTTTTTTGCCCCACTGTAGTTCATCCTCTACTATCCAAGCTAGAAACTGCAATTGAGTTCTTGTATTTAATAACTCTTACAGCTTTCTTTGGCAACAATAATATTTCTGTAGCTGCTGATCAGACTTGTACAGCACTGAATGCAACAGCATTTCTCATTTCTTACCAAACAGCCCTCTACTGGTTATGCCACAGCATTTCAACTGTTTATAGGCTCAGATATAGTGAACTGTTCCACTACTGTAATTGTGATACAATTTCATTATTAATGTTCATTATTTGCCAACCGTACGCTATTTAGGCCCTCTGTGCAATTTTCCACGAAGGTATTTATGAAAAAAAGGTTAATTTTGTCTTGTCTGTCCTATCTCAGCTTATAAACCTCCATTCCTGTTACCCCTAAGGTTTTTAACATTGTTTTATGTCTGACAAACTGGACTTACATGTTAGCAGAATGACAAGGAAGAGAGCAAACAGGTCGGGATACTTTGCAAGCACGTTTCCAGTATTTGGAAGGGGTATGGTTTCGTTGAAAAAGGTGGAGATCTTTTGATGCACTAGGTTGTCAAAGGTGGAGCTCCAGGCTCTGGCCACACTGGCTGTACCTAAACAAAAGAGCAAAAGTGAAAAGATTATCTTACTGTATGTTGCAAGTATGCTGAAATCAAGCTCCAGATCACATATTATATCACACTTAAGCAGGCACTCTCAGGCCAGTCATGAGCATGATATAAAACACTGTAAGATGCTCTTGGATCAAAGTACATTCCACCTGCTTGGGCACAAGTGTTTGTATTTTTACTGCCCTTATGAGCTCCCATTGGCATATACTTAATTTGCAATTTCTCACTTGAATTAATTTAATGTCAAGTAGTCGTTAGAGGTCAGAAATAGTATTGCTACACTGTGCATCTTCATTCCCTGTTGGACATTCTTGGACATTTTTGATCATAATGGACTCACCTATCACATACGAAAGGATGAGGTTCCATCCAGTGATGAAGGCCCATATTTCACCCACTGTCACATAGCTGTAGAGGTAAGCTGAACCTGTTTTTGGTACACGTGCACCAAATTCAGCATAACACAGACCAGCAAGGATAGAGGACAGAGCTGCAATCAGGAAGCAAATCACAATGGATGGACCAGCCTTCTCCCGGGCTACTTCTCCAGACAGAATATACACACCGGCCCCCAGTGTAGACCCAACCCCCAGAGCAATGAGGTCCAGAGTGGACAGACATCGGGCAAAGCGAGTCTCCTCAGCACCGGCCCCCAGCACACGGCGACGCACCAGCATTTTCCCAAATGCAGTCACTTTCGATGGCAGCATGATGACTTTGGTTAGAGTTGGAAAAGGAAGGCGAAGGAAGTATGGTGGACAAGACTGCAAAAAAGAGTTGAAGGTTGCATTACTTACTGAATATCAGCTGCAAAACCTGTTTTACGTAATGCTGCCCACTGTATGCATTAAAGAAAACCGTGCCACAGCGGGTGCGCTTTGTTCAAAGCTCAAAGCTCAATACACACTGATGTTAACCAGTTTTCACAAATTGTTTTCTGCAATATTCTTTTGGTGCACTTTCTATGTATTACAACACATCCACTGAGAATGCCTGCAGTATATGGGATATATGGGATACAAATGGAGATGATAACATTCTTACAACGTCAATTTAGGGTAGTAGATTTTAAGGAAATACATATACATGGCTGTGGTGAACAGAATGATTTTTTTCATTATCGAGTGCTGAGACCAATCTGGAGGCCACATCAGGGATTCTCATCTGGGTTTTGCCTCAGGACTGTCATTTGTTCAATATAATTAAGTTGCAAACATAAAAACTGAAAAGTACAAGACTGACAATTTCACACATTAACCAGATAACACAAATTATGAAGTAGAGCAAACAAAGCATTTAATGAATATTACATCTTAAAAAATAGATTCCTTATACTAAAGACAACTATATGAACGGTCAATTGACACTGTACTGGTATGTTGGATCAGAGTAGAATCCGACTATTTCAAAAACATTTGAAATAGTGTAGTTTTCTTTCCAAAGCAAGTACTGTAAGACTAACCATAAAATTACAGTTCAGTGTTTAATCTATAGTTGCACACACAGAGGAAGATAAAATAAAAAACTTCTCGTAAACCAAACTAAGTCAAGGAAGTCAAGCCATTTTATTACAAATCTGCTAAAAACAGAAACGGAATAAGGAAAAGGATTCCGAAAAAAAAAAGCCCTGCAAGGCCTGAGTGAAGAAGTCTAGTCAGGTGACTGATTAAATATTCATTATGCATATAAATATTTATGAAGCACAGACTAACAAACAATCAGCACACTGGCAGCATTGTCTGGCTTTCTCTCCTTATATCATAATCGAGGGCATAAATAAGTATGCCCTGCCATGCATATTAAGAAAGTAATCCAGACAGAATACTTAGATGTCCTTTTGCTAAACAGATTATGAATCATTAGGTTATAAACCTGCCCATGAACTTATGCAGCTATGCAAGCTTGTTCAAGTCCTCGCTGGATTTCACTTGCATACTAGCCTTAGCAGGAACGAACTAGAAAAGCTTGTTTAAATTATGACAGACTGAATCATCAGTGCTACATTTCAACAGTGTTCTTTGAAAGCACTTACAGTGGGGCAAAAAAAGTATTTAGTCAGCCACTGATTGTGCAAGTTCTCCTACTTAGAAAGATGAGAGAGGTCTGTAATTTTCATCACAGGTACACTTGAACTATGAGAGACAAAATGAGAAAAGAAATCCAGGAAATCACATTATAGGATTTTTAAAAGAATTTAATTGTAAATCATGGTGGAAAAACAAGTATTTGGTCACCCACCAAACAAGCAAGATTTTTTCTGGCTCTCACGACCCTGTAATTTTTTCTTTAAGAAGCTCTTCTGTCCTAACACTCGTTTACCTGTATTAATGCCTGTTTGACCCTCGTTATCTGTATAAAAGACACCTGTCCACAGCCTCAAACAGTCAGACTCCAAACTCAACAATGGCCACGACCAAAGAGCTGTCAAAGGACACCAGGAAGAAATTGTAGACCTGCAGCAGGCTGGGAAGAGTGAATCTACAATAGGCAAGCAGGTTTTGGTGTGAATAAATCAAACTGTGGGAGCAACTTTGTAAGAAAATGGAAGACATACAAGACCAACTGATAATCTCCTTCGACCTGGGGGCTCCACGCAAGATCTCATCCCGTGGGGTCAAAATGATCATGAGAGAACGGTGAGCAAAAATCCCAGAAACTAGACGGAGGGGACCTGATGAATGACCTGCAGAGAGCTGGGACCAAAGTTAACAAAGGCTACCATCAGTAAAACACTATGCCGAGAGAGACTCAGATCCTGCAGTGCCAGATGTGTCGCCCTGCTTAAGCCAGTACATGTCCAGGCCCGTCTGAAGTTTGCCAGAGAGCATATGGATGATCCAGAAGAGGATTGGGAGAATATCATGTGGTCAGATGAAACCACAATAGAACTTTTTGGGAAAAACTCAACTTGTTGTGTTTGGAGGAAGAAGAATGCTAAGTTGCATCCCAAGAACACCATACCTACTGTGAAGCATCGGGGTGGAAACATCATGCTTTGGGGCTGTTTCTCTGCAAAGGGGACAGGACGACTGATCCATGTTAAGGGAAGAATGAACTGGGCCATGTATCGTGAGATTTTAAGATAAAAACCTCCTTCCATCAGTGAGAGCACTGAAGATGGAACGTGGCTGGGTCTTCCAGCATGACAATGATCCCAAACACACCGCTCGGGCAACAAAGGAGTGGCTCCGAAAAAGCATTTCAAGGTCCTGGAGTGACCTAGCCAGTCTCTGCTCTGACTGCTCTAGAGGAGATCCTCATGGAGGAATGGACCAAAATACCAGCTACAGTGTGTACAGTACTACTTTTGTTATTGACCAAATACTTATTTTCCACCATTATTTACAATTAAAATGTTTTAAAAATAATACAATGTGATTTCCTGGATTTTTTTTTCACATTTTGTACCTATGTGTACCTATGATGAAAATTACAGACCTCTCTCATCTTTCTAAGTAGGAGAACTTTTACAATCAGTGGCTGACTAAATACCTTTTTGCCCCACTGTAAGACTTAAACCTGTAGCTCAAGAGATTCTAGTAGCTTACAATCACAGGGCTCTGACCTAAAATGGAAACAGGAAAAGAATACTACAATGGAATTTTCAGTTTGGCACACCATCGCCTTTGTCAACCCATCATCCGTAAAGAAAAGAGGAAAAGGGTGGAGTTTCTTGTAAACTAATCTGATGGCAGTTTAAGGTAATAACAGTGTTGCCTGAAAAGTATTTTTATGCTTGTTGTTGCTCATGTATTTAAAAAGGAGATCTCTAATAATGATAGGAGTTCCCTATTATAAAACTAACTTCATACAATATCAAAAACAAGGAAACAGATGCAAGAGAAGTCAAAGCTATCAAATTCCTGTTTTTACATGCCTGACAGACAGTCTGAATATACATTTGCCTAACAGTTCAGCTCAGCTTCAGTTCATTAAACAAGAAATAGCCACCTGTTTCCAGTAAAAAAAAACCATGATGAACGTCACTTAGTTTGAATGAACGGAAATGACAGAAATTCTCAAGGCTGCACCACAGAAAGAAACACCTCTACCTGTCGACCAATAATAGCCTACTTCCTTAATGCTAAGAAAATGCACATGTGTAATGGACAGAGTGGCTTCACATGTGATAACACCCCAATAATTCGGCCTGATAAGTATTAGGTTTACTTTCCAAATAACTTGTCCATCATCCCACTCACCAATACTACCGAATATACAAAGAATGATCAGAGCCTGTTTATCATTTTACTGTACAATCTCACAGACTTTGGCCTTTGGACATCACCAGACTGCCTGGATTTAAAAAAAAGTTCACGTCACCCCTCATATCCTTGGTTATTTTATAGCAGGCGTAATGCGTAATATGTATGTCACGTGACTTAAAATGCATCCTTCATAAAGCGACACGTGCGGTGCCTACAGTCTATAGGAATATGATACCATCTATAGGTATGTGATGTCATTGAATACCCAAGGCAATATAACCCGCACAAGAATTTCAGCCACTAAAAATGTGTATGTATTTCAATTCAACACGTAAGAATATCTGATCATTTTAAAATAAGCATTGCACATAACAAGGAACGGACAGGAACTCAAGGCATCACACTTTGTCTGATGACACACTACACTTGGCTTTCACCATAAATGAGAAAAAGCAGTGTTGAGACGTTATACAGATTTTGAAGAGGGGCATTTGAATTCACTTTCAGAGCGTAGGCCTATATAGGCTATAATACTTTATTACATGATGAATTCTTAATAGAATATATAATGCTGTCACTGGTGTAGATCAGTAAAATCTGCCAGATAATTACATTTCAAGGAGAAAACGCAAGCATACTGTCATTTAGAAACGAAGGCTGATATAACATGTTAATAGTGTGCTGGACATTGTGAGTAAATTTACTACAAGGTATTCCCTTAAGTATTACGTGAGTGCCTCATGTCGTCATCAGTTTGGGCGGCAAATAATAAGAAACAATCAAATAACACATTATCACCTAAACTAGTCCAATGTAATAACATGGAGTTTCTTTTAACATTTTTTAGATGATTGGTACTATACAGATTGTCCAAACTTCGTTTGTATTGTTTTTGTAGTAGTTTAGACGTCTATCTTATATGCGACATCGTACACATTTTATTAAATAAAGCATTTTATCAGCTGCTCGTAGCAGAACATTTCGATGTTCTTCACTGTTTTAGCGACTTTTAACAAACAACGTAAGATCAGAGTTAGTTAGGAGATCAAACATTTTCACTCACAAGTTCCATTTTTCTCAAAGCCTTAGTGATAAATGTTGATGCTCGATAAATGCTAGAAATGACCAAATAATTAACCTACCTGCTCTTGTGCCGGGCTCCAGATGTGTCCAGAAGGAGAAGGACCGTTACGTGTTTCGCTGAAGAGCAGATGTTTGTAAGTGTAGTAACCTTACGGAGTGAATGAATCATTGAGGCTGGAAAGACATTTGAAACGCTACGGAAATGTGAGGGAGTTAATGACGTTGACGTGACGTCATATTGTGAAAATGGAGTCTAGTACATTGTGTACATCGCTATGCGTGAACTCAGTACAATGTGCCAATACTTATGATCGGTTTGCCCTTGTAATAGGTATTTCGTATTGATCTGACTGGTGTGTTTGTCTGACACAAAGATGCTGTGCTTCACTGAAAACTTCATCAGGTCCAGAGTGCAACAAGTAGTATTTCCGTTACGACGGTGTGTTTTCACGAGTGACGTCTGTTTACCGGTTTACCATAACGTTTAGCACATTACTTCACTACGCATTACTCGTGGAGCTTTTCCACACACAACCAGTAGTTCTTTTATATATATGTTTTTTTTTTTACATTAGCAATTCGTTTGGTAGATGGTGTTAGCCAGGACCCCGTTACAGAGTCGGAATCCATCCCAAATAGCTGAGAGCCACCGCTAAATCATTTTTATCAGAGGAAGACCACTCACTACCCTACAAACATCACAGAAGAAAGATACACCAAAAGTTTGTGAGCACCACATTTTTACATTGCACTGCCAAAAATTGTGGGTATTACTATGATAACATGGATCCTTCACTTTTCTAAGAAGGCATCCCAGGTAAAAATGTACTGGGAAATTTGACAGTAGAACCATGAAGTGGCCAAATTAACACCGAAATTCGTAGTACAACTGTGAAATAATTCATGGTCTGTTCATAGTCCACCAAGTTTACAGTTGTACTATGAAATGTCAGAGTAGAAACATGAAGTGGCCAAATGACCATCAAAAAGTCATAGTAGAACTGTGAACTTCATGGTCAAACTGTGAAAGCAATTCACAGTACATTTTTTCCTGGGATGTCACTAGTTGTTGAAACATGAATGTGAGACTGAGCACTGATGTTGAACAAGAAGCCAAGGTTTGTCACTGTTGGCTTTCAAAAAAGGTGCCTAATGGATTTAAAGTAGGTAAGTAATTCTTTATGGACTGTTGACGTCAAACTGACTTCTCAGTGAGATGAAAACTCACTCACTAACGGTGAATGGAAACCATGTGTTAAGAGTTTGCCCATAAGGTTCCATACCTGTACATTTCATCAAATAAACCTGCTTATAACAGAGAACAGTAATCTAAAGGAGTGTCCACAACCCTTTGGGCAGATATTGTAATAAATGTATTAGGCTATTTCAACCACATCAACAAACACTTGGTAGACATGGTCATAAAAGGTCAGTCTGTCAAACTTATGCAATGGTAGAGCTGCTTTGGTCAATGTTAAATGCTTTTATAGGAAAATTTGGAAAAGTCTAGGAGCAACAACAAGTCAGCCGTACTCAAGTTAGGCAATACAAACTCCGAAACTGTGATGTGGTGCATTAATGTTGATTGCATCATATATATGATTGCAACTTATGAAAGCAACAACCGTACAAGAATTGTTTGCGTGCAGCTTGAATGTCTAACAGTCCAGCAGTTGGGGAAAGCCTCCTAAGAAGAGTGGAAGCTATTTTAACTTCAAACGGGGGACTAAATCAGTACATTATAGAATACAGTCAATTAATCTTCATAGTTTTGGAAGATGTTTAAGAATCAAATATGTATACTAAGGATGTAGTTATATGCGAGTACTAATTTTTTAGTGCAATATAACTACAATATGCCCTGTTTATCAAATACTTGTGATATGCAGGGCTTTATAGAGCATTTGTTTGTTTGGTCACAAAAAGATGTTTTAGGTTCATATTTCAGAACTGATCCAATAGGTTATTATTCTAATAAAAAACATTGTCAGTCAACACCTTACACAAACAAAATTTGTGTTTTCATATTTATTTTAAATATTTGACATGCAATGTAATTTTAATGTGCATATAGTGAAGGCTATAATGCATTTAAAATGTGTATTTTACAGTGGTGTGCAGGTACAGTGGTGCTTGACAGTTTGTGAACTGGAATTTTCTATATTTCTGCATAAATATGACCTAAAACATCATCAGATCTTCACACAAGTCCTAGCAGTAGATGAAGACAACCCAGTTAAACAAATGAGATTAAAATATTATCCTTGGTCATTTATTTATTGACGAAAATGATTCAATATTACATATTGGTGAGTGGCAAAGGTTTGTGAACCTCTTGGTTTAGCAGATCATTTCAAGGTGAAATCACAGTCAGGTGCTTTCAATCAATGGGATGACAATCAGGTGTGAGTGGGCACCCTGTTTTATTTAAAGAATAGTGATCTATCAAAGTCTGCTCTTCACAACACATGTTTGTGGAAGTGTGTCATGGCACAAACAAAGGAGATTTTTGGGTATGTCAGAAAAAGAGTTGTTGATGCTCATCAGGGTGGAAAAGGTTACAAAACCATCTCTAAAGAGTTTGGACCAATCCACAGTCAGACAGATTGTGTACAAATGGAGGAAATTCAACACCATTGTTATCCTCCCCAGGAGTGGTCGACCAACAAAGATCACTCCAAGAGCAAGGCGTGTAATAGTTGGCGAGGTCACAAAGGACCCCAGGGTAACTTCTAAGCAACTGAAGGCCTCTCTCACATTGGCTAATGTTAATGTTCACGAGTCCACCACCAGAAGAAAGACACTGAACAACAATGGTGTGCATGGCAGGGTTGCAAGGAGAAAGTCACTGCTCTCCAAAAAGACATTGCTGCTCGTCTGCAGTTTGTTAAAGATCACGTGGACAAGCCAGAAGGCTATTGGAAGAATGTTTTGTGGACAGATGAGACCTAAAATAGGACTTTTTGGTTTAAAAGAAAAGTGTTTGTTGGAAGAAAGAAAAACACTGCATTCCAGCATAAGAACCTTATCCCATCTGTGAAACATGGTGTGGGTAGTATCATGGGTTTGGGCCTGTTTTGCTGCATCTGGGCAGGACGGCTTGCCATCATTGATGGAACAATGAATTCTGAATTATATCAGAGAATTATAAAGGAAAATGTCAGGACATCTGTCCATGAACTGAATCTCTCCCGTGAAGGTGGGTTATGCACGCAAAGACAACGACCCTAAGCACACAAGTCGTTCTGCCAAAGAATGGTTAAAGAAGAATAAAGTTAATGTTTTTTGAATGGCCAAGTCAAAGTCCTGACCTTAATCCAATCGAAATGTTGTGGAAGGACCTGAAAGTAAGCCAGTTAATGTGAGAAAACCCACCACATATCCCAGAGCTGAAGCTGTTTCCTGTATGGAGGAATGGGTTTAAACTTTTCTCCAAGCGGTGTGCAGGACTGATCAACAGTTACAGGAAAGTTTTTAGTTGCAGTTATTGCTGCACACAGGGGGGTCACACCAGATACTGAAAGCAAAGGTTCACATACTTTTGCCACTCACTAATATGTAATATCAGATAATTTTCCTCAATAAATAAATGACCAAGTTTAATATTTTTGTCTCATTTGTTTAACTGGGTTCTCTTTCCAAATGCTCGTTTTGGAAAGCAGTGGCTTTCTCCTTGCAACTCTGCCATGCACACGATTGTGGTTCCAATGTTCCCAATGTGGACTCATGAACATTACAATTAGACAATGTTAGAGTCCTTTGGTTGCTTAGAAGTTACCCTGGGTTATTTTGTGACCTCACAAATGATTACATGCCTTGCTCTTGGAGTGATCTTTGTTGGTCGACCTAGTAACAGTGGTCTTGAAATTCTTCAGTTTGTACACAGTGCAGCCACTCATGCCTGATCTGACTGATTCAAAACACCTGACTAAATTAACTTCTAATCCTAGAGGTTCACATATTTTTTGCCACTCAAAGATACTATTGGATCATTTCAATCTCAATAATGACTACACATAATATTCTTGTCTCATTTGTTTAATCAAGTTCTCTTTAACTGCTTTTATAACTATTATGAAAATCTGTTGGGGTCTTTAGTCATACATATGCCAAACTATGGCACATTATGAAGAGTTAAACATAGCTATTTAAATATAAATGTGTTAAAATGTTACACCCTTCTTCGCTGAGGGAGTAAAGAGCAAGGTGGAAACCCACTATCAGTTGTCTGCTATGTTTTTTTTATTTATTTAACCTTTATTTAACCAGGAAAAAATCCCATTGAGTTACAATACCTCTTCCTCCAGGGAGTCTTGGCCAAGAATAACAGCAAAGAGTTTCAGAAAAATACAAAAAAACACAAGACAATAGACATATATTAAAAAAACACAACAATCTAAATATAAACACATAAACAAGTTAAAGACAACAACAGTTTTCTATAATGGTGATTTCTAAAAGATCCTTAAATACATTAAGAGATGGAAGTGACTCCAGATTTAATACTTTCTGAAGCTCATTCCATATATAAGGTGCATACGATGAAAAAGATGTTTTACCAAATTCTCGTAGGATAGTTAAGAGAATTTTTCCTACAGAACGTGTAAAATAAGCAGTTGAATGCTTTTTCATTAGTGCATTTGCAATAAAGATCAAAATATGGTATTTCCTTCTCAAAGAGAGTGAAGTCCATTGCACCATGTCATATAAACTGCAATGATGAGTTCTAGCGGAAGCATTTGTTACGAATCGCAAAGCTGAGTTTGTGAGATTGTTGTGAGATTGAATGCATTGTTTAACTGTTAGTTTATGAAAAAGATTAGAAGAATGTAATGCATCTTATCGTTTGTGGAATTTAACATCTAGCTGTTTAAAATACATGATACATCAAAAGCCACCAACATCTTAAAAGTCAAGATTTTAATATGTTAATTATTTTCATAATGAAGACAAATATATCATTTGGGCTCTTGTTCTTTTACAAGGAAAAATGTGCTATTTCATGAAGTTATTCTGCAGTAGCTCGTCAGAGAGTCACAATCCAATTGTTTACCGTTGTGAGACAAGGAAGATGAATGTAATGTAGGTCATTTCTCAGCCATTTCCTGATAGTCAACAGATACCAGATGGTCAAAGGTGTGTTATCTCAGAAGGAAAAACAAAACCAGTGAACTTCTTCCTCATGATAAAAGAAAAGGTGGAATGAAAGGGGTTTGCCCAAAAAAACAGGTATCATCATCAACAAAAACACAGTCTGGTTCCACTCAGTTTTACAATAACACTGGAATACCCTAAATTACCATTCACTGTTCAATGTAATACTACAACAGCTATTAAATTGCTTTTTATTTAGGATCTTAATTGGACAGAGCATTATAAATAGTGTGTTACATGACAAGACTGCATTTCACTGTTTCAATTGCTAGGAAAACAAATCGTTATGAAATGGGTGTGTATTAGGGCTGTCACAATACACATAGTAATATTCATTTTTTTCCAAGATGATACGAGTTGTGAATAGAATACATTAAGATTTTATTTTCATTAGAGCCAGCCGCAGTTCTACACCAACAGTTCAGGCATGCTGTCGTTGTACACACGCAATATCTAGCAGCAGATTGTGTAATATGGAAAGACGATATAATCTCACCAGAGCTTTTAAGCATTGGGCACCAACGGGTAACCTTGATGCTGTTTTTGTTCATGTGTGTAAACAGAAACTCGAACATAAATAAGTTTTCATAAAAACTTGCAAAGCTAGACAGAATATGGAGACAAATCCTTCAGAAGAGAGTGTGGACCCTGAGGTGCCTACACCACCTCAGATGCTCTTCTAAAAAAAACAAATCACCAATGGCAGAGATCTTTGGTGATTTTTTTATTTGTGGTCATTTAACCATAATAAATGATGTCACAGACACAGCCAACACAAGAATGCTCCAAGTGTAAAAGCTTTGTTTATGTTGTATAGGCTCTGCAAGATGGCAGTTACTCCGAACAGATAATACACTAATTCTGTAAATGTAGTGTTTCTCAAAATTCACATTTAACAACATATGCCTGACCCAAAAAAGGAGTAGACTAATATTTTGTAGGACCACTGTGGCATTGTTTGGACAACGTTATGCAATTTATGTCCATCCACAGTTGCATTAATTTCTGGTTGAGATCTTGTACAGATGATGGCCAAAGTATTTTCCTGCACATCCCAAATACTTTCAATGGGCATATTTTCAGGACTCTGTGGTGGCAAATTCATGTGTGAAAACGATTCCTCATATTCCAGAACCACTCTGACAATTTGAGTCCGATGACTCTTCCCATCCTGGAATATCCAGTTGACTATTTTATTGTTGTATAACGTTGCTGAGCCTAACCCTGACCAATAGAAGCAACCCTAGATCATAATTGCCTCTTGTAGAGTGGACACTATGCATGGTGGGTGCACCGCTTCATCCACTTCTCCTCTTACTCCCATATGCTCAGCACTCTGGAAGAGGGCACATCTGGACTCAGACCACATGACCTTTTCCATTGCTCTAGAGTCTAATTATTTATTTGCTTGACACAGGCCAATAATTTGATCCTTAGGAAGCACAGTAACATTTTCCACGACCACAGGATATGTGGAAGTTGTTAAAGAAATGAGAACGTTCCCACTGCATCCGTTAGGATTAAGCAAAATGTTCAAACACATTAATCAGTGTAGTCAAAGGTTCTAAAGCATTTGTTTATTTATTTGGGCAGGCAGTGTACAAGGAAACCTATTAAAAAACTAATGAATGAAAAAAAACCTTGTTTGGTTAATACAGCCATATTATCCTGTGAAAGAATTTAACAACAGACCACACTAAAATGTCATAGTAATTTGGACTGTGCTCTGTAATCTCATACAAATGTCCACTGCAAGGTCTAAAATAACTCAGTGTAATATGGCCCTCAACTAATGGAACTGCAAATCAAGTGAGTACTTGTCCATTTAAACATTTTTTGGGGGGGAAAAAAAGCAATACCTCCCGATACACACATTCTGATGCAACACGAACACCTAAAGTTTCCTCTATACTTGGAAGATCAATTTTAATTTTCCTGTAACAGGGGTGCAACTACTATGTATTCTATGCTAGATTTAAAAGTACTACCCACAAGAGAAACAGCTAAATGCTTTTGTACATTCTATTAAAATGGCATACTTGTCCGGTGCTTATGCAATGCATTTCGTTACACCTTCATCACCTTCATCTTAAGGCAATACTGTGGTGCAGCAGCTTATAATGGATGCATTTTAACACAAGTTTCAGTGCTCCTGGGGTTAATGACCATTCAGATTAAATCAAACATCTATAGCTCAAATGAAGAGAATGAGTTATTTTTACACAAACAATGTAGTTCATGTGAATGTGTGTGCTTGGTAGTTAAAGCTAGCTCAGTCGTTAGTTGGTCTTCATGTGCTCTGCCTGTGTGACAATCAAGCTATTCACACAGTGAAAATACAACAAAACAGGTTACTTAGTGTAGTTTTAATTAAAGTGCAATGAAATATCAAAAACCAGACAAAGATATATAAAGACAACAGTAACTTGGCACAAACACCTAAACTATATTTACAAATTCTTAAAATAAACGTCTCTCATCCTGGCTCATATCAGATAAAGCCAACTGATATAGCCGACTGCGTATTCAAGATGATAAAGCATAAATAAGATCTTGCTGACATTCCTTTTAGCTCAAAACAACTAGCAAGCTTGCAGACTGAATTAGACAAAAGTCTGACAAGCTTCCAATCCTGTTCCACCCTCATGGCTTGTCTCCTGCAGTCCACATTTATAAACGTAAATAAAAGCTTTGGTCAGCAGTTCCCATAGTGGTGAGGGTTAAATACTGTCAATCCATTGACTTTGTAGGATAAAATGTGCTTTGAACAATGAGTAAAAGGCTCACAAACCCAAAGATGACTCGGACCCAATATTGGGACTTGACTGCATATTTCCTGGCTTAAATGGGTTTAAAAAGGTTAAAAAAAAAATGTCTTTGTTGTTAATTGGCTTAATCAGCATTGAAAACGTTACCTATAGTATTTTAAATTCTTAGGATGGATAGAGGGACAAAAGTTTCTCTAAGGACCACCCTGGAGATTTGCAAGTCAGTAGCACCTCCATACAAGCCAAGATTTTGGAAGACATGGCAGAAAAAAAAAAGCCTTTCCTTTCATCGAGCCACAAATATTAAGTGCCTGGAGTTCACTAGATAATACTAGCCTTTGAATGCAGGCGATACCTCCTGGCAACGAACACTAAAGCTGGGTTTCGCATACAAACAATAGTGGTTATAGGAAAAAACAACAACCTAATCCCCAGTGCTTAGATGGAAGAGGTATGATGTTGGGTAGGACTCCTCCAAATTCACTGGAAATCATGTCGGGATACATGACATCATGGACTACATGAAGCAGCAGGATATTTTAAATAAAAAATACAATTGTCTCCAGTAGGAAGCTACAACTTCATTCTTTTAAATCCACTCAAAAACAACTTGTGTACCAGAAAATCCACATTTATACATGACACTCAGTTCTAGAACCTACATCTCACTGAAAACCAGTAGGATGATCTGAGGAGGGTCCACAAGAGAGGGCTCATGACCTTGGAGGTTCTGGAGTTGCTACACTGAAGGATGTCTCACATTCCTTAATCTGTATTCCTCAGTGCCAGTCATTACAGGGGAAGATTTAATGCTAATACTCTGGTTTCCTCCCCGACTGCAAAGAAATCAGCCAGAGTCTAGATTTAGTTCCCGTCTTGCACCCTGGCTCCCTATGACTCTGAATGAATTAAGTGGGTATATTTAAAAAAATGAATTACTTTTAGATTTTTGTATACGATTAAGCTAATTAATCAAAGACATTTTTCAGAAACTTTTTACACAACTTTTCCAAGGGTGTCAATAATGCTGTAACTGACTGAATCTCACCAAGCAAGTGAAAAAAAAAAAAGTGTCCAGTCAAAGCTAGTCCATCACAAATCGAGTCATTACAAAATTTGATTGCACCCGGTCATTGGATAAAACATCAACGAAACCTATCAAATAATTTAATTATTTTATTAACTATAATATTACATTTCAATATTATACAAAACACAGATGGGTAGGCCGGCCAAGTTCATCTTCCTTACTGATGTGCTGTAAAAGATAAACAATTTTCTTTAGCACAGTAACTAATGACAGGTCAAAAAGACACTAGGTGTGTAACGATGTACTCTGCTCACGATTTCATTTGGATCACGATTATCAATTTTACATTTGATAAAAGACATTCTTTTTTTATTTCTGAAGTGTAAACAATGCACAATTTCCCGTACAAGTTCTTAAACTAAAAAAAAAACAAAAAAACAAAAAAACGAAACAAAAAAAACCTTGTCCCCTGCAATTAAAACAAATTATGAGAAAGAGGTTTAAATTCTAAACAAAATCCTCTCCTGATAATAGACAATATTATAAAAATAATGTTATTATAATTTCTGAAGAATAAATTCAAAACTGTGTACTTTTCTCATTTAAAAACGTGAACAGAAAGAATCTTCAGTCTCCTGCAATTAGTGGTGCTTGAAAGTTGGTGAAGTCTTTAGAATTTTCTATATTTCTGCATAAACATCACCCAAAACATCATCAGATTTTCACACAAGTTCTAAAAGTAGATAAAGAGAACCCAGTTACACAAATGAGACAAAAATATTATATTTGCTCATTTATTTATTGAGAAAAGTGATCCAATATTACATATTAGTCAGTGTTTTCAATCAATGGGATGACAATCAGGTGTGAGTGGGCACCGTGTTTTATTTAAAGAACAGGGATCTATCAAAGTCTGCTCTTCACAACATGTTTGTGGAAGTGTATCATGGTACGAACAAAGAAGATTTCTGAGGACCACAGAAAAATAATTGTTGATGCTCATCAGGCTGGAAAAGGTTACAAATCCATCTCTAAAGAGTTTGGACTCCACCAATCCACAGTCAGACAGATTGTGTACAAATGGAGGAAATTCCAGACCATTGTTACCCTCCCCAGGAGTGGTCGACCAACAAAGATCACTCCAAGAGCATGGTGTGTAATAGTTGGCGTGGACAGATGAGACCAAAATAGAACTTTTTGGTTAAAAGAAAAGTTATGTTTGGAGAAAGGAAAACACTGCATTCCAGCAGAACCTTATCTCATCTGAAAAACATGGTGGTGGTGGTAGTATCATGGTTTGGGCCTGTTTTGCTGCAGCTGGGCCAGGACGGCTTGCCATCATTGATGGAACAATGAATTCTGAATTATATCAGAGAATTCTGAAGGAAAATGTCAGGACATCTGTCCATGAACTGAATCTCAAGAGTCACACCAGATACGGAAAGCAAAGGTTCACATACTTTTGCCACTCACTAATATGTAATATTAGATCATTTTCCTCAATAAATAAATGATGAACTATAATATTTTGGTCTCATTTGTTTAACTGGGTTCTCTATCTACTTTTAGGACTTGTGTGAAAATCTGATGATGTTTTAGGTCATATTTATGCAGAAATACAGAAAATTCTAAAGGGTTCACAAACTTAAGCATCACTGCAAAAGAAATTAGAGGAGAACGTGATAAGAATCTGTGAGCGCAACGTATGCACCCTCTGCTGTTTAAAAAAAAATCTAATTGCATTAGATGTAATAAACAAGCATGTATGATCCAGCTGGACTATGGACATATGGACTATTTTTGTATCACATCACGATGCATCAGTACACCCCAAAAGCAAAGCAACACAGTGCTAAAGCATTAACTTACATCAGCTACCTCAACCAAACACTGATAAATAATTACCTGCTTGTATTCTCTTAAACTCCTTCAAACACTTCTCAAATGTCTGTTGAAATGACCTCCAAGTGTCACAGCCTAAAAAACAAGTGTCACATGGCATACACCAGCATGTCAAATAGATACATAACATGATAAAAGACCAACAAAAGCCTTATTACATACCAGCTGGTATTCTTCCAAGGTGTTCCCCCAGTTCCTGATGGAATGCTTGGAGTTTTTCTTGAAGTAGTCTACAGCTTTCACAATCTATAAAGGTTCACGAAATCATTACATTTCATAGTCAATGTTTATTGTTAAAGATGTTTACGTTATAATTTTTCAAACAAACATGTCATCTCATGTCTGCATGGGTTTTCTCCATGTACTCTGGTTTCCTGCTATATGCATTTACAACCCCAAATCAGAATAAGTTGGGACAGCATGGAACATTGATTGAAAGGAAAAAAGAAAAGAAAAAAACCCACAAAAACAGTGTTTCTTACTTTCATTTTTATTTCATTGCAGAAAGTATGAACTGGAGATATTTCATGTTTTGTCTGGTCAACTTCATTTCATTTCTTAATAAACACCCATTCTTTGATGACCAAAGATGGCCAGAGGATCTCCAGTTTATCAATAAATGTGTGAGAAAAATTACTTAAATGTTTAAACTCAATGTTCCTCAAAGAAAGACTGGAAGGGATCATTTCTCCCTCTACAGTCCATAATATCATTAAACAATTCAAGGAATCTGAAGGAATTTCAGTGTGTAAAGGCCACGGGCTCTAGTTTAAGCTGAATACCTGTGATCTTCGATCCCTCAGAATGCACTGTATCAAGAATCACCATTCAACAATAGCTGTTAGAACCACATGGCAAAAAATAAAACCTCATGTTAACCATCTCCTGAAGTGGCATCGACTTTTCTGGGGTCGGAGGCATCTTTGACAGACAATACACACACATTTATTCTGGTCAAACGAATCAGTATTCCTGGCCTTTTTCTGGAAAAAATGGACGCCGTGTGCTCCAGACCAAAGACGAAAAGGACCATCCAGGCTATCATCAGCTACAAGTGCAAAAGCCAGGCTCTGTCATTGTATGGAGTTGGGTTTCGTTTGTTTGGGTTTATTGCCATTCCAGCTCAGATAGGTAATGTACATGGCATTAAAGTAGTTTAAGACTATTTCTGAGTGGATGGGACAGAAAACACACATCATCTGGTTTTTGATTTTTAGATGGTCTATAAAGTTCAGAATCTTTTTCAGGGAGTTTCGTTCAAATGGCTCTTTCATATTATTATCTTTGTAGTATTTTTTCCTGGTATCGTCAGTTGCAGAGCATTCTATTAGGATGAATTTTATTGTTAAATTGTGAGACAGTTCTGGCAGAATGGCACATCTTCCCTAAGGAGGTGACAGTTTGTCAAAGCTGAGTGACCTACGCGGCATCTCGTTAGTGCTGTTTGGTTTTGTCTTTAGTGGATATTGGGTAGGAATCCTCTCGAGCCTCGGGTTGATTTCGTATAGCTTTCTTGCCTTTCTTCTTGCCACATGCTTTTACTAAGAGGTCTGGCTCTGCAGAGGGCATCTGTGGGTGAGACCTTTTTTTTTTTTTTTGGGCTAGATCGTCCACTGTTCCATTAGAATGGCCGGGGATCCATCAGTAAGTGGTGTAAACTAACCAATCTCTTTGATCTTTATCCTTTGTTAGGACTTTTAGAATAATGGGGTGATGCCTTTGTAGGGATTCCAGTGCTTGCAGCCAAGATTTGGAATAGGAGCATATCAAGAAATACTTGTGCAGGCTTATCTGAATGTAGTTCATGGCTGGGGTATGGCATGGGCTTCTGCTGTAAAGATGGCGTTGTGTTGGGGAGGTGTATGCTGTTTTAGTAATCAGATGTATACGCTGCTGCTCCTACATGTAGTTCTGTTTTAGATGTCTGTGAAGATGATTTGGTGATTTGACTGCATCTCTGATTTCCATAAACTGGCTTAGATAGGTTGCAGGGAAAGTACCCTGTTTTGCGTACTCAGCCAAGTTAAAGATCATCTTGGGTTTTAGAACTTTCCATGGGGTTTTGGGAGGCATTTGGCGATGTTTTCCGGAACGATTAGAGCTTCTAGGAACGTTTTAATATGAAGTTCTAGTGGTCTGATCATGTTGGCTTTATTCTCATATAGGTGGTGGTATTGGGTTTTAAAGAGTGGGTTGTGTGCTGGGTTTTCTTTTTCCCCTTGGATCTTGATGGCATATTGCAGGCTTATTCGTTGTCTCAGAATATGTAAAGGTGGTTTGTTTGCTTCTATGCAGAGGCTTTCTGCAGGTGATATTTTGTACGCTCCTAGGACCAGTCGAAGTTCTAGATGATGTATAGTGTTCAGGGGTTTCAAGTTAGACAGTCTGGTTCCTCCATAAATGACACTTCCATAGTCTAAACATGATCGAATTAAGGTGATATAGAGGTGTTTTATTAGACGTGCATCTGAGCCCCATTTTGTGTTTGCTAGAATTTTAATGATGTTCAGCAACTTTAAGCATTTGGTTTTAAGTGCTTGTATATGGGGGATGAGGATAGTTAACTGTCCAGTAACAGTCCCAAGAACCTGTTCGTTTTCTCTACCATTATGGCTTCTCCATCCAAGGATCTTACTTGACAGAAATGGTTGGATAATTGACAGTTTTGGATAATTAGAACCCATTTTGAGATGTCCATTTTTGCAGGCGGTTTGTGTGGGGTTGGGTCAGTGCCCTTGGCAAAGGTCACTTACACTTCTGTGATGGCACCATTAGTGCATAAAAGTACATTGAGATCTTGGAGCAACATAAGCTGCCTTCAAGATGGCATCTTTTTCAGGGATGACCATGCATATTTCAACAAGACAATTCAAAACCACATGAGGCACACATTAAGTCATGGCTGCAGAAGAAGAGGGTACAGATACTGAACTGGTCAGCCTGCGGTCCTGACCTGTCGCCAATAGAGAATGTGTAGATGGAGAATTCGGAAACAAAACGTGACAACGACCCTGTAATTCTTAATACGTGTTTGCAGGAAGAATGGGACAAAACACCTGAAACACTAAACTGCTTGGAATCCTCTGTGCCAAAATGTCTTGTGTGTGGAGAAAAGGAATGGCAACATTACAAAGTAGTAAATGCTTTACCGTCCCAACCTTTTTTGGAAGGTGTTGCAGGTCTGAAATGTAGGAATCGATGTTCATTAACAAATTAAATGAAGTTGACCAGACAAAACATGAAATATCTCAGGTTCGTACTGTCGGCAATGAAATAAAAGTAACAAACAGTAAGAAACACTTTTTTAAAAATATATACTGTATGCAGTTTCCATACTGTCCCAACTTTTTTTGACTTGGGGTTGTAGATCAACGGGTCTCTCTAAAGTGTCCAAGTGTTGAGTGTGTATGCGGGCACGTGCCCTGTGATGGATTAGTGCACTTTCTAGAGTTGGCTTTTGTATTGCCCCTGTGGTACCATTTAAGTGCTGGCTCCCTGTGAATGCAAATAAGCAGATATGGTACTGAATGAATATAACAAAACAAGTAATTAGGAAACGTTATGGTTACTATCAATTTTATTAACAGAAAAAGTTATTCTGATTTATATATAAAAATACTTGCCGCCATTTGACTGGGTATTTTAGTGAGATAACATCATTACATTTACAGCATTTAGCAGACGCCCTTATCCAGAGCGACTTACAATTGGTACAGTCTTACAATCCAAGCAATTGTGGGTTAAGGGTCTTGCTCAAGGACCAAACAGTGGCAGCTTGGCAGAGGTGGGATTTGAACCCTGGACCTTTTGGTCCATAGTCCAGTACCTTAACCGCTAGGCTACCACAGTCAAGTCAAGTCAAGTCAGATTTATTTATATAGCGCTTTTTACAATGGAGCATTGTCTCAAAGCAACTTTACAAGTTTAGATTATCTCCTAATATCTACGTCCAATCCCAAATTGAGCAAGCCTAGGGCGACAGTGGCAAGGAAAAACTCCCTGAGTTATAGGAAGAAACCTTGGGAGGACAGTCATCATGATATGATATGATATGAAGATCATATGTTTAAATTAAGATTATTCTAATATTACTGGCAATTTACTTGAGTTACACATTTTATTTAATGTTACATAAATTTTAATTGTACTCAGCTGTAGCAGTCACATGTATGTTATGGGTCCATTTAATACAGTGGTACCTCCATTTAGAAGGCTTGACGAGAACCGAGCAAATTTCCCTTAAGGAATAAGGTAAACTGAATGAATCCGTTCCGTTCCACAACCACACTGTATAAGGCATTTTATACCACAGTTAGTTCCGACCCGCAATCTGAGAGACGTCTTCTGCCGTTACATTATTGACCATAACGGCACTGTGACCGACGGCACACACGTAACCTGGCACCGACGCCGGCCAGAAAAAGCAGCCAAGTTATAATGAGTAAAACACTGCCGAAATGAAAGTTATAATTAGTTGATAAAATCTATTGGTTTTGAAAACGATATGAATTTGGAAGATGAAGCTATTAATGACCAACCTGAGCCAAAGGTTTATCACCTTTAGGATTTGGAAGCGCTGGAAAAGCGAAACGAAGTCAGTCCTTTAAATCAAACATCCCGGCTCTTAATGGATTCACAGCTCGACTGAAGAGCAACGAGACTGAAGATCAGTTTTAGTCCCATCAACAAAAATGACCTGAATCAGCTCCATCCCTCACACAGACGTCGTTTGCTGGACTTAAACTCTGCATCTTTCATTAAACACCATCCGCGCGGCTAATCGGGCGTTCATTGATCTGACAGGTACGTTATCTGCAAGTCCAGCTCTAGCCCAGAGAAGCTGCTGATGCTCTGTAACTCTGCTGTTACATTTCTGACTGATAAGATTAACATTAAGAGCTTCATCATACAGATTTATAATCGCTAATCAAACAGGATCCTAGACTTTGGTTAGAACACCGGGATCTCACTCCGATTTGCTTCAGTCGGTAGAATAGTGGATCTTAGTAACAGCTTGCCTTGTAAACCCGACTCATTTTATTTGCTGTATGTAAATAAACTTTCTCTTTAATAAATTAAAACTTACCAATCGATATATTTGTGTTTATTGTCTGCATAATAAACAGTTACGGGTAATTCTGTTCCTAGACTTTAATGCCGCGAGGTAACGATAGAATGGAACTATTTTACCTCACGGAAGGGCGATAAACGTTTTTTTAAATCGTTTATTCTGTCCTTTTTATCTTAAAATCTAACAATAAATGATAAACGATAACGGAACTGTGGTATAAAAGCAATAAGGCACTCTATCACAGGAAAGATGCGTTACCTCCGCTTCGCGTCGGGCCTAACAACACCTCTTTCCTGTGATATATTCACAATAATGCACACCCTCTCGTGCCTTATTGCTTTAATATGCAATAATGGAGTTGTATCATACAGCTTCTCCCTGATGTACATTGATGTACATTTTGTACATTTACAGCATTTAGCAGACACCCTTATCCAGAGCGACTTACAATTGATACAATCTTACAATCCAAGCAATTGTGGGTTAAGGGTCTTGCTCAAGGACCCAACAGTGGCAGCTTGGCTGAGGTGGGATTTGAACCCTGGACCTTCTGGTTCATAGTCCTGCACCTTACCCACTAGGCCACCACAGTCCCAGATGTACAAAGGGGATATGTTCCGACAAATACTTCATAAGTTAAGTTGTATCAAGAACTAAGGGGTTTAACGAGTGTTTGGTAGAGCGGTCTATACTGTATAATAGTGGAAATATGGGAAGGATACTATGATAAGCAACTTCATGTTTAAAACACTTGCATTAACCTACAGGAGGTGAACTTAAAGTGAGCATGCACACACCCCTGAGGTAGGTCAACTTTTGATTTCAGTGTCCTAACATTACTGACACTGAATTTAATTTATACTCAAATGAAGAGTCGGTTTGTTGTACTGCAATTCCTAAGTGAACTCATCTCTGACATCCAGCAAACTGAATGTGAAAGGAAATGATGCCTACGAGCAGGAGGTGCTTTAATTCAATGATGTTTATATCTTTGATGAAAGAATCACATAGTAAGCACAGCACAGAAAATGTGATCCTATCACTCCTGTTCCATCATCACTACACTGGTTACCAGTTCAATTCTGCATTGATTAAGGACTTTCCTGCTTAGACTCAAGATCCTGGAGTGACTGTGTATCGGACTACTTAATGCCGATGTGCATATTTTACTTCAACTATGACTCCATGACTTATCAGTTTAGATAAATTAGTTTCATTCTAATCTAAACTTGTAAAGTTGCTTTGAGACAATGCTCCATTGTAAAAAGCGCTATATAAATAAATCTGACTTGACTTAAGCACAGTATTTTTATTATGTGATCAAACAGCTAGTGGGCTGTGTTAGTGCCAAACAATGGTATAGATTCCTACCGTCATTGGGCTTCTTGGGTCTGACGCATGTCGGAATGGTTACGTGCTTCTGAGCTCCTCCACCAGGCTTTGCTGAAGCTTCTGGACAGGTAGGCAAGTTGTGTGTATCTTTGTACAGAAAACACCAAAACTGTGTTCAAAGATTAATCCCAGTATCAAGACATGCAAGGTATGAATGAGGCTTATCAGATATTAGCTAGCAACCACACAAATAATCGTACCAGTTTTTTTCCTTTTAGCCAATGGCAAGGCATCACTGCTTGCATGCTTCTGAGAAAAACCTGGAAGCAGTGAACTTGTCCTTGTACCTTTAATTCAGTTTTGACACAGTAAATGTAACCAGGAGGACAGATGCAAGAATGATATTGACTTCAAATAAACACCATGATCAGCACACCTGATGGAACATTCGGTTTGTTACTGGCGTGAGGCTGGCCGGTCTCTTCTAAGACAATGGCATCACTGGGTGGCTTACGTACAAATCTTCCTCGGCCAGGGGGTTGGAGCCCAGATGGTTTTGTCATAAAAGTGTTTGGAGCCTTTACACCTGCAAGGACAAAATACATTAAACATTTTCAAAAGTTTCAATTACAATTATGCCTATTACTATATCGGTACATGGCACTGTCTGCATCCAAGCACTCTGTACATTTAAACAACGAAATGATTATGTATTCCTTTACAAATACCACCATCACCACAAGCAACAAACAGTCTCTGTAACAAATCTATTTAATATATTCTCAGTGTTTCCGATACAATCAATCTGCATATCTGGTGGCTAGCTGATGCCACGTGGTGGGAGAGGGCTGATCTGGGATGCAAATAACATACATATCACACAAATACTTTAATTGCCAAGTACTGGCAATGAGCAAAACAACCCAACAAGCACACAGAATAAAAAACTGTGCAAGAAACAGTGACAATGAGAGTGGAGAAAGAAGAACTACATCTTTGCAATGCAACAGACCAGAGTGCTGCATTAAGTGCCTTACACTCGCTTAAGTGTTTCACACTTCTGAAATACCTACTCGCTTTGTAAGTATAAGAGGAAACACATCGTGCAAATACAAACGCATGAAAGTTTCTCACTCCATAGATGTGTTTGTGAGAGAGAGAGTGCGAGAGGGCGGGGCAGGCAAGAAGGGACTGCATTTAGCTGATCTCACATAAACATGTCTATCAGAAATAGCCAATATCAGTAATAATCTCTCAAACAGCTCTGCTTACTAGGTACTAAGGACCATGTCTGACAAACCTTCACTGAGGTTTTCACAGTGTGGCATTTGGAAAACTGAAAGTCAAATGGCATAATAGTGCACAAATCTAAATGCTAACATATAACAATCTATTCTACAGAGAGCATTGCTGGGAATTATAAACTTCGTAAGTCCATTTTCTGTTCCAGGATAACAAAATTGAAGCACGGCTGTAATTGCTTTTGTGCTTGAGTGTGATTTTGAGAAATGTGCCATATCAAACTGGGGTCTTAATTGCACCATTACAAATACATGTAACCGATTTCAGTTTCTTACTCACTTTTGAATTTGAATGAAAGCTATGAAAATGCTTCCACAGGTAGAACCCTTTGTCATGTTGGACCCAGAAGGATGTGATGTGAAGAGAACCACTCTGCCCCCTTGTGTGCTGCCTTAGATTTACATGCCTAGAAATAATCCATTGCAATGGACAGAATTTAGGAAGTCTCCTTAATCCATTTGGACTTGAACAAACAGTGGGGGGCGGGGGGCATTTATGCAAAAATATAACCTAACCATCAGGTTTTCACATACATCATCATAGACTTCATTTATTTAATACAAATAGGCATTTTTGGCCTATTACTGGACTATTAAACACCTTGCTCTTGGAGTGATCTTGTTGAGAGTGCAACACAGCTCTTGAATTCCTCCATTAGTACAGAATCTGTCCAACTATGGAATGTTGTGACCCAAACTCTTTAAAGATAGTTTTGTCACTTTTTCCACCCTGATGAGCATCAACAACACTGAGGTTCTCAGAAACCCCCTTTGTTCACGTAACAAAACACTTCCACAAACCCAAGAAGTTGAATCTGTTCATCTGGACATAGATTTTGTTGGAGAAACGTTTCGTCACTCATCTGAGTGACTTCTTCAGTCTCAGCAGTTGGAAAACTTCCCCAATCTTATACACAGCACGTTATACCTCCTCGGTTCAGGGATGGCCTCAGACTACACCTCTCACCATCTTACAACAGAGCCATCGCAGCCCTTCCCCAATCATGTGTGAATGGCACACGTGGCCATTGTCGTTAATGGCTATGTCACTCTGCATATTAAACTGATCACCGGTCCCATTGTTATGTAATCTTGCTGGTACCAGTCGTTATGCAAAGGTACTGTACATGAGATTGGGGAAGTTTTCTAACTGCTGAGACTGAAGAAGTCACTCAGATGAGTGACGAAACGTTTCTCCAACAAAACCTTATGTCCAGATGAACAGATTCAACTTCTGGGATTTTCTTACCTGGATCATTGAGCATGCATCAAGACTTCCACAAATGTGTTGTGCAGATCAGACTTTAATCATCTCTGCTCTTTAAATACAAATATTTGCATACTCACACTTCATCATTGATTAAAAACACTTGACCAACTTCCCCTTCAAATTAAGCTGATCCTAGACGTTTGCATATTTTTGCCACTCACATATGTAATATTGGATTTTCTTCGATACATAAATGTATTTGTCTCATTTGTTTAAATGAGTTCTTTTTATCTGCTTTTAAGGCTAGTGTGTGAACCCAGTTGTTGGAAATGAATGAAACCTTGTGTGTGAATGTAATGAGGATATATGTAAGCGATTACAATTTTAGAGCTAAATGCTAATTTTATTGGGGAAAACCCTACAATTGAATGGAGGTTGTCAGGCCGACTCTAGCCTGGATTCCAGATGAGATACAGCTGTGCACTGGAAGCATACAGCTTCTGTAGGATATTCTGTGGCATTTGCCCACCGATGTTGCAGCTACGCCTAACGTAAATTGTGCACAAGCTGGCATCATAGCTGGGCCAATAAATGCTCGATTGGCAGACCAATTAATTGTAGCAATCTGTCAGAGACATTCCTGGGAAACCCTTTCTGTGTGCGGGCGAGCATCATCCTGCTGCAAAATGCCAGTTGGAAGCCCTGCCATGAGAGGCAACACGTGGTCTACACACATTGCTGAGTTGTGACTCTTATGCGATGACCGTTGTTGGATCCTAAACAGAACCTGGACACGTTGCTAAAGATGACACGGTTCCATGCTGTAGCAGTCCAGATTTCTCACTGCAGCAATCCGACATTTCTATCTGGGTGAGATATTTTTGTTAATGAGTATATTTAAGGTATCTTTATGAAGAACTCTAGAAAATTCTAAGGAGTTGACAAACATCCAAGCAATACTGTACATGAAAACCTTGATCAGCCAAAAATAACTCAATCTCCAATCTTCTTACTCCGTTTTCAGCTACTCCTGTTAAGGGTCACCACAAAGGATCTAATTCACATTAGACCTGACTTAGGGTCTGTGCTGGATACCCTTCCAGCCAGAGCTCCCTTTCATCCAGACTTGGCACCAGCACTGAAAAAAGTAGTTAAGCACTCCCGCTGGGACTCTTTAGAGACACCAATTAATCTAGCATATCTTTAGAACATGGGAGGAAACCAGAGAAAGTAGGAAAATCCAAACTCTACACAATCAGAGTCCAATTTAAGAATCGAACCAGGGATCTCCGGAGCTGTAAAGTCACAAGAATGATCACTTGGGCAACCTTGAGACCCCACTGGAGTTTAACACCAAGACTATCATTTTCCATTGGTTACTGGTAAGTGTATCCAAACTCAAATATTCATACACATAAATTGACATATGGTAGATAGGGGTGTAACGATGGACCATGACACAATGCATCGTGATGCAAAAGATGGACGATGTGCATCATCGAGTTGGATTATGCTTTCTTGTTTATTACGCCATCTAATGCAATTGCATTTTTGGGTGCAATCATTTATCTTCCTCAGACACATATCCTGTTCTCTGAGACCCCTAATAGAATTGATATTCTTAAAAATAAAAAGGAATCTTTTCACTCGGTTATTTAATATATGATGAAGCTACAACAGGGCACTCTATTTACAATTTTAGACCTCTGTTCTAGTCATTTCTTTTAATTGCAGGTTTGAAAACTTATACAAGACAATGTGCATTTTTTTTTACATCGTTTACAGTTCAGAAATACTAAAAAATAAAAAAGTCGAATCTTTAACTGAACTGTTAGCAGAGAGTATCGTTACACTCCTAATGGTAGGTTATCATTCTTGTCTCAATACTACCAAATCACTACTATGTAACAAGTAACTGTAGTAGCAATTGCCATAAAATGGCAACAATCCACTGATATCCACAGGATAACATATGATAGACATATCGAAAGGTGAATGCTGACAAGAGTCAAGTCTTACCTGCAGGCAAATTGAATCCACTATTAGATGCAGTCCAAGATGATGTCTAGTGGGAGGTCCAAAAAACAAACAAACAAACAATCAAATAAAAAAAACAGTACATGGTTCAATCATGGTTCAACTTTCAGGCTTTTAAAAAGTTGGAAGGAAAGTCGGAACTCTAAATACTTATGGAACTACACTCAATGACAAGTTTTTGTTTTTAGGAGCACATACCATATAGCTGTTCTTTCCAGGTATTTCATTACCAAAAAAGACAATCTGCTTCCATGTTCAGTCAGATGTCCTCAGCAAATATATGGCGTCTCATTTTTGTCTCAAGTTCAATTTACTGGCTAGCCCTAAACGAGTCATCTACCGTGCTTGCACAGTCCCATGTTACAGTTTCAGGAGAACCGTAAATAAAATAAAATAAATAAAATTCAAAACGGAAATAATTAGCTATGCACCGATCCAATACTCTGGATCGAATCTTCACCAACACAATTAAATCAGATATCAGCCAGGTATGCCCAATACATATTCGATACAGTCTCGTAACCACAGCTGCTCTTTCAAAATTATATTCAGTGGCTGTTTCTGCATGCTGTAGTGCATCAGAAAAAAAGCAGTGTAAGCAGTACTTCATTATGTCATTTCTTATTTTAGGACAAATCATTTTCTCAATCAAAAGACATTGCAAGTTAGGTCTAAGTGGTCATTGCTAAATATTTTGTCCAGTGCAGAGGTCAATTTGAGGTTAGACAGCACTCAGTTACTGTAATAAGCTGCTCCAGCAAATAAGTGTAGCAGGTCAGTATAAAAGCAGTACTCTAGTAGGTTTTTTAATATCAGAAATGTTGACTAATGCACCAAAATGTCTTATTTTGGAAGAGACATTTTAAGACATCAATTCAAATATATACTATTTAATTCTCTCAGGCTCAGTATTACAAATTGTAAGAAATAAAACTGTAAGAGGACAGGCAGTGTGTCAGCAATATTTCATGCTTCAAAAACGTTTTAAACTTAGGCATACAAATCATACAAGCTTAGAATATACTTATTTAATTATTAATTACAACTGGTTTATTATAATTAATGCATTGTTAATTACTGTCACAACCATTGCAAAATAACAATGAAATTAAACATCTCCGATTCTAGTAACAATTCTAATAAACATCAAGTCATTCATTCATTCACTTTCTTCTATGTTTAATCCTGACCAGGATCACAGAGTTTGTGTGTACCTTATGTCTACGGATTCAATCTTTTATTGTAAAAAAGTACACATTTTCTACTACCAATTTCGTAATGGACATTATCTAATTATCAAAAACAACGGACTTCAAGTTTTTCTTCTCCGCTCATTACCGACAGTCATTGCGCAGAATTGGGCGACGAAACCGATTGGTCCGCTTATGCGTATTCAAAGCGCTGATTGGCTCTCTCACAGATGAGAGACTCCGCAGATAGAACCGCAGGTAGAGGGTTCCAAACGCAGAAACCACACCTCACATAATGTAGACAAACTAAATTTTGACAAAAATGTCAGGTAGAACCTTATAATTCCATGAGGAAGAGGACGATGTGCGTCAGTAGCCTCTTCATGGTATTGGTGCAAGTTTCAGAAACACTAATGATTTGTTTTTACTATTCTGTGTACTCCTGACAGTAGAACAATCCACAAACTTATACTGTTAAACTAATAGAATCATTTAAAAATGTGACATTTTGGTCACACCACCCTGTACCAGGTGTACCTAATAAAGTGATCGGTGAATGTAAATAATTATTTTTTTAATTCATTTGTCAATACATGAAATAATCATATTGCAATAGTCCGATTTGGACCATTTATAAGGGTATCCCACCGCATTATTACATAATCACAGAATACAAAAACAAGGGTTTTAAGTTGCATCACCAAGGCAGAAAAGAAGCTTATCCATGATAAAATTTGACTTCATCACCAAATTAGTTCATATTTTTACTGAGTTTGCACGAGTTCTCGGTTCATTACAGCCAATGGATAATCCCAATCAGTTTAATCTAGGACAACACCAATCATCTATTTAACCAGCTCTGTGGACAGAAGTCTTCATCGGTCTATTCCAGTTGCTTTTCCATTGCAACACCAAATGTGAGCTGTTCCAAACACCACCAAGTGTGTTATCTGTACACCACTTACCCTGATCCTTGATTTACTAACCCAATCTTTCCACTGACAGAGTGAAAACAATGCCTAGGCATTTTTATTCCTTTTACATTTCAACAATATGTTTCAAAAACTGAAAACATGTGCCTCCCTAATAGAATCCAAGCATGTTGAAAAACAATAGCATATACAACACTGGCACAAGAAATGTGTACAGTAATGATAAACATTCAAAATGTCATTTAGACAAATGTCATGAATGAGTGTTTCCTACCTTTACAATGGATGTGGTCATGGCATTCTTAGTAGGAGCAAAACTTTTCCCCTTATTAAGCTGGGCTGTCCTTCGTAGGCCATGCAGAGTAGATGAAGATGTTTCTGGCTGATTTACAGCTAGTCCTGCTGTCTGATTCTTTGATTTAACAGCTGCTGTCATATGTGAGGTGGGACGCCTAGGAGGGATTTGGGTCTTGGGAATACCCGATTTGATAGACGGCTGAGGAATTTTCCTTCTGACTGCAAGTTTTGAGGGTGGGTTGTTTACAACAGAAGTCGAAGAATTTGATGTGTCCTTTCCTGAAACTTTCTGGACCTGGTTAGAAGCCTCAGACTTGATGAGCGATGGATTTGTCTTTGATGCATCAGAATTACTGTGTTTGGTAATACTAACCGAGTCATCATTCAACTGCGAGTCGATACTGTTGATCACCGAGAGTCGTTTCTGTACATCTGTGGGATCTGCTAATCCTAGCCTGTCAAAGCCCCTGCCGAAAACAATAGGCGTGGAAGCAACAAGAGGACAGGGTCTCATGTCAAGCATATCGTCCAACGAAAACATGCTGCTGTGACTTGCGTCTAGATTTATATAACTTTCACCATCAGAAACACCATTTTTCCTTCTGAATACATCCAGCTGTTCATCTCCTTTACTTTCAGTCAAAGGAAGATCCAGGGATCTGTTGGAGCAAACTGATCCCTCAATAGTGGCAGCAGCAGCTGTGCTGAGTAGAGCTGGTTGCTCAGATACAAGTGTCTCAGCAGCATCACCATTAGTACTGGGCTGTACTGGTAATTCTTCATTGGGGGTCTCTGCTGTATTCGTAGTGCCTTTTGTCATGTTGGGATGTGGCTCTGGTGGGAGATCCGTGGTTGTATTGTGTTTTGTAAAGGTCTTGTCAACTTTCTCCATATTTAAAGAACTTGACTGGTCAACTTCAGCAGGAATATTAGACAGCCGGACATTTTTTTCAACATCAGCAACCAACTGTACAGCCGTACTGGTCTCGTCAATGGACTTCATGAAAGTGCCATGTTTGTCACAGTCCTTACTAGAACTAAGAGTTTCACTGCTCTGTTCTTGTTTTGCTTCATTTGACTGAGCGATCTCCACAGTGCAGTCATGCTTCTGAGCATGCTGATCTGTAGTAACATTTGCAGGAGCACAAATATCAACAGTTGAGTTTAAATGATGTTCAGGCTTAATTTGATTACTTGAATCATCAGTGGTAACAGTGGAACTAAGTCCAGCAGACTTTTCTTGAAGTTCTGTGGACTTTTCAAAAGTAACATTGTTTGACTCTGTTCTTTCACAGATAAGAGATTTAGTACAATCTACTTCCAAAGACCGCTCTTTAAGGTCTTTAGCCATATCAAAAGTACTGCCGTTTGATTCTACTCTCATGTCACATTTTTCTGTAGAACTTGTAGAGTCTGGGTCATGGGTACCATCACCCTTTGGATTCGTTTCCTTTATGTCAGTGGTGTCTTCACTGCCATTCTGTGCAGATGTAACAGACATGCTGAAATCAACTGAATGACCATTCTCCACTGGTACAGAAAGCCAGCTGTTGTCGGCCACTTTAGCTGATTCTAAAATTACATCTTGCTTTTTTGTTTTTAACACATCTCTAAGATCAGCAGTGGGACCTGGTCCATTTGATACGAAAGAAGGATTCACAGTATCATCAAAAACTCCTGAAAAGTACAGCAAGGATTCATCACTAATTTTACAAACTGAGGAGCTGAAACACAGGTCTGGTAATAGGTGAGGATGACTGGAAAACATCTGATTCTGAAGGCTGGGCATCTCAAGACTACTGCAACCTCTGGTTGGTTGTTCCTGTTGAACGCTCTCCATATCTGACACTAAAGAAGAAGAGGAGGGAAAAAATAAAAAATAAAAATAAAAATAAAAAACAGGCTGCATCTGTGATCAAATAACCCTTGCATTCTTTACATCTGGTCTAGAAAATCATACTCAAGCTAGTTTGGGTGGCTTACAAATACAAAGCGGATTCCAAAAAAGTTGGGACACTAAACAAATTGTGAATAAAAACTGAATGCAACGATGAGGAGATGGCAAATGTCAATATTTTATTCGTAATAGAACATAGATGACAGATCAAAAGTTTAATCTGAGTAAATGTAACATTTCAAAGGAAAAATATGTTGATTCAAAATTTCAGTGTCAACAAATCCCAAAAAAGTTGAGACAAGTAGCAATAAGTGGCTGGAAAAAGGAAATTGAGCATATAACGAACAGCTGGAAGAACAATTAACACTAATTAGGTCAATTGACAACATGATTGGGTATAAAAAGAGCTTCCCAGAGTGTCAGTGTCTCTCAGAAGCCAGGATGGTAAGAGGATCACCAATTCCACCATTGTTGCGCAAAAAGATAGTGCAGCAATACCAGAATGGTGTCACCCAGCATAAAATAGCAAAGACTTTTAAGTTATCATCATCAACCGTGCATAACATCATCAAAAGATTCAGAGAATCTGGAACAATCGCTGTGCGTAAGGGTCAAGGCCGTAAAACTCTACTGGATGCTCGTGATCTCCGGGCCCTTAAACGTCACTGCACCTCAAACAGGAATGCCACTGTCAAGGAAATAACAGAATGGGCTCAGGAATACTTCCAGAAAGCATGCTCAGTGAACCAATCCACCGTGCCATCCGCCGTTGCCAGCTGAAACTCTACGTGCAAAGAGGATGCCATTTCTAAGGCAATCTCCACAGCTCAGAGTTTGCACTGGGCCAGGGGTCATTTAAAATGGAGTGTGGCAAAATGGAAGACTGTTCTGTTAGTCACGATTTGAAGTTCTTTATGGAACACTGGGACGCCATGTCATCCGGACCAGAGAGGACAATGATAACCCAAGTTGTTATCAACGCTCCGTTCAGAAGCCTGCATAACTGATGGTATGGGGTTGCATGAGTGCTTGTGACATGGGCAGCTTGCATGTCTGGAAAGGCACCATTAATGCAGAGAACTATGTTCAGGTTCTAGAACAACATATGCTCCCATCTAGACGTCATCTCTTTCAGGGAAGACCCTGCATTTTTCAACAAGATAATGCCAGACCACATTCTGCAGCAATCACAACATCATGGCTACGTAGGAAAAGGGTCCGGGTACTGAAATGGCCAGCCTGCAGATCTTTCACCTATAGAGAACATTTGGCGCATCATAAAGAGGAAGGTGCGACAAAGAAGGCCCAAGACGATTGAACAGTTAGAGGCCTGTACTAGACATGAATGGGAGAGCATTCCTATTTCTAAACTTGAGAAACTGGTCTCCTCTGTCCCCAGACGTCTGTTGAGTGTTGTAAGAAGGGGGGATGCCACACAGTGGCAAAAATGGCCTTGTCCCAACTTTTTTGGGATTTGTTGATGCCATGAAATTTTGAAAACATATTTTTCCCTTAAAATTATACATTCTCTCAGTTTAAACGTTTGATCTGTGATTTGTGTTCTATTCTGAATGAAATATTAGATGTTGGCACCTCCACATCATTGCATTCAGTTTTTATTCACAATTTGTTTAGTGTCCCAACTTTTTTGGAATCCGGTTTGTACAAATGATCAGAGGCATAACATGCAACCAAGAAAGATCATATCTACATCAGAAACCTACAATAATTAAGTAAATACAACTTTATAACTACTAGATTTGCTACATGCCATTACGGTATATACACTCACTGAGAACTTTATAAGAATCAATGTACTAATACTGGGTTTGTCTTCCTTCACTCTTAAATCAGCTTCAGTTCTTCATGGCTTGGATTCCATCTCACAATATTTATTTGAGATTCCATGACATCTAAAAGAGTTCTATTGGATTCTGATCTGGTGACTGGAAAGGCCTCTGAAGAATACTTAACTCTATGTTAAACTCATGTTGATGAAACCTGGTGGAGATGATGTTTGCTTTCTGACATGGTGCATGGTTATGCTGGAAGTTTTTGTTGGTTGGTTTTTATTGCCATCCTAACACAGAGTAAGTGCTATATTCACGGAACTACACAGGTATATTCGTATTCATAGAAAAAGCAATCTCACAATTAAATCTAGTGCTTCTTATTTATATACTTCAGAAAGTCCAAGACGTTTGGCGAGTTTCTCCAGAATAAATTCTTCATGTCTTTGTCTTTATAGGAGTGTCTTCTTATGCTGGAAGTGGCCATTAGAAGATGGGTAAAATGTGGCCATGATGGGAAGCACATTCAGCGACAACCAGGCTCTGGCATTCAAGCATTGATTAATTTGTACATACAGGTCCAAAGAGTTCCAAGAAAACATTCTCCACACCATTACAACAACTCCTTCAGCCTAGACTGCTGACACAAGGCAGTCTAGGTCCTTCAATTCATTCCCCGAACTCTGATCCTACCATCTGTGAGACTCAGCAGAAATTGAGATTCCTCAGACCAGGCTCAGTTTTTGTCAATATGCCCACTGCAGCCTCAGCTTTCAGTTCTTGTCTGAGAGAGGTAGAACCCAGCATGGTCTTCTGCTGTTGTAACCCATCAAGGATTGACATGTTGTGAATTCTGAGATGCTTTTCTGCTCACTGAAGTCTGTTTATCCGAGTTGCTGTAGTGTTTCTGTGGATTCAAGCCACTCACTGGATGGTTTGTCTTTACTGCACCATTCTGTGTAACCTCTAGAGACTGTTTTTCATGAAAAATCCCAGGTGATCAGCTGTACACAAACCAACCCACCTCCCACCAACAATCTTGCCAAGGGCAAAATCGCATAGATCAATTTTTCCACAGATTCCAATGGTGTTTGAACATCACCTGAAGCTGCTGGCCTACATCTAGAGGATTGTATTCATCACACTGCTGCCACACAACTGGCTGAGTAGTTTATTTCATGACTATGATCCAAATAAAATTCTCAGTGAGTGCAAGTTTGCACCGTCATATTTTAATCATCCTGATAGTGTTTCTCCACGGTTTTTAACCAATATTTTTAAACATTGCTACAAATATATAGTGTAGAGAGTTTCAACAATACAAAAGTCTGTGTGTTACTGGTGCACAGTACAAACCCTGTATAGATTTTGTATTGTAGTGTTAATTCTAAACAAAGCACAAACCACCAGAAAGTCACCTGCACGCATATTACACTGACACTTAAAAGTAAGTGGGGTTTTGAATATACAGGAACCCAGTAGGGATTTTCACATAGGAAATATTGGAAATAAGGTCCTGCTGTCTGAACAGATTCGGTAATAGAGTCGGGTGTTTTTAAGCTACATTAAAATTTACCTGTTTGAGTTGTTGCCTTTTTTGAACGTACCTTTATTGACAATAGTAATTTTATAGATTTTAGACAAGAGCCGTAAAGACTGGGGATGGTTTGCTTCGCAGAGCGTTTTTTGAACAGTATAAACAATTCGATATTTTGGTCGTCAAAATAAAAAAGTGCTACATAATAAAACGTTCAAACATGCAATGTATGAATAACCATGCGAATAAGACAAGTTTGACTACACTAACAACAAAATCAAAGCTACTATCAGGTTATACAAACACCACGAGACGGTTGATTTGAAGCGTCTAGCCAAGTTAGGCAGCCACGACTGGCTGGTTTTCTTATAAAAGTTAAATCGTAGCTTATAGCGAGAAGCGAGTAGTGCCGAACTCAGAACATCTGACTTACCAGAGCGCTTGGCAGATTTTAACGTTAGTTATCTTGCAAGGCCAAATTCCTGCATGACCATGGGTGAGAGCTACAGAGCAGATTTGAAAGTTGCAGCGCAGTTTGTTATTGGATCACCGGCGAGTAACGCAATGAGAGCTACAGCGGGTGCCGCCCCGGAATTACACGCCAATATAAAGGAAGCTGTTGCCGTAGTGTGCTGTACAATAACGCTCAGGCTTTATAAAAGATTAATTTCATGCACTGAGTACATAGTACGAAACTCATTCAAAGACGCGGCTCAAATAACTGTCACACTTTGGTGTACAGTTTCGGTGACACACAACTGACGTCTGCCATTAAGTATTAATTAGCTAAATCCAGTTTAGTAAAACAAATAGCCTCATAGGTCTGCAAACGATTTATCATTGTTTTCATCTAAATAAACCATAATTCTCAATTCCTCACCATTTTCTTGGTATTACTTTAAGTACCAAGGGAGCAACTAAGACAAGTCAAAAGTCTTGTGTATGGAGAATAACTGATGGATATGACACCATGCCATTTAGCTGACTGGATGAAACTAAATTTAGGGAGTCCCAGAAGTTTAATCTGTTCATCTGGACATAGGTTTTGTCGGAGAAACGTTTCGTCACTCATCTAAGTGACTTCTTCAGTCTCAGCTGGTTGAAAAACTTCCCCAATCTTATATACAGCACCTTTGCATAACAATGGGACCGGTGATCAGTTTAATATCTTCTACTCCACGTTCAAACCATCGTTCCTCCCTATCAAGGATCTGCACGTCGTCATCCTTGAAAGAGTGGCCACTGGCCTGTAGGTGGGTGTACATCGCAGAGTCCTGACCTGATGAGGTAGCTCTTCTATGTTCAACACGGAACATGTTGAACGCGGAGTAAAAGAAGACATTTTTGTAAAAAGGGAACGTCCATCCCTGAACCGAGGAGGGGGCCTCAGAGTACACCTCTCACCGTCTTACAACAGAGCCACCGCAGCCCTTCCCCAATCCTTTCTGAATGGCACAGGTGGCCATTATCATTAATGGTTATGTCAATCTGCATATTAAACTGATCACCGGTCCCATTGTTATGCAATGGTGCTGGTACCAGTCATTATGCAAAGGTGCTGTATATTAGATTGGGGAAGTTTTTTTTTTAGCATGGTCGCCTCAAAGCTCCAGTGTCCCTGGTTTAATCCCAACTGTGGACTCTGCCTGTGTGGAGTTTGCACGTCCTCCCTGTGTCCCGGTGGGTTTACTCTGGGCACGTTGTGGGTTCCTCTCACATTCCAAATGAGGTTAATTGGTGTTTCTAAAGTCCCCTTAGCGTTTGAGTGTGTGTATGAGTGTGAGTGTATGTGCGCTACAATGGATTGGTGCTCTGTGGAGGGTTGTTCCTAATATAAATGTCTAGATATTTATTCATTTATTTGTACAGTTTTGTCTCAAAGCAACTTTAGAAATATCTAGGTCCAAAGCCCTAGCTGAGCAAGCCTGGAGTAACACACAATGCCAAGCAATCAACACAATATTGGTCTAGTGTATAAATATGAAAGGTCAACATCAAATAAGTGCTTGAGATGTAGGTTTCTCAGCATTTGAGATTGTTGGACCAAACAATCAGAAGTAATTTTCTCACAGTAATTTAAGTAACAAAAATAGCATTTAGGAGCTAAAAATAACAACGGACCTGTTAGCAATAAAACAAAGAAAAATAATGCCCCAGACCAAATCATTTTCCCCTTAATTTCTTAAAGAGGTGCATGAATTCTATACAGGTTCCTCTTTATAATGCTACTATTCCAAATATGATGCCAGGCAGGGAATATTTCACCTTTATTTTAAACATGTCTGGTTGGAACTGACCAATTAAAAGCATGAAATGCAGTGCTGCATTTGTGTGTAGAAGATGTGTGAACCATTTAGTATCTGGTGTGACCCCCTTGTGCAGCAATAACTGAAACTAAATAGTTCGCACACAACGCAGTGTGTCTCATATTTTCTTTGACTGTTCTTTCATTGCAGACAGTATGAACCCAAAGTAGTTCATGTTTTGTCCGGTTTTGTTGATATATATCCATTTCTGCATATCAGGCCTGCAACACCTTCCAAAGAAAGTAGGGATGGTAAAGCATTTACCACTTTGTAAATTTGCCATTCTTTCTCACATACAGTGGGGCAAAAAAAGTATTTAGTCAGCCACTGATTGTGCAAGTTCTCCTACTTAGAAAGATGAGAGAGGTCTGTAATTTTCATCATAGGTACACTTCAACTATGAGAGAGAAAATTAGAAAATAAAATCCAGGAAATCACATTGTAGGATTTTTAGATAATTTAATTGTCAATTATTGTAGAAAATAAGTATTTGGTCAATAACAAAAGTTCAACTCAGTACTTTGTAACATAACCTTTGTTGGCAATGACAGAGGTCAAAGGTTTTCCTGTAAGTCTTCAACAGGTTTGCACACACTGTAGCAGGTATTTTGGCCCATTCCTCCATGCAGATCTTCTCTAGAACAGTGATGTTTTGGGGCTGTCGCTGGGCGACACCCTCCAAAAGTTTTCTATGGGGTTGAGGTCTGTAGACTGGCTAGGCCACTCCAGGACCTTGAAATGCTTTTTTACGGAGTCACTCCTTTGTTGCCCGAGCGGTGTGTTTGGGATCATTGTCATGCTGGAAGACCCAGTCACGTTCCATCTTCAATGCTCTCACTGATGGAAGGAGGTTTTGGCTTAAAATCTCACGATACATGGCCCCATTCATTCTTCCCTTAACACGGATCAGTCGTCCTGTCACCTTTGCAATAAAACAGCCCCAAAGCATGATGTTTCCACCCCCATGCTTCACAGTAGGTATGGTGTTCTTGGGATGCTCAGCATTCTTCTTCCTCGAAACACGACGAGTTGAGTTTTTACCAAAAAGTTCTATTTTGGTTTCATATGGCCACATGATATTCTCCCAATCCTCTTCTGGATCATCCATATGGTCTCTGGCAAACTTCAGACGAACCTGGACATGTAGTGGCTTAAGCAGGGGGACACGCCTGGCACTGCAGGATCCGAGTCCCTCTCAGCGTAGTGCGTTACTGATGGTAGCCTTTTTACTTTGGTCCCAGCTCTCTGCAGGTCATTCATCAGGTCCCTCCGTGTAGTTCTGTGATTTTTGCTGACCGTTCTCATGATCATTTTGACCCCACAGGATGAGATCTTGCGTGGAGCCCCAGATCGAGAGAGACTATCAGTGGTCTTGTATGTCTTCCATTTTCTTACAATTGCTCCCACAGTTGATTTATTCACATCAACCCACTTGCCTATTGTAGATTCACTCTTCCTAGCCTGGTGCAGGTCTACAATTTTCTTCCTGGTGTCCTTCAACAGCTCTTTGGTCTTGGCCATGGTTGAGTTTTGACTCTGACTGTTTGAGGCTGTGGACAGGTGTCTTTTATACAGATAATGAGGGCAAACAGGTGCCATTAATACAGGTAACGAGTGGAGGACAGAAGAGCTTCTAAAGAAGAAGTTACCGGTCTGTGAGATCCAGAAATCTTACTTGTTTTTGGGTGACCAAATACTTATTTTCCACCATGATTTACAATTAAATTCTTAAAAAATTCTACAATGTGATTTCCTGGATTTTTTTTCTCATTATGTCTCTCATAGTTGAATCTCATAGCTGAGTTCACCTCTAATACATAAAGTCCATAATTATTGGCACCCCTATAAGCAGAAACTTATATAACAGGAACCGGACTTAAATAGCCAACATGTCTTTTTTTGAATAGGAATGGAAAGCAAGATTAAGTTATTAATAGTCTTGGTCTTGCCAAAGATTATGAAAATAAAGCAATAACATGGATAGCATATAAAATGCTACAAATTAACATTTGTATTCTAGAAACAGGTTCTAATGCACAATAATGTCCCTGGACAGTTCAACATCCATTCATTTCCATTTACTCATGTAAATTAATTTAAATATACTACATCTCTCAATTGTCTGTACAAGTTTAATTTTTGTTTTTGGGATTTTAAGTTACAGTATTACTTATTAGAACATATGTGTTAACCAGTGCAGAAATAAACACAGTTATTGTAGAATCAAGCTGAAATTACAGGATGCCGATTTAACTAACACTGCCACATTGTATAACAGTTCACTGTACCACGGCCCTATTTTGCATTAGAGAACATTCCTAGAATAAGCATGTTGGACAACTGTTGCATTTTTGCATAAATCCATTTTATACACTGCACTGGTGTTTATATTGTTATATGTACTTCTATATTTATAATTTATCTTGAACTCCTTCTACTTTAATAACGTGACCTATCCTTCACCCCAAATTAACCCCGAAAATAATGCCAGTATAAATGCGACGTCATGATTAGGAACCCCTTGTTCGTAGTAGCCTAGCTCTAAAATATGACTTAATATTTCGTAAAAACGACATCAATTCTCGTAATAACGTGACGTGGCATTTTGCCAGCGACATAACATATCCAAATGATGACATCCTGAACGCGATTGTTTTACATTTTGCACGGCAGCAATACGCTTCCGAATACCGTAGGTAAGCTTTCATGTTGCATCATGAAACGTGTCCTGAACACCGCCCACCAGTGGCAGGAGTAGAGCTCAGCACACAGGCTTCTGGCGATTGTAGTTTTCAGCTGTAGGTGTGACACGACTGAACAAAACGGAAAGCTTGAAAATGAGCTGATAGCAACTATGGGGTCTTGAGTGTAGAGCTTAACAGTAAAGAGCTCTATGTGAGGGGGTTTTGTAGAACTAATATAGGTACAGAAATAGAAAAGCATATTATTTAAGGATACATCTAGAGCTATCTTATCTTAAAATTAAGCAGAAACAGTTTTCTACGATCGTTCACATATACGAACGGGACTACACTACAATAGTTTAGGCAATAAACACACTGTTTTGATTGGACAGTGTGTAGCATAAAGTGCAGCAAAAAGAAAAGGGTGAAGCAAATATCATTATATATATATATATATATATATATATATATATATATATATATATATATATATATATATATATATATATATATGTATTATGATATTACGGTCATTAATGATACCTAACAGCAAGGTTTCAACCCTCAATTCCTTGGATTATACCACGTAAGACTCTATCTGTAGTAATTTTTCTCCGGATAAGAGTTTCTAAATGGTGTAAATATAGTCATGGCTGTTTTTAGCACCAACAAGCCACGCAACTGTCAGTTGCATAACGGAGTGTGATGACCCCTTTTTTCTATATAGATGACACTCACCACTGTTTACACCACAGCCCGGAGTAAGTTATCACACGACGGACTTCATTTCCCAGCGACCTCTTTCACGCATGCGCAGAGTCCACAAGCTGGCAGCGGTAAACAGACGTCAGAAGGGAGTCTTCGCCTCGAGTCAAAACAAAACAAGATCCATACGATGAATGGCTGTTTGAATATCTGTATCAGGCTTACAGTGGTAACAGGTTGACGCTTACTACGACGGAAAACTCGGTTTCTTGAGGAAGACCGTTTTCTTTCACTTTTACACCGGATTTTTAACTAACCGGAGGAGTTAGCCAACTTGGTGGCTACCTACTTTCTCCCCATGGTGAAACTACGGTGTCGAGTTTGGTCCGGAATGCCGACCTGCTGACGGGCCGAGTCAAGTTGTGTTACCCAGCGCTCACGCTTTCTAACTACCATAAGCGCGTCAGTACCAGCAGGAAATTCCGAATCGTGGACGGATGGATTCAGAATAGTTGTTGCCGCGCGATCATCGAGTGTGTGCGTGTATGTATGTATGCGTGTGTGTGTGGAAACATGGCAGATGCTACACGCGCCAGCACACAGCATGGAGGAGCGGACAAACTTGAACTGTAATAACACGGATCGCTTTACTTTACTTCGTGCTCGCACCTATCAGCTGTAGGGATCGGCATACTTCGGCTTCAGCTTCTTACAAAGTTCACCTCTTTTAAATACCCACCGAGATCGCTTCCAGCGCGCATTTAAACGGCCACGAGTCCTTGTTTATATGCGCTTTCTGTCTAAGATCAGAGGGAGAATCGCTATAAACACAACCGCGCAGTCATCTGTGTTCCTGGTCTGAGTATTTGGGTTAAATGCAGGATCGGATAGTATGAGATGACTGACCGTCTCCTGATTTTGACAGGCACCGTTATGCTGCGCTTAAACGGTACTCATTAACAAGAAAAAAAAGGTTTTACCATCAAATATAGCATCAAATTGCACGCGCGGTGTCTGTTTATTATGCGCATTGAGTATATAATGAAAGGTCGTATTTAACGTTAAGGTAATGCAACGTGAGTTATTTAGTTGTTGCGTTCTTACATTTATGGTCATTTTTCTCGTTGTATTGTCGTAGCATACGAGCTTTCTTTTCACTCTAATGTACAAACGTTGTTTTAATCTATTCCAGTATAGTAGTAAGGTCCCCTACGTGAATTTCCTTTGTTCTGTGTAAACAAAGAGAGTCATTCGTTCCTTGTCAATCGGAAGGTTTATCATCGTTACTATTAAGGCGATTATTTGGCCCCTTTAATCTCCAATCTGAGGATTAAGCGGCGCTATATTGGTGTGCGCAGATTATTCTGCTCAATCCGCCGCTCTCTCATTGCTGCTTGGCACCTTGAACCAAAACAAAAACAGTCTAATTAATGTATCGACTTACGACAATACCAAATCAGTCCAAAAAGCAAGCACCTACGACGCACAATTTAGCAGACAAACAGATTCCTAACGTTGGACTGAGTGAAAAGTCCATACATGACGAATATTGTACTATTTTAGATATACTCGCAGCAGATAGGCAGGTCTTTACAGAACGCCATTGAGCTTTCTCTTGAAACCGGAGGAATCACTCCGCATAATGGAGCCGGAGAAAGCACCCCCGATTGACCCAGATTTCGAGCCGCAGAGCAGACCGAGGTCGTGCACATGGCCGCTGCCGCGTCCCGACATCTCAGCTGTCAAAGCGGAGGGGACAGACGGCGCCGAGTCCGTCGCGGGAACCCCGCCCGCCGAGGAAGATAAACACGAGCCTCAGCCAGTCATATCAGAGCCCGAAAAAGTCGTCACTTCAGAAGGAGGAGTTATACCCGGAGTGGGCGGAGCCGCACCTCGTAAAGGTTCTTCCCGACGCAACGCGTGGGGGAACCAGTCCTACGCTGATCTGATAAGCCAGGCTATAGAGAACTCCCCAGAGAAACGACTCACTCTGGCTCAGATCTACGACTGGATGGTCAAAACTGTTCCATATTTTAAGGATAAAGGGGACAGCAACAGTTCTGCAGGATGGAAGGTATATATTAGTACAGTAACTGCCTGGATTGAACATGCTTGTATTCTATAAAAAGTCGTCAGAGATTCAGTTCATAATGGTGTTCTTGAAAAAATATTTCTCTAAGTTTTGCTGGCAGAGTGAATATTAGACACTATATAGCCAAAACGTATATGGCCCAAAAAATCACATTAAAACATGGGTTTTAGTATGACATTAGTACAAAAACTGTCCCTTTCTCAGAAGGCTTTCCACTAGATTTTGAAAACATAGCTAGCTGTGAGGTTGGGCACTGATGTTGGACAGTAAGCCATGTCTGACTGTGGGCATTCCAATTCTTCTGAGGTGTGAGATGGAGTTAAGTTAAGGGCAGACCTCTGCACAAGCCAGTCAAGTTGGCAAGCCATTTCTGAATGGACTTGGAGGTAAAAGGGTCAGGAAATTGTTTAACTTACTTGTTTGGGATGTGAAAACATGTGAAAGTGTCATTTAGAGAGTCACTGAGGTGTTCAGGACAACTCATTCTACTGCTGCTGTTTGACCTGTGGAGATTCCATGCTTTTGTTTTTTAAGGATGCATGCAACACCTGCTATAACCCTTAATGCCATTTGCTACACCTTACTTTCTGTTAATGGAGAAATGGTTGGGTCAACAATGATCAGATGTAAGCGCAAACTAGGGGTATGCACTCTGCCCACGATTTGATTCAGGATACTGAGTTCACAATGTGATTTTCTCACAATTATTGAGTTAACAAACTCATTGTCTGAGGTGGAAACAATGCAGAGTAATGCACATTTTCTTGTATACGTTTTAAAACAAAAAAAAACTTCAGTCCCCTGCTATTAAAAGAAATGGCTAAAAACAGAGGAATAAAATGGTAAATAAGTTGCTCTGTTGTAGCTCCACCATATCCAATATAAGCAAGTGAAAGCATTCCTTTTGTTTCTGAAGAGTAACAGGTAAAATACTGTGTACGTTTTTTGTATAAAAATGTAAGCAAAACTTTAGTCCCCTCCAATTAAAAGACACAAGTCTCACTGAGAACAGGATATGTCTCTGTGAGCATGACTGCGCCTTCTGGTGTTCAGAAAATGCAATTGCATTAGATTAGCAACAAAATACATAATCCAACTCAACGATGCCCATCGTCCCATTTTTCGTCACAATTCATCGTTACACACACACACTTTGTTAGTTTCCTCAAATGAACTAAACTCTACCAAGATGAGCATGAGCGTTAATGTCTGTACTTGGTCCCTGTAGCACAATATGTTGCTTACTAAAACAAGACTACTAAACCAAGATTGAAGATTGCTGTTGTTGTTTTGTAATGGGTTTTAGCCTATTAAATGGTTACAGGGTATTATTACTGAATGTATATTAATGTTTGTATATACTTTCAATGGCTAATAAGCTACTTTAAATATGGTACAAAGATGCACATTGATTGTTGTTGGTGTGATTTTGGAGGGTACAGATTTGGTTGGAGGATCTTTTCCACATACAGTATGAAACAGGTTAGTGTGTCACAATAAGACACTTCAGCTGTTTCTCTCTTGTTCTTTTGTTTCCATCCAGAACTCAATTCGTCATAATTTGTCCCTCCACAACAAGTTCCTGAGAGTACACAATGAGTCTACAGGAAAGAGCTCCTGGTGGATGCTCAATCCTGAGGGGGGAAAGACAGGCAAAGCACCTCGTCGCCGTGCCGCCTCCATGGACAACAGCACTAAACTGCTAAAAAGCCGTATGCGGGCAAAGCAGACCAAGAAGCAAGCGGGAGCAGGTGGCGTAGGAGGACCTGGTAGTGCCATACAGGGTGACAGTGTTTCTGCTGCAGGGGGTGCTGATAGTCCTGGCCCTCCAGGGCAGTTTGGGAAGTGGGGCGTGAACAGTAGCAGCCCATCATCACGTGGTAGCTTGGATGACCAAGACATGTGGACAACTTTCAGACCACGCACAAGCTCCAATGCCAGCACTTTAAGTGGAAGGCTGTCTCCAATTGCCCCAGTAAAAGAAGATGACGATGACTTGCCTGAGGATGGACTTCTGAGTGGGTATTCCAGTAGTAATCTTCCACCTACCCTTGCTGAGACCCTAATGGAGGAATTGGACCTAATTGATGGCCTTACCTTAATGACAGCACAACAAGGGTGTGCAAGCCCAAGCACAGCCCCTCAAGCTCCACCTACACCATTGCCCTCTGCATCTACCCTGCTGCCTCGTGGGTCTAACTTTGCTTCTTATCGTCAGCTGCAGCCAGTGAAGGGACCTCAGGGAGCAGCACAGCCAGGAGCACAGAGCTCAGTTCCGCAGGGAGGCGACTCCAATGTTACCACATCAAACTTTGGAAACTCCCTATTTAACCCTGTGTCTGGATCTCAAACTGGTTTCAACACTCATGTGCCTTCCAGTCTTGAGGCACTCCTCACTTCTGACTCACCCCCACCAAATGATGTCTTGATGACTCAAGTAGACCCTCTAATGCCCAGCCAGAGAGGTAATAATATCTTAGGGCTTGGGGATCCATTGTCTGGCAGCCAAGCCAAGCCTGGTCAGATGATGATGGGCAAGAGTATGGAATCTGGCCCAGGGGTACAAATGACCCTTCAACCTCAATCTCATCTACGGCCACAGCGGCACCAACAGCACTCTCAAATGAGCTTTGGCATGATGGTGTCTGGCATGAGCCAGGAAGTGCCACATCTAACAGCCATGAAGACCCAGCATCAGGTGACAGGTGGAGGACTACTTCAACATGGACATGTCCCTTCATCAGGTGGGAATGGAGGTCTTCAGGGGATAAGCCAGTTTGGAACACCACCTTGCTTTTTACCTTCTCAGGACCGTCTACCAACAGACCTGGATATTGACATGTTCACAGAGAACTTGGACTGTGATGTTGATTACATCATTAACAGTGATCTCATGGATGGAGATCTGATTGATTTTAACTTTGACCCTATTGAACCAACTGGGCAGAGTTATCCTGGGCCAGCGACCACACAAAGCTCATCTCACAACTGGGTGCCCAGCTAACTATGCTAAAAGTTATGAGTAAGTAAAGGTAATAATTCTGATCATTTTGGCTTTACAATTGCTACCAAGTGTTGTGCTATGGATGATGTGCTGTTATATGCGGTACTGTGCAAAAGATTTAGGCCACCAATAGATTAGATTTACCATTGTTTTAGCAATAGCATAATGACCATGTATACTGATTTATAAGTTTCTTTGTTACAACCCTAAACCAGAAAAAGTTGGGTCAGTATGGAGAATGCAACTAAAAAAAAGACAGTGTTCCTTACATTTACTTTGACTTTTATTTCATTGCAGCAGGCAGTGTGAACCCAAGGTTTTTCATGTTTTGTCCGGTCAACTTCATTTCACTGCTTAATAAACACATATTCCTGTATTTGCATTTTAGGGCTAGTAGTAAGGTAAGAAAAACAGAAAAAACTAAATGAGACTGGTGACTGTAATCATAATTTGGTACAAAAGCAGCATCCACAAGGAGTCTTTGAGGAGCAGAGATGGGCAGGGGATCTTCGATTTGTCAACAAAAGCAGAAGAAAATTACTGAAATGGTTCCTCAAAGAAAAAGTGGATTCCTCCTATCCCTCAGGCAGCACTGCATCAAGAACCGTCATTCATCAGTAGCCGACATAACCACATGGGCAAGGGATTACATTAACATTCACAAATGCTACTTAAACTGCTACTGTGCAAACACTCTTAACCATGTCCAGAAGCAGCATTGACTTCTCTGGGGTCTGACCTGGGATGGACCATCACACAGTAGAAACTTGCATTGTGGTGAGATAAATCGGTAGTCTTGATCTTTTTAGGAAGAAATGGATGCTGTGTGACCTGGATCAAAGGACCATCCAGACTTTTATGCGCAAAGTTCAAAAGCCAGGGTCTGCCGTGTTTGGGGCTGTGTCAGTACCCTTGTCATTTACACTTCTGTGATGGCAGCATTAATGCAGAAAAGTACTTTGAGATTTTAGAGCCTTCTAGGTGGCATTTCGTGGATACGCATTTGTAATAAATCATGATTGTAGTCACTTGTTGACATCACCTATTTGAAATTACATCATTATTTAGTTTAGTTAACCTCATTACTAGTCCTAAATTACCCCCATCCCAAATTTATTGAATGTACTGCAGGCCTGAAATGCAACAATGGCTGTGTATTAGCAAATTAAGTGAAGTTGACCAGACAAAACATGACATATATTGGGTTTGTACTGTCTGCAATGAAATAAAAATCAGAATAAATTTAAGAAACACTCCTGTTTTTTTTTATCTGCATTTTCCATACCGCTCCAACTTTTTCAGATTTGAGGTTGTAGATTCATATTTGTATGCATTATTAAAAAACTGAAAAAAACCCCCATCATAAAATCTTCTAATGGCTAGAGTGGCAAGTATTAGGTGTGACCATCCCAAATACCCAAGCAATAGTAGCATCTGGCAGCTTCATCAGGATGCCAAGTTGACCCTTCAGTCTGAACAAGCTTGATCAGAAATGGTATTTTTGGAGGAGTAGCAGCCAAAAAAAAAACCCTTTTTCCGAATGGGAATAGAGTGAAATGGCAAAGAGTATTAGTGGAGTATTATACATGATTCAGGTGATCCAAGTTTGAAATTTTTGGCTCCAGTCGTTGATGATATGTTATATATGGTCATTATACCATTGCTGAAACAACAAATCTAATGGTGGCCTAAGACTTTTGCAAAGTACTGTAATCACATTCAGTTGGCCCATCATATTTGAACTGTTATTAAGGGTTTGAGTAGGACTAGTTATATTGTATTTAAATTTACTTTTATATTTAGTCAATTAGCAGATGCCCTTATTCACAGTGACACAGTAGTGCTGGAAAGTTTGTGAACCCTTTATAAACATGACCTAAAACATCATCAGATTTTTACACAAGTCCTAAGAGTAGATAAAGAGAACCCAGTTGAACAAATGAGACAAAAATATTATACTTGGTCATTTATTTATTGAGGAAAATGATCCAATATTACATATTAGTGAGTGGCAAAAGTATGTGAACCTTTGCTTTCAGTATCTGCTGTGACCCCCCTGTGCAGCAATAACTGCAACTAAACGTTTCCTGTAACTGTTGATCAGTCCTGCACACCGGCTTGGAGGAATTTTAGCCCATTCCTCCGTACAGAACAGCTTCAACTCTGGGATGTTGGTGGGTTTCCTCACATTAGCTGCTCACTTCAGGTCCTTCCACCACATTTAGATTGGATTAAGGTCAGGGCTTTGACTTGGCCATTCCAAAACATTAACTTTATTTCTTCTTTAACCATTCCGTGGTAGAACGACTTGTGTGCTTAGGGGGTCGTTGTCTTGCTGCATGACCCACCTTCTCTTGAGATTCAGTCATGGACAGATGTCCTGACATTTTCCTTTAGAATTCTCTGATAGAATTCAGAATTCATTGTTCCATCAATGACGGCAAGCTGTCCTGGCCCAGATGCAGCAAAACAGGCCCAAATCATGATACTACCACCACCATGTTTCACAGATGAGATAAGGTTCTTATGCTGAAATGCAGTGTTTTCCTTTCTCCAAACATAATGCTTTTTCTTTTAAACCAAAAAGTTCTAATTTGGTCCCATCCATCCACAAAACATTCTTCCAGTAGCCTTCTGGCTTGTCCATGTGATCTTTAGCAAACTGCAGACGAGCAGCAATGTTCTTTTTGGAGAGCAGTGACTTTCTCCATGCAACCCTGCCATGCACACCATTGTTGTTCAGTGTTCTTCTGATGGTGGACTCATGAACATTAACATTAGCGAATGAGAGAGAGGCCTTCAGTTGCTTAGAAGTTACCCTGGGGTCCTTTGTGACCTCGCTAACTATTACATGCCTTGCTTTTGGAGTGATCTTTGTTGGTCGACCACTCCTGGGGAGGGTAACAATGGTCTTGAATTTCTTCCATTTGTACACAATCTGTCTGACTGTGGATTGGTGGAGTCCAAACTCTTTAGAGATGGTTTTTGATGTTATAGGTCATATCTAGAAAATTCTAAAGGGTTCACCACAAACTCAAGTGCCACTGTACAACTGATACAGTTTTACAATCCAACTAATTGAGTTAAGGGCCTTGCTCAAGGACCCAACAATGGCAGCTTACCCACAGTCCAGTACTTTAGCATCTAAGCCACCACAATCCCATGTTTAATTGTTCTTTTTTATTCTTCTTGCAGGACAGTCCTCCATCTTTACCAGAATAATGAAAACTGAAGCAGAGCCCCTTCAGATTGGACTCTGCATTTTCCATTGTACCTCATATGGACAACTGTTTTGACTAAATACACAGGCTGTAGCCAATGTTTCAACATTTTGGCAACATCTTTTGGAACACAAAAGCAAATTCCTATACAAGTGCCAATGTACATTTGGAAGCCAGCTATCAGACTCTGCACTTATCAGACAGTATCTTAAAGCAATTTTTTGACTGGCTGTTTTTGAAAGCTGCAGTGTTGTGGGACGTCCGTGGTGGTTAGGGGAAAAAGAGAGAATCCATTTATGAAGAAGCACAAACTGATAAGCGTGTAATGCTTATGACTAATACTAAAGTAGTGCAAGACTGAGATGGTACTCCTCTTCCTTGATCTAAAGACAGAACTAAGCTGACCAGGAGAACCAAACTGCAGACTCTCCTTCACTGCTCAGCATCTGACAAAGAAAAGTGTTGGCATATTTCATAAAATTTCATCATAAAAAAATGTTTCCTTGATCACTTGATGGGATCCCTGTATAATGTGGATCACATAGCTGACCTGACAACCAGGACCAACACAGGACCTCTGTCAACACCTCCGTCTGCAGCATTTGTGATCGCTTCGATGGGGATGGTCTTAATGAGCCCAGATGCACATACATTTGAAAAGTAATGCTGAGCTCCAATAGCACACTCTCAGTGGTATGAAGTGTACTCTTATGTTGCATAAAAGTCTGGAGGTATGCAACTATTTTAAAGGTGTTTTGGTGAAAGTTGATTGAGCTTTTAGATTGGCATTCGTGACATCTACTCAGGAAGGTGTTTTCCCTTGTGTGCTTTAACTGAGGACCGATCACAGAGCCTTGGTTTTTGATGATCTGTTCTGACATTGTGTTATTAACAGCATGAAGAAATTTGATTACACACTGGGCATTTTGATTTTGCAGACGATCCAGTTTCTGTATTTTTGTTTTACCAGCCTGCCAACTCTGTCGAGGATAATGGCATGGTGTTGTTCTTGAAAATGAAATGCCCATTTGCAGGATGCAACATTTGAAGTCTTGTGTGAAGTGTGATGTTTCTAATATAAAGCAAGTGCTTACGTTCCACAGAGAGGAAACAAAATACACGGTAATGTTGAGTAATTTAATTCAGACGATGAAACTGATTGCCGATTCAATAGACGATTCATTAAAGGGGCTCCAGAAATGAAAAATGCTGTAAAACAGTACGAAAGGGGCTAGACATTATTTTTTCAGTGATTCATTTTTCTTATGTAGTACTAATCATGTTTTGTATGACTTTTAAAGAGAAACAAGCAACAGTTGAGTATATTAACTAGAGGTTAATGTCCAGTGTGGACTGGAGCTGTAGTATGAAACAAATATTACTACTAATCATAAAATACCCTGTTGAAATATCAAAATTCACTTTTACCTGTCATTTTTCTATGTAGTCTTTTTATATAAAAGATGAAATTCATGTAGGTTTAATAAATAACCAAAGGAACACTAAGACGAGCATGTCAAACTGGGATGGCTTGAGTTGAAAGTATTGCAGCATCGATAAGCTTTACGCAAATGAAATGGTATCATGTCAAATAAATGATATGACATCAAATGTATTGCATGAAATGCAAGTATTGAGATGACATGCCTTGCAAATTAGTTTGCCATGTGACCGATGTTTGGTTGTAATTGTAACAATTGAGGGTGTAATGAGCTTTTTGCCAGACAAATTATATCTCATCGATAAAAGAGTCAAACAAAGTAGCGACTGATGCGATGTCTAACTCTCAGGGTTAAACAAAATGAAATATTAAAAACGAAACTTCCCAAAGGAAGCGCTAAGATAATCATTGCTGATTTTGTAAAAGCCGCCCAGCCATCAGTTGAAAAGTTTGAACATTACAGACGTCTAGCCTGTGGAAAGAGGTTATACAGTCACCGAATTAAACAGTTGTAAACTGCCAACAAACACTATAGCATGTTTCTCTAGAACAAAACCATGTAACTCCATATTCTCTTTTCTTTGGTATTTATCTTTAAGTTGCTTTAGACGACTTGCTATTTTCCTTTATTATTTGACTCTGTTCATATCGAACCAGAATGCATGTTTATGTAAAGTGGATTCGGATGACAGAGCTGTACGTTATTCATCATTTAACTATAATAACTTGAGTATACTGGGATTTGTATTTGCCCTGTTAACTGGTGCTAGGCATTATCGAAGACAAAATCAGCCATATTTAGATTGAATTGTCTTGTAACGTTTTATGCAACATATTCATTTCTATACAAAAGAACATGGAAAGATGGAAAGTTACATTTGTAGATTTTAAGTAATTCCGTGTATGTAACAGTGGATCGGATGTTTAAGGAGTACTACCACAAACCAAGTACATTTATTGAAATCAGTCCTTTTGTTTGAAAGGAAAGATGGTTACTTTATGACATCTTGATCTGTAATCTTTCAGTTAACCGTTTACATTGCTGCTCTCAAATGTTGGGCTTTCTGTTGTTCCTGCTCATGTACTAAATATCGTAGTGGATTTGATGATAACAGCAAATGCTGAACATGAACCAGCAGACCCTGTTCAGACAAGCAGGCTGAAGACAGTTGATATGAAATCTTTTTGGCAGTGATCAAATTTGAATGAATTGTATGCAGAACAGTTTGCTGCTAATTATGAATTACATGCAATTAAGGATAACTAGATAAAGATCAGCGTGAAATTGGAAAAAATATGAGCTGCCCTTTTATAACAGAGGCTAAACGTTTGATTACCGAGTGACTGACAGAAGTGTTTTTGTATTTGTGAATGCACAGGACTAACAGCATTTAGTTTGGTTGAGTAGTTAAACGTTGAACTATACTGAACAAGAGTTCCCTTAAGACGGAGCCTTCTACAGAGGTCTCTATATCTTGACTCCTAATATTCTCTCATAGATGTTCTTTGCTATTATTTTGTAGTTTTTGCTCTCTGTTCTTGAGAAAGTCTAAGTATCCCATTTAATGAAACACTATTCTAGTTTGTGGATAGGGTTGTGTTTTCTTTGTTTTGGGGTTGGGATTGTAAAAGATTTGAGTTGTGCATAGCTAAGTTACTGTAGGTGTACCTCAGTCATTGCTTCATCTTTAATTAATGTGTTTTTCCTTCCCCTTTTCATATTGTTAGATTAGCCAGAGGTGACTGTGAAAGCAGTCGTGGATAAACCTAAAATAAACCTAATCACTTTAACTCATCTTGTGTCTTGTGATCCTCATGGAACTACTGTAAATGCAAGCCTGTTTTTAGAGGTACAATCAATGTGACATCACAACACCTAAAACGAGTCTCAAGCTCTACAAAAAAGACCGACCTGCATTGAAAGCCCTCATTTGTTCAGTTTCAGCCAGCTGCCTGACATTATGCATGGAGTACTGGTAATACAGACAGGAAGTCAATAAGAATGCCGTTGGGGCAGTCCAGATACCTCCATTAGAACTAGAGGTAAATTCCATGGTTTTGCATGTCTGTCCACAACATCCACAGCTACATCCACAAACTGGAGGCTTACTCTCATGTTACTCTCATACTTTTGGCAGTGTACCTCTTGGTGAGAGATCGTTGACTGTTAGATATGCCGCTGTGACGCACTCAAAGACATTTTGCCCAGTTGACAGACTTTCAGAGGGGGCGCATCATTGGACTGAGACAAGCAGGATGGTTGTTTTGACGAATGCTCCTTTCCAAAATCCAGACACTGGTGCCACCTTCCCTACACACCTCTGTCTCTGGCCGAACTATTTCCAGGTGCTTAGCAGAGGGAAATTTGTGTCATGAACGAGAAACCTGGACTGCTATGGACTGGAACCATACCGTCTTTAGTGACAAATTCAGGTTCTGATTGGAATCTGACGACAGTTGGATACATGTATGGAGGCCTTATAATGAGCGTTCAATCCTGCCTTTTCTGTGGAGCGACACGCTGCCTCTGGTGTGATGATCTGGGGAACCATAGCACATGGCAGTTAGTCACCCCTAGTAGTGATAGGAGGGACACTAATACCTCAGCGATATGTGCAGGACATCCAGTGGCCACATGTTGCCTCTCAAGGCAGAGCTTCCTACTGGCAATTTTTAGCAGGATAATGCTCACACACAGCAATGGATTCCCATGTATGTCTCTGTCAGGTATCCCATACCTTATCCTTTCACTCTAATATTGTAATTACTTACATATACAGTGGTACTTGAAAGTTTGTGAGCCCTTTAGAATTTTCTATATTGCTGCATAAATATGACCTAAAACATCATCAGATTTTCATACAAGTCCTAAATTAGGGAAATGGACCCCGGTAAACAAATGAGACAAAAATATTATACTTGGTCATTTATTTATTGAGGAAAATGATCCAATATTACATATTAGTGAGTGGCAAAAGTATGTGAACCTCTAGGATTAGCAGTTAAATTAGAGTCAGGTGTTTTCAATCAGTGGGATGACAATCAGGTGTGAGTGGGCACCCTGTTTTATTTAAAGAACAGGGATCTATCAAAGTCTGCTCTTCACAACACAAACAAAGGAGATTTCTGAGGATCTCAGATAAGGAGTTGGAAGGCTGGAAAAGGTTACAAAACCATCTCTAAAGAGTTTGGACTCCACCAATCCACAGTCACACAGATTGTGTACAAAAGGAGGAAATTCAAGACCACTGTTACCCTCGCGAGGAGTGGTCGACCAAAAAAGATCACTCCAAGAGCAAGGGATGTAATAGTTGGTGAGGTCACAAAGGACCCCAGGGTAACTTCTAAGCAACTGAAGGAGTCTCTCACATTGACTAATGTTAATGTTCATGAGTCCACCATCAGAAGAACAGTGAACACCAATGGTGTGCATTGCAGGGTTGCAAGAAGAAAGCCACTGCTCTCCAAAAAGAACATTGCTGCTTGTCTGCAGTTTGCTAAATATTTTGTGGACAGATGAGACCAAAATAGAAGTTTTTGATTTAAAAGAAAAGTGTTATGTTTGGAGAAAGGAAAACACTGCATTCCAGCATAAGAACCTTATCCCATCTGTGAAACATGGTGGTGGTAGTATCATGGTTTGGGCTTGTTTTGCTGCATCTGGGCCAGGACGGCTTGCCATCGTTGATGGAACAATGAAGTCTGAATTCTGTCAGAACATTCTCAAGGAAAATGTCAGGACATCTGTCCGTGAACTGAATCTCAAGAGAAGGTGGGTCATGCAGCAAGACAACGACCCTAAGCACACAAGTCGTTCTACCAAAGAATGGTTAAAGAAGAATAAAGTTAATGTTCTGGAATGGCCAAGTCAAAGTCCTGACCTTAATCCAATCGAAATGTTGTGGAAGGACCTGAAGCGAGCAGTTAATGTGAGAAAACCCACCAACATCCCAGAGATGAAGCTGTTCTGTACGGAGGAATGGGCTAAAATTCCTCCAAGCCGGTGTGCAGGACTGATCAACAGTTATTGCTGCACAGGGGGGTCACACCAGATACTGAAAGCAAAGGTTCACATACTTTTTCCACTCACTAAAATGTAATATTGAGTAATTTACCTCAATAAATAAATGACCAAATATAATATTTTTTGTCTCATTTGTTTAACTGGGTTCTCTTTATCTACTTTTAGGAGATTATCTACTTAATCAGATTGTCAGTTTTGAATCTGTTTTAGGTCATCTTTATGCAGACATACAGAAAATTCTAAAGGGTTCAAAAACTTTAACGCACCACTGACTGTATCATCATTACATTCATACGTACGTTTCTTTTGCTTCCAACAACTCCTTCTTGGCGAGTTGTTTTTTTGTCAATTAGTATAGAATAAAACGGTTTAGAAAACTTAGTTACTAAAGACCAACCTGTCCTCCTGCCACCACTCATTACAGGCTGGCTGGCTGCTAATAAACTGCTATAGCTTGTATGTACTATATCAAGATGCGGTATGGTTTCAGTTTTGCAAGCAATACTTTGATTTATTAAAAAGTAACCAAACCTGTTACCAAAGCCATAGGACATTTATATTAATTCAGTAGAATTGCAAGTTTGTTGAATTTGGTGTTAGTTTGGGTTGAGCTGGTATGATTGGAACAGACAAAGCAGTGCTGCTGGAGTTTTTAAACACTGTTTTCACTCACTGTGCACTCTATTAGACACATCTACCATTTTGTTGAACCTTCTAGACGTAAAGTCAGAGACAGTAGCTCATCTGGATCAGTGTCTGATCCAATCATACCAGCACAACACACACAGCACATCAGTGTCACTGCAGATCTGAGAATGATCCTCCACCCAAATTGTACCTGATCCAAATAGTTCCTGAGCATTACAGAATAGAGTAAAGGTGAATGAGTGAGCTCACAGACGAGTGAACACCCTGATCAACCATCTGAATGGGGACTTGAGCAATAATCCTGGAAGTGTCTACCAAAGTAAAAGGCCCTTAAACCTTTCTTTTTTAATCCATAGTAGTTCCAATAATGGGAGTAAAGAACATGGCAGTGGATGGCACGATTACCACAGTGCACGACCATCTTAACTATTAGTCTGCAGAAGAATGTACACCAATAAAGGCCTTTTCACACAGAGTCTGATTTTTACACACACAAAAAACCCCACGTCAAGTTTTGAAAAAGAACACACATGTATTAAGGCTGTCCTTCACACCGAGTCCGAAACTGAAACTGCAACGCTGCGGAAAAAAAACAAAAAAAAAAACACAGAACCTGTTCTAATTTCTGCATTCAAATCAGGCTGACCAATCAGTGCTCAGTTGTCAGGCAGAACAGATCATCCTGAGCACAAGAGTGCAAGAGCTTATAGGACAAGCAACACGCTGGATGTAAAAACATGGATATTAAAGAACAGATCTGGTGGAATACAACTAAAAGGCTGGAGAATGATGGCGATAAACCTCACAGTGACTGGATGGAACGGTTTTCTTATTTAAGTGCATTCTAATCTGCCCACCAAAATACAAACTAAAGCTTCCTGCACTAACCTTCGCTCGTGTCTTTGTTTTTTTTAAGTTGATGATGTGAAACAGCCACGGCGAGACACACTAAGAGAAGGGAAATTAAAGAAAGCAAAGTGTACAATGAGTTTTCAGTGTTTAGAACGTGCCAGACTTGGTGTGGTGTGAAGGTCCCACTATGTTAAAAACCACATCCGTTTTTTTCTTTCATAAAAATCAAACTATGCAAACAGTTCCAGACAAGGCAGGTCGAAAAAAAAAACACAGACACAAGTGGTATATAGCATATCTTTATAGAAAAAATAACTTCATATGTCAGGGGAAAAAATGTTTTTTTTTTTTTGCTTGATTTTCCATGTTTTGACATTTTTTTGTTGCAATCGGTTTTTAAACATCCCTACATTTACGTGGTAAATAACAAACAATTTGGCTAAAGCCACACGCATTCAGTCTTTCAGTCTCCACCAGGGATTAGAAGGAAAGCCGCATGGGGAGGCAGTCCACTGCTGCTCTTTGATGTTACACAAGAAGGCAATTAGGAAGAAACCAATCAAGACATGCTGATGATAAGCAAACGACTGCACACATATGCTTCATAAACCGTGGAACATCTCGACAGCGCCGAAGGTTGGCTGGTACTGAGGGTCGACTTGCCCTCCTAGGTCTGTCTGACTGCTGGAGGAGCAGGTAGCAGCTACCAGACAGGGCTGAGTGCAGCACACGAACAAAACCTCCAGCACTGAAGCAGCACCACCAGTCCGAGTTTGCTTTACTGATATAAAGCTGAAGGCACTGCGCTTAGTAAGCTCCATCTCTTTAAAGTAATACACCAGGGACCACATAGTGGGCTGAACTTAATCACTGTAGAGTCCCCACAACCAAGGTTTAGCACATAATGAAAGCCTTTCTCCAGCCTCGTTTTGATATGTGATTGGTCTTCGTCCAACAGTCCCACAGTGCTGTACCAGATGAACGACAGCAGCACGGCTGACCAAATTCAGAACAACTTGCCCCACTTTCTCTTTCTTTCCAAAACAAGAACAGTCGACGACAGTAACTGGCTATGTTTAGACAGGTGATCACGTGATTATTCCCCTATACCCCTCTAACGTATATAATGTTGAACTCAAAACCCAGTTCCAGTCCTGTCAAAATTCACAGCTCCAATTAGGTTAGGAAAGGGGAACAACAAAAGGTGTGCACGACACACTGTCTGAACATAGCTAGAGTAATGCAATGTTTTAAAATAAATAAAATGACGCATCGTCCATGGTTTGTTTGCCAGCTCCACCTCCCGAGTAACACCTCTGCATCACTTCAATACTATCATGGCTTTATCTAGCAAGTAACCCAAGTTTGGCCTTTCCACAACCAACACATTTGCAGAAAGTATGGCATCAGCACGGTACCAGTGACACAGGCATCACCAGGTCATTTGTTCTAATAACTGTTACAGCTGCTGAGAGGCAATGCAGGTCACTTACACAGTCTTGTGCAAAAAAAAGTCCAGTGCAATGAAACAGTTTGTGCAGGTCAATTACAGGAAGCATCATGGCAGAATGACCGCTTGACCTTTATCACAATATAAAGCATCACAGAAGACAGAAAGATCACTGAACTGCTTTTCCTAAAGGAATCTGGGAGGGGGGGATCCTTCATTTGATTAGAACGGACCAACATTTAAAAAAAAAAAAAAAAGGTAAGCTTATTCTAAACTCTCGTCAGAGTAGGAGTGTAGGCTACATTACGAATCAAACATCTGCAGTAAAAGTCCTAAAACCGACAGGGCAGACAGATTCATTTAAATCACAAATTTGTGTTCATGTCGACTCCATTTCAACGTAGTCAAATGAAGCACCATCTTATGTTCTTGCACCCTTGATAAAAGAAGGTTATGAAAAAAGATCTCAGTGGTTAAAGAGCTTAATAACACACTGACAATATAAATATATCTCATGTTTAATTGAAAGTCTAAGAACCTAATTAATAAAAACGTTTTCAGTTACTGACATGGCAAAGAAATTCTTCTTTTCCAAACATGTTCCCATAAATATCTGCTTCGCATGGTGTTTAGAAACTCTTAAGAGACCACCCAATCCAATCCTGAGTCAAGCTTTTGACGTGGCCTTCCCAGTGACCTGACCTAAACCCCACTGAAAATCTGTGGGCTGAGCAGCAGAGAAGATCCAGGACCGTGGAGGATCTGGAGAAACTCTCCTCATCAAGCATTACAGAGGATTCCGAGCTGCTCTGATGGCAAAGAAAGATGGAATAAATGACGTTCAATTAAAAGTACTTTTCAGTGTGAGATTACACCAATTACCACAAACGTATCTTTCATAACCTTTGTTAGCAATGGTGCCAATGTTTCTGGAACTGACTTGAAGAGGTTTGTGCCTGTTTATCTTAATATATACGTACACATATACACACACAGGTATGCGCTGCTTAACGTCTACGATACCTCCTGTGATTGTGATGTCGTCCAGTCACGATATTAAACATATGCTCCTATACTATACGTTATATTTCAAAGCTATATGGCATGCCGTAGTGTAGCAGTACTGACTAAACTGCCAAGATCCTGTACACGTACAATACTATAGTTACCTTGTCCAATCCTGGGACATTGACAGTCCCATGAACCATGCACAGTTTATGAGCAGCAGAGCACAGATCCAACGTCTTATCAACGCCAACCAAATTGCTCACTGCTGCTCTCTCACTGACTCATCTGGCTGCTCTCTGGTTCGTCTCGGTGCACGCTGATTTAAACGGAGTCGAAGATTACTCAGCTGGCCAGATGGCTTTTAGTGCTCTTATCTCTACTTTGCATTTAGTAAAACCTGACCACGGAGGTATTTGCGATCAGAAGTTGTCCAAATTTACGTTACGCAGCGCATACCTATATATATCTTGTCTGTGTATCTGTGTTTTGTTCTGAGCTTAAGCCTAAATGCACCATACAACCATGTTTAGCATTCATTGTCTGTTCACAGAGCTTCAGTAAACATCGACTTCTGGAAAGGCCAAGTGATTCAGGTTTGTCCAAGTCTTACTATGCAGTACTTTATAACTGAAAATGGTACTTGCACTTCTCCTTTCCTCATTTGTCAGTCAACAAAGAAGCAACTGCCAAATCAACAACAATAACAAACTACACAAATAATATGATAAAGATAATTGCACATTAACCATCTAGAACAGGATATACGAACCGGGGAGGGAAAACAAAATAAAAAAAACACACACATAGAAAAGTACATAGCTGAGGCCACAGAAAGTAACAAAGGAGTAAAGTAATGACATGCAAAGAGAGAGAAAGAAAGATTGTTTTCCACCTTCAAGTGTCATTTTGAAGACTTTTCACAGCAGTACCATAAGTCACATTTTAACAACCTTTGGAGAAAAAAAAAAAGAACACAACAGATATGGATAAGAAGAGATATTGCTCTTCATACGTCCATTTGGCTCTTCCCGTCATTTTAAGCACTTATTTCCTTTGCTCGATAGGTCTGTTTCTGTACCATAAGCAACTGTGCAAACTCCGTCCCTCTCTCTGCTCAGATGTGCTGGTGTCCTAAGAGATCATGTACTGAGTGATCGCTCTGAGTGCATAGAGCAGCTCAGCCTGTAGCCGAGCCTCCATCACCAGCAGATTCACATGGACCTGAGCAACACAGATACACAGTGTTATACATTACACAGTATATCAACACATTCTACAACCCTAACTCAGAAAAAGTCGAGGGACAGTATGGAAAATGCAAATAAAAAAAAGAAACTCCTATGAACTCAAGTTATTTAATTTTTTGTCTGGTCAGCTTTCTTTCATTTGTTAATAAACATCCATTCCTGCATTTCAGGCCTGCAACACATTCCAAAAAAGTTGGGATGGGGCAATTTAGGACAAGTAATGAGGATAATACCATTAAATGATTCAAGAAATTGGGAGGAATTTGCGTAAAGGGAAAAAGCCTAAACGGAACTCCTGTGACGTCCAATTCCTCAGACGGCACTGGATGAAAAACCATCATTCATCAATAGCCGATAGAATCACATGGGCAAAGGATTACTTTATCAAACCTTTATCAAGCACTACAATACAGAGTTACAGTCACAAGTGCCACTTAAAATGTTACTGTGCTAAAAAGAATCCTCATGTGCAGAAGTGGTGTCAACTTCTCTGGGCTCGGAGGCATCTGGGCTGGACCATCACACAGTGAAAATGTGTATTGTGGTCAGGCCAATCAGTGTACCAGATCATGTCTGCAAAAAATTGGACCATCCAGACTGTTTTCAGCTACAAGTTCAAAACCCAGGCATTTGGCAAAGGTATTTTACACTAGTGAATGCAGCATTAATGCAGAAAAGTAGGATGAGTTAAGATGAGTTTACAGGTAGAACGAGACAAAAATAACACTTGACACACTGGCCATTAATCAATACTAAGTACACGAAGTTCGGACTTCCGTACTTCCTAGTTTGGAATTGGCAAGTTCGACTTGCGAGTACATTCTCCCGATCACAGGAGGATGCAGTTTGGTTATTCTACAATTGGAACAGCAGCATACATGCCATGTAGACTTGACAGTTTAATTTTTTACACATAGATAAAATCCTAAAACATCTTGTATAAAACCTTTATATTATATATATAATATATATATATATAATATATATATATATAATATATATATATATATATCTATATATATATATACTCTACTATATAAAAAAATATAATACTATTGTAATAAATATTTCCTTTCTTTCCTATTCTCTGCAAATAAATATGACCTACAAACATCATTAGATTCCTATCATCAGAAATCCTAAAAGTAAAGAAAGAGAACCCAGGTCATTTTATTTTATTGAGGAAAATGATCCAATATTACATATTAATGAGTGGCAAAAGTAGTTGAACCTTTGCTTTCAGTATCCTGGTGTGACCCCCCTGTGCGCAATAACTGCAACTAAACGTTTTCCTGTAACTGTTGATCAGTCCTGCACACCGGCTTTGGAGGAATTTTAAAAAAGCCCATTCCTCCATAACAGAACAGCTTCAGCTCTGGGATGTTGTTTGGGTTTCCTTTCCCTCATTAATAACTGCTCGCTTCAGGTCCTTCCACAACATTTCGATTAGATTAAGAAGGTCAGGACTTTGACTTGGCCATTCCAAATCAATTAACGTTATTCTTTCTTTAAAACCATTCTTTGGTAGAACGACTTGTGGTGCTCAGGGCCGTTTTGTCTTGCTGCATGACCCACCTTCTCTGGAGATTCAGTTCATGGACAGATGTCCCTGACAGTTTTTTTCCTTTAGAAATTCCCTCTGATATAATTCAGAATTCATTGTTCCATCAATGATGGCAAAAGCCGTCCTGCCCAGATGCAGCAAAACAGGCCCAAACCATTGATACTACCACCACCATGTTTCCACAGATGGGATAGGGTTTCTTATGGTGGAATGCAGTGTTTTTCCCTTTCTCCAAACATAACGCTTTTTTTTTTAAACCAAAAACTTCTATTTTGGTCTCATCCATCCACAAAACATTCTTCTAATAGCCTTCTGGCTTGTCCACGTGATCTTTAGCAAACTGCAGACGAGCAGCAATGTTCTTTTTGGAGAGCAGTGGCTTTCTCCTTGCAACCCTGCCATGCACACCATTGTTGTTCAGTGTTCTTCTGATGGTGGACTCATGAACATTAACATTAGTCAATGTGAGAGAGGCCTTCAGTTGCTTAAAAGTTACCCTGGGGGGTCCTTTGTGACCTTGCCAACTATTACACGCCTTGCTCTTGGAGTGATCTTTGTTGGTCGACACTCCTGGGGAGGGTAACAATGGTCTTGAATTTCCTCCATTTGTACACAATCTGTCTGACTGTGGATTGGTGAAGTCCAAACTCTTTAGAGATGGTTTTATAACCTTTCCCACCCTGATGAACATCAACAACTCTTTGAGGTCCTCAAAAATCTCCTTTGTTTGTGCTGTGATACACTTCCACAAACGTTTTGTGAAGAGCAGACTTTGATAGATCCCTGTTCTTTAAATAAAAAAGGGTACAAACTCACACCTGACTGTCATCCCATTGATTGCAAACACCTGACTAATTTCACGTTCAAATAAACTGCTAATCCTAGAGGTTCACATACTTTTGCCACTCACTAATATGTAATATTGGATCATTTTCCTCAATAAATAAACGAACAAGTATAATATTTTCGTCTCATTTGTTTAACTGGGTTCTCTTTATATACTTTTAGGACTTGTGTGAAAATCTGATGATGTTTTAGGTAATATTTATGCAGAAATATAGAAAATTCTAAAAGGTTCAAAAACTTAAGCACCACTGTATATCAGACAATTCATATTTAGAATACAGGTTGAATAAATAATACATATAATGCATAATCAATACGTTAATAACTTTACGTCACATCTCTGAAATCATCTGAGCATTTTTTTTTATGTAAGCTCTATCTTGATAAACTGATCGCATAGTTTCATTAAAAAAACAAAAAACAAACAAAAAAATTCGAATAACTTCATTCCGTGACACAATACACAATAACAGTAGTACTTTAAAAATTATTCGTCCAGTTGGGAGTCCTCTCATCCGCCATTACCGAGCTGACAATGCATCGTGGGATATTTCGCTGTCCATGTACGCAAGTCTCTGAAGACTGGTGACGTTTCACAAGAACACAAGTACAAAAAAGTACACATATTGAGCACAGCCACTTTATTGCTTGCTACCCTCTGTGCTAAAGTGTTTTAAGTGTTGTGGGAAGGAATGGCCATATCACAAAGTGGTACATTCTTTACTGTACCAACTTTTTTGGAGGCCTTTTTGGAGGTTGCAGGCCTGAAATGCAGGAATGGACGTTTAATAATAATAACAAATGAAATGAAGCTGACCAGACAAAACATGAACTATTTGGGGCTCATACTGTCTGCAATGAAATTAAAGTAAATGTAATATTTGTGCAGTTTTCATACCGTCCCACCTTTTTCTGACTTGGGGTCATTGATTTAACAGGACTGAGAAAGATAAGTGGTAAATGCTACAATTTGAGTCTTAATCTTCTCCTAATACTAGAACAGTCACAGTGATGTAATTTGGTTGTCAGTTTTTGTTCTAGCTGTAGCTGACTAGAGCAATTTATTCACACAATTATCTTCAATAGCCATTTTATCTTGGTGAAAGCTGCAGTGGGTCCTGAGCTTCTCTCTGGCAGGAATACATCATCAACTGGCACCGATCCACTGCATTACATCACCCGCTCTCTCACACACAGGGGAGGCAATTTAGAGTAGCCTAGAGTCCACCTACAGGCATGTGTTTGGTAGGTGTACGACACAGCATGTCGAGCTTGTGAAATGTTACTGCAGTCTGAGCAAACTACAGTCAAATCTCTCCTATATGGACTCATCATCCAGATGGCAATTGGAAGAACCTCTACCTATATTCTTTGTTTTAGTTCTAGTCAATTCTTAATTATAAGCTATTTTTTTTATTTGATATCATAGCCTACAGCACTACATTATGTGAGACAGCAGATGTGTGCTTGCACTGGTACACGTGATGAACGATACCCTGCTCAGGTTAGAGACAAAGCTATGGCTAATATGCATATAACAGGCAGGCGAGAGGACCAGTCGAATTCTCCTGTGTCGCTGCATTACACCCGACCTCCGTGAAAGTAGGACCCATATGCAGTATGGACATCCCCATAGGAAATCATGAAAGTACGTTCCTGTTATCCAAATATCATTATCTAATGCATTTTTTGGAACGAGGTACAGTCTGACATCAGAGTTCGACTGTATATTGTCTCTCAAATCACACTCATATTTGTACATTCCAAACTTTCAATGCACGTTCCCCACACATATTTACAATGCATTAATCGGATGAGTAGTACGACTAGTAATCATATTTCTGTCATAACATTTTAAGTACAACACTGATTTAGAATGCGCTTAAGTTTTTGCCATTGACTATTTTTCTACAAGGTTTCATTTATAAAATTAAATGGTTGTATTAGCAGATGAAACGCAAGACACCATAAGGATACCTACCTTCTCTGAGGCTTTGAGAGGAACCCAGGGGAGAGGACATAAAGTGTTCTTAGTGGAGTCTGGATAACAGGCTACAGCCTTAATATAAAGCTTCAGCCCAAGCTCCAGCAGCTGGTTCACTTCCCCATAATCATAATCATCATACCTGTGGAAACACGTTGGTCATATGCTTTGCTCCCTGAGTACGAGTACATAAAATGAGATCAAAGTAGACCAAAGGCCTTAAAGCAATGTTCCAGCTTTGTTACCTAAGTCTGTAGAGTATGCACGAAGAAACGTTTATATATAAAGAAAAAAAAAAGAAAAAAAGATCATAATGTCCATGGCAGCTAGTAGGGTTTTTATAAACTTTTATGCTTTCATGAATTCTTGAATGGGATCGATAAATAGTACCCTAAGCTTTACATTTTCATACAGGTATGTGTCGCTTAATGTCCACTACATGTTTTGTGAAAATCTGTTATGTTCTGTCATCTGGACATTGTCTGAACATCATATTATACACTCACCAATCACTTTATTAGATACATCTCCTGGTTTCTAACGTCACTGCACATTTTATCAGTTCCACTTACCATATACAGTGGGGCAAAAAAGTATTTAGTCAGCCACTGATTGTGCAAGTTCTCCTACTTAGAAAGATGAGAGAGGTCTGTAATTTTCATCATAGATACACTTCAACTATGAGAGACAAAATGAGAAAAAAAATCCAGGAAATCACTTTGTATGCTTTTTAAAGAATTTAATTATAAATCATGGTGAAAAATAAGTATTTGGTCAAAAAATTTGGTTCAACTCAATACTTTGTAACATAACCTTTGTTGGCAATGACAGAGGTCAAACGTTTCCTGTAAGTCTTCACCAGGTTAGCACACACTGTAGCTGGTATTTTGGCCCATTCCTCCATGCAGATCTCCTCTAGAGCAGTGATGTTTTGGGGCTGTCGCTGGGCAGCACAGACTTTCTACTCCCTCCACAAATCTTCCATGGATTGAGGTCTGGAGACTGGCTAGGCCACTCCAGACCTTGAAATGCTTTTTACGGAGCCACTCCTTCGTTGCCCGAGCGGTGTGTTTGGAATCATTGTCATGCTGGAAGACCCAGCCACGTTCCATCTTCAATGCTCTCACTGATGGAAGGAGGTTTTGGCTTCACTCTTCCCAGCCTGGTGCAGGTCTACAATTTTCTTCCTGGTGTCCTTCGACAGCTCTTTGGTCTTGGCCATGGTTGAGTTTGGAGTCTGACTGTTTGAGGCTGTGGACAGGTGTCTTTTATACAGATAACGAGGTCAAACAGGTGCCATTAATGAGTGGAGGACAGAAGAGCTTCTTAAAGAAGAAGTTACAGGTCTGTTAGTGCCAGAAATCTTGCTTGTTTGTGGGTGACCAAATACTTATTTTCCACCATGATTTACAATTAAAATCTTTAAAAATCCTACCGTGTGACTACCTGGCTTTTTTTACCCTCATTTTCTCTCTCATAGTTGAAGTGTACCTATGATGAAAATTACAGACCTCTCTCATCTTTCTAAGTCGGAGAACCTGCACAATCAGCGGCTGACTAAATACTTTTTTGCCCCACTGTATATGTGCTGCATGATTAGCTGAAGATTGCTGCATTGCATAAAAACAATAAATCTGAGACTACACCCAAAACGACTCCAAAAAAGCAACAAAGCAGGTACAACCATGAGGTCTATTGTGCTGTGCAAGCACACCTTTCTCCACCACAGAAAGGTCAGCTGTGAGGTGTAGATGGGGGACAATCGTGCTCTGGCACAGTACAATGCAACCGGGTTGTGTGAGTATACCCTAAAACAAACTGTAGGCATCAGAGAGTAAATAAAAAAACAATATGGACAGTCATTGTACCTAATTCCATAGATGAAATGGATGTAGTTCCAGATGGCTCTCTTAAGGTCGTGGTCACGAGGGGACGGGAGTGAGGCCACACTGCGGAACCGCTCATCCAGCAAATGTCCGATGTCAGAATAAAGCCGATTTACTAAGGAGAAACCGTGATCCTCCCACGAGTAGTCCTACACACAACCAATATCCATATCAGTAATTAATACACTACAGAATGCTGCTGAATTCTCTGAAAACAAGAGGTCCTAGACTGAAATAAGCTAGATTTTGGATCCTCTGCTCAGAACAGTTTCAAAAAGGACCACTGGACCAAATATGACAATATGAACAATTGCTATGGTGTAGCATAAAATGGCTGTCTGGTCCTCACCTGCACCCGCAATACTTGGAAATGGTCCTCCTCTCGTCGTACAAATTCCTGGTACCCAAAATCTGGATCCTTGATGAAACGAGAGGGGTCTGTGGAGCACACCACCTCCTCTTCCTCCTCCTCCTCCGCATCTGATTCAGAACAAATGAAGACGAGTCAGAGACAGGGAGAGTGTGAGGAAACGTACCGAACAACAAAAATACTTGCTCACACCGACAATGTCTAAGAACCATTAACCAAGAGACAGCCTACCTATATGTAGAAGTGTGTGAGACTGTCGACCTGGATTTCCTTTTCTTTCTTTCTCCTCTTGAGACCGATGAATTCCTTCTCGTAGACAAGCAAACTCACAGCTCGAGTCTAGAGACTGTATGAGAGTCAAAAGATACCATTATGCACATGATCTTTATTAGAGCTACCAAACAGACATTAGAAGCTAATTCAAGACTTTAACATGCTAGGAATTTAGATCATGTGATCTCCTCAACAGGAATGAACTGTTCCCTACTGCTCGCAGGGTGAAAAAAATGTGTGTGTGTGTTAGGTGTGTGCGATATGTATAGTCTCCGATAATGTCTTAATTGTTGTTTTAGGGACATGTGAGCTGACATAATGGAGTACGCATTTACATTTACAGCATTTAGCAGACGCCCTTATCCAGAGCGACTTACAATTGGTACAGTCTTACAATCCAAGCAATTGTGGGTTAAGGGCCTTGCTCAAGGACCCAACAGTGGCAGCTTGGCAGAGGTGGGATTTGAACTCTGGACCTTCTCGTCCATAGTCCAGTACCTTAACCACTAGGCCACCACAGTATCCCCCTCACTTCTCAACAAACGTCAGAAACACGCAATTTTTATGTAAGAAAAAAAAAACCAGATGTGATTTTTAACGTAGTGGGCCCTTCACACCAAGTCCGACACGTTTTTTTGTCTAAACACGCTGAAAACTCCCTGTCCACTTTGGCTTTCTTTAATTTCCCTTCTCTTAAGGTGTCTGTTTCACATCTTCAACTTATTAAAGACAAAGACACGAGCGAAGACTAGAGCAGGAAGCTTGAACAGATGAACAGACATGAACAGATTAGAATGCACTTAAATACATAAGAAAACAGTTCCATCCAAGCATTGTGAGGCATCATTCTCCAGCCTTCCAGTTATATTCCACCAGATCTGTTCTTTAATATCCATGTTTTAATAGTCAGTGTGTTGCTTGTTCTATTAGCTCTTGATGATCTGTTCTGCCTGACAACCGAGCTCTGATTGGTCAGCCTGATTTTAATGCATCCGACCAACGCAGAAAGTAGAACAGCCTTGCAATCCGTCAGTTTCGGACTTGGCGTGAAGGACGACGTTAAAACTGTACTGTATATTCAAAATAATACTCAAGATATGTCATTGTCTTTCTTACAGACAATACAAAGATAACATATCAAAATAGATATACAACCCATCACCATTACAGTATTGATGATTTTCAACATGTTAAGTGTGTGCACAAGTGTATATGCAAGTAAGGGCTGGAGATCAACGCCTAAACGCCTGTCTTTTTTTTTTTTTTTTAAACACTCTACAAATGTTTGAAAATCATTCATAAAATAATTGTTGAACTCAAACTCAAAGCTCTTACCCTCCTGCGGGGTGGGAAGGTGGCGTTGCCGTTGGCGGCATCGCAGAGGCAGTAGCCTGGTGGTGTTCCATGTGGGACTCTAGGACCAGGGTTGCTATCCTGTTCCGAGCTAAACACGAAGCTGCAGAGTGCATGGCAGTGTGCCAGCAGCACCACGGCCTGAACCAGCTCAGCCAGAGACCAGCAGTGTTCCCCTGGCTTCAGTAGAGCCTGCAGAGACATCAGTGGATACAACTCAGCTCTCTCTCATATTATATATTACATACAGTGGTGCAAAAAAGTATTTAGTCAGCCACTGATTGTGCAAGTTCTCCTACTTGGAAATATGAGAGAGGTCTGTAATTTTCATCATAGGTATACTTCAACTATAAGAGACAAAATGACAATAAAAAATACAAGACATACAAGACCACTGATAATCTCCCTTGATCTGGGGCTCCACGCAATATCTCAAATCCGGTGGGGTCAAAATGATCATGAGAACGGTGAGCAAAAATCCCAGAACTACACGTAGGGACCTGATGAATGACCTGCAGAGAGCTGGGACCAAAGTAACAAAGGCTACCATCAGTAACACACTATGCCGAGAGGGACTCAGATCCTGCAGTGCCAGGCTGTGTCCCACCTGCTTAAGCCAGTACATGTCCAGTCAGTCTGAAGTTTGCCAGAGAGCATATGGATGATCCAGAAGAGGACTGGGAGAATATCATGTGGTCAGATGAAACCAAAATAGAACTTTTTGGGAAAAATCACCCGTTGTGTTTGGAGAAGAAGAAGAATGCTGAGTTGCACCATACCTACTGTGAAGCATGGGGCTGGAAACATCATGCTGTGGGGCTGTTTTTTTTTTTTTCTGCCAAGGGGACCGGACGACTGATCCGTGTTACGGCAAGAATGAATGTGCCATGTATCGTGAGATTTTAAGCCGAAAACCCTCCTTCTTCAGTGAGAAGCCTTTGAAAGATGGAACGTGGCTGGGTCCTTCCAGCATGACAATGATCCCAAACACCCGCTCGGGCATCAAAGGAGTGGCATTTCAAGGTCCTGGATATGGCCTAGCCAGTCTCCAGACCTCAACCCCCATAGAAAAATTTGTTGAGGGCGTTGAAAGTCCGTGTTGCCCCAAAACATCACTGCTCTAGAGGAGATCTGCATGGAGGAATGGGCCAAAATACCAGCTACAGTGTGTGCCAACCTGGTGAAGACTTACAGGAAACGTTTGACCTCTGTCATTGCCAACAAAGGTTATGTTACAAAGTATTGAGTTGAACTTTTGTTATTGACCAAATACTTATTTTCCACCTTGATTTACAATTAAATTCTTTAAAAATCCTACAATGTGATTTCCTGGATTTTTTCCTCATTTTGTCTCTCATAGTTGAAGTGTGCGCATGATGAAAATTACAGACCTCTCTCATCTAAGTAAAAGAACTTGAAGAATCAGTGGCTGACTAAATATGTTTTTGCCCCACTGTTTGTCTTGTATTTTGTTGCAGCACCAACATTCATATATTCATATACAGGTACCTTTCGGACCATCTCTGTTTGCACATACGTCCATAAGGTTATTATGCTTCTTATTAAGGCAATTAGCTTACTTAACCCATAAGTTACCTTGCCAGATACATTTTTGCCCAGAGAACCCATGCTCACTGAATATTTTCTCTTTTTCTGACCATTCTCTGTAAACCCTAAATAAGTCTGTGCTCAGATCAGCAGTTTCTGAAATACTGAGACCAGCCGGTCTAGCCCCAATAACCAAGCCACGTTCAAAGTCACTTAAATCATATCTCTTCTGATGCTTGGTTTGAACTTCAGAAGATCATCTTGACTATGTCTCTACATGCATAAAGGCATTGAGTGGCTGCCAGGTGATTGCCTAATTAGACATTTGCATCAACGGGCAGTTGAACAGGTGTACCTAATAAAATGGCCGGCCAGTATATAAGGTGTTCAGACAACGTCCAAATCACACAATGTGCAATTTCACAGAACATATTGAGGATGTTATGCGATGCACACCTGTATATAACTGTTTCAATTGACATGCTTAGTGCAAACAACAGAACAGGTACTGGGGCACACCATGCCTTTGGTTTGCTTTAGTACCGAACACTTCCACTGTACCTGAATGTGTGCGTGAGAAGTAAGCCAGGGCTGGTGAGCAAGCACTTTGTTTATGTGGTCGAGCTGCTGAAGGCGAGCTGGTGCTGCTTCTAGGCCCTGCAGCCACAGTGGGTCTCCCCCCACCCGCAGAAACTGAGCCGAGTGCAGAGACACCAGGTAGCTGCAGTGATGCCGTGCTGCAGCCTAAAACGTACAATGAACAGCATTTAGAAATTGTTCCTTGCATCATAAAGCCTGAATAAAGTGGTAAACATATTTAAGCTTATTCAGCTTCTCTAGTCTCACCACTACAAGACGACCTAAACATATGGTTACTGCATATGGTTACTCTATCATGTTTTATCTGCACATAATCTTGAAAAAGTATCCTTTTACATGCTCTACTTCATAGAACGTATGGATGCACTTTCTGCCTTAAAATGAACATGGACAGTAATGTAATGACACTTACCATGATGGCTATGTAGTGGCGGTAATGATGGGGCAGAGGCCCGTCCATGTTCAGAATGTAGTGCTGTGTGCGCAGGAAGCAGTCCAAATACTGTGGATGGGAGGCCATTTGCTGTGATACTGTGTCGAGACGCCCCCTGCTGGCCAAAGTCTTCATGCACAACGGAGAAGCACGATCCTTTTCAGAGCTCACCTTCATCACCTGCACAGAATGGAACACAGTGAGCCTGACAAATACAACCACAAGGGGACATTAAGGAACTATTTAAAGTAATGAGAAAAACAATCATGCTTTTCAAGTCAACATGTGAGTCAGTTTAGCCTGACATTCATTACAGACCATTCGTTAGGCTACGGCTGGATAACAGCATTGCCTGGCATTAAATAAAGCCTTATAAAATGGAGCAATAACTCTTACTGTTGGTTAAAATAAACCTCGAAGACAGCCTGGAAAAGCAAGGATGGAAGGAAATAGAAGCAAACCGCTAGAAGCACTCTTCCAATAATTCCTAAGCCAAAAACAGGAAGGGTAGAAACAAACAAAGAAAGTCCATGCAACGGGTCCTGGAAGCCTGAAGGCAGATATTTCTCTAGAATATATTTCTCTGTAGTCTCAAGTGTTTAATCTTTCAGACAAGAGCCAGACAGGCGTCTGTCTAGCAAGTCCTCCCTCTTATACATACTTCAACAGTGGCTATATACATAAACGGTCTGGCTAAAATAATCGCCCTCCACAAGCAGACGGTTTCTTTAACTGTAAGGCAATATACAGTGGTGCTTGAAAGTTTGTGAACCCTTTAGAACTTTCTATATTTCTGCATAAATATGACCTAAAACATCATCAGATTTTCACACAAGTCCTAAAAGTAGACAAAGAGAACCCAGTTAAACAAAAGACAAAAAATATTATACTTGGTCATTTATTTATTGAGGGAAATGATCCAATATTACATATTAGTGAGTGGCAAAAGTATTTTAAACCTTGCTTTTCAGTATCTGGGTGTGACCCCCCCTGTGCCGCATAACTGCAACTAAACGTTTCCTGTAACTGTTGATCAGTCCTGCACACCGGCTTGGAGGAATTTTAGCCCATTCCTCCGTACAGAACAGCTTCAGCTCTGGGATGTTGGTGGGTTTCCTGACATTAGCTGCTCACTTCAGGTCCTTCCACAACATTTCGATTGGATTAAGGTCAGGACTTTGGCTTGGCCATTCCAAAACATTAACTTTATTCTTCTTTAACCATTCTTTGGTGGAACGACTTGTGTGCTTTGGGTCGTTGTCCCACCTTCTCTTGAGGTTCAGTTCATGGACAGATGTCCTGACATTTTCCTTTATAATTCTCTGATATAATTCAGAATTCATTGTTCCATCAATGATGGCAAGCTGTCCTTGTCCAGATGCAGCAAAACAGGCCCAAACCATGATACTACCACCACCATGTTTCACAGATGGGAAGGTTCTTATGCTGGAATGCAGTGTTTTCCTTTCACCAAACATAATGCTTTCTATTTTGGTCTCATCCGTCCACAAAACATTCTTCCAGTAGCAGCAATGTTCTTTTTGGAGAGCCGTGACTTTCTCCTTGCAACCCTGCCATGCACACCATTGTTGTTCAGTGTTCTTCTGATGGTGGACTCATGACCATTAACATTAGCCAATGTGAGAGAGGCCTTCAGTTGCTTAGAAGTTACCCTGGGGTCCTTTGTGACCTCACCATCTATTACACGCCTTGCTCTTGGAGTGATCTTTGTTGGTCGACCACTCCTGGGGAGGGTAACAATGGTCTTGAATTTCCTCCATTTGTACACGATCTGTAGATTGGTGCAGTCCAAACTCTTTAGAGATGTTTTTGTAACCTTTTCCAGCCTGATTAGCATCAACAACTCTTTGAGGTCCTCAGGGATCTCCTTTGTTCGTGCCATGATACACTTCCACAAACGTGTTGTGAAGAGCAGACTTTGATAGATCCCTGTTCTTTAAATAAAACAGGGGGCCCACTCACATCTTACTGTCACCCCATTGATTGAAAACAATTGTTTGACTCCAATTTCACCTTCAAATTATCTGCTAATCCTAGAGGTTCACATACTTTTGCCACTCACTCACTAATATGCAATATTGGATCATTTTCCTCAATAAATAAATGACCAAGTATAATATTTTTGTCTCATTTGTTTAACTGGGTTCTCTTTACCTACTTTTAGGACTTGTGTGAAAATCTGATGTTTTAGGTCATATTTATGCAGAAATATAGAAAATTCTAAAGGGTTCACAAACTTTCAAGAACCACTGTGAACCTGGAGACTTTTATTTTAAATATATATGTATTATAATAAAACTATACAGACAAATATATACACTTGAATATTTCTAATGTATTCACGGTTTTGTGAGTTTGGTGAGGATAATGCTCGTCTCCCGTCACCCAGACACACACCTGCAACCTGCGCTCTCTCTCGCGCACACACACACTTTCATTGCACTATACTGGTGGGGACTTTCCACAGGCATAATGACTACTGTAGCTAATTAATGCTACACCTAACCCTAACCTCTTCTCTCTCACTCACGGGCACCTACCTCAACGTGAGCACACACATGCACATCGATGCCAACATGGGCATGGAACATACATGCCGACCCCAACACGCATACACATTCATGCACCAACGCCAACTTACTCGGGAACCCCTGACTCACACACTCATACACTGACCCCAATGTGCACACACACAGATCCACAAACGCATACCCAGGCCCAACACACACATATTCATCCTCTAGCCACTTTCGCACCAAACAGTTCCAAGGACTTATTTGAGAAGAAATATCCCCTACGGAGCTCCCCCTAGAACTACATTCATTCCAGTACCATTTTCGGTTTGCATTTGCCCTGGCAGTAGCAATGCTGTGTGACGCTGCAGTGACGCAAGCCACGCAAATTTTGCTTATACAACTCAAAACGTGTTTATTCTCCTTTGTCACATATTGGCTCAGTGAACTTCACTTTCGGTACATTTGTCTGTTGGTTCCTTTTTTTCATGAAGGTCTGCTGTTTAGCTACTGGTGTACAAGTATATTTAAAATGGTGGTTGTCCCCAACAAGGCGCTTGCACCTGGACCAATCACTATACAGTTGCCTCACTACATCAGGACCAGTCGCCATACTCTTAAACCTCTCATGGTTCCTATGCACCAAGAAAAGACCCTACCTTGAAGTAGGAGCTAAAACAGTGCCTGTTCTAGAGTTCTAAGTACTACAATCATCCCCAGTGCCTACGATGCAAACACGAAAGAAAGGGGCCACAGTTCTAAGACCTTTGAAAAAGCATTTTTGGTGCAAAAGCGCCCACTGATACCCCCCCCACACCCAAGAGCCATGTAGTCTAGTAACAGGTTCCAACAGTTTTACATTTACAGCATTTAGCAGACGCCCTTATCCAGAGCGACTTACAATTGATACAATTTTACAATCCAAGCAATTGTGGGTTAAGAGCCTTGCTCAAGGACCCAACAGTGGCAGCTTAGCAGAGGTGGGATTTGAACCCTGGACCTTTTGGTCCATAGTCCAGTACCTTAACTACCACAGTCCCGTTTTGAAGGGGAAAATATAATACTTGTGTATTCTCCAATTTCCTTGGTGAACTGATAGTGAACTAAAGGAATTTAGCCCCATCTCTTCATATTTAACCTTAAGGAAACAATCTACTTTGCAGCTTAAGAGGTTCTAATCAGCCATGTAAACTTACAAATGTTTAAGTTTTTTCCCAAAAAGGTTATATTTCTCATATACACAGTGTGAGATGGAGCTAGCTGGATACCTCACTGTTTTCATAGCACATTTTACCCACCGTTACCAGCAACTGATATACAGTACAGCACAGTTTAGCATATCAAGATGCACTCCTTTGCTCTATAACATATAAACCCACATAATTACATATCCTGTTTCCTTTCAGTTGGTAGGAAGCACCGATAAGGTTACATGACGCCTATGCGTTGGTGCTCAAGTTAAATTGCTGGTAAATATTTGACAGCTTTTATACTAGCAAACGGCACATAATATTGTGTTTCTTTAAGATGTTTCTCCAAAGCCATTGGAGGAGAGAGGAGAGACGTATTTTTCCTCCTTCTCCAGTTACATTTTGCACAGATGTAGCGAGATGAAGATGACAGACAAACCAATACATGAGCTGAATAACCCAGTTATTGGGCTGAAGCGCAGCTGTTTTTCTTGAAATCTGTCAACAACTTTAATCAAATCATATGAATTTGTGCTTTTTACACAACCAGTAAACAACCCAAATCAGATTATTAGCGTACAAGTAATCACAAATAGCTGTAGAAAAATGAAAAAAGAAAGAAAGAAAACAACGCAGCAAAGCCGAACAAAGACAGCTGTTGTTTTAAAAGTGTTTGTTTGAAACTAAAATGGCGAATTTCTTACTTTCCTGCTATGGGAAACAGGAGAGCAGGACCTCCTGCACCCAGAATGTCTGTCTCCTTGCCAAAACCACAGCAGTGCTGGCAGCAGTTATTCCTTCATGTAAACTGCTGCTCTGCTGGCTACGCTGTCAGGCAGTCATGGTGGGAAGGAGGTCAGTTACACACAGGGAGGGGGAGAAACAGCACAGCTCCTGACTCAAATCACACATGAACACCGTCACGTATTTCATCTTGTTCACTCTTGGAGGCCATAGACAACTAATGCTACATAATGCTGTGCCCAGCTTTCTAGGTTAACCAAACAGTTGGATCTTTGACTAGAAGTCAACTTTTATAAACATAGCATCTCAATCCTCTGAAAACATAAAACCAATCAACCCTGAGCACTGTCTGTGTCTTAACGTATAAAAGTAGGCCTACTGTGTTATTGTCTGTATAATAATTAAGTTAAATTATGTCATAACATGAACTAAAGTGCCACTGTCTCTCTCTCTCACACACGTCTGTGGTCAACTGTTGTTTACAGGTTAGCTTCATGCTAACCGTCTATCACATGAATAAAAGGCTACGGATCCTGAAAGCACCATAATCAAGAGCAGGAGCTCTGAAAAACAAAATGTGATGCCCTACAAGTTCACCATGTCAACTCGTTCTTAGAAATTAATGGCTTCCATTTAAAAGCCCATACTCACTGGTGAAAATGGGCCTTTACTTGCTGCTTACTTACCATTATCTTAAGAGCTATTAAGCATGTATAGGCTATCAGACATGAGGAAGTTCATGGTAGTGTGTGTGTGCATGAATCAGCTGCGAGCATAGCTTGTGGGTTTCTCTAAAGGTTCTCTGTACCAGCACAGAACAAACCCATCCTGAACAAACAGCTGATCTCTGGTCGCATTGACCAAAAGTCAGCCTACTCCAAATACAAGACCACTTCTAAAAAAAAAAAACCTTGCTAATAGTTGGTAAACCCTGATATTAGCCACACATGCGCAGTCATGACAACATAAATCCTCTAAAATACAGTCGCTGCATTTTAGTCCAACAAAATACACTTCCAATCAAAAATATGCAGAGAAAATGCATATCAGAACTGAATGAAAACAAACAACAATAACTCTCAGTAAACAAAGAAAGACTATTTACTGTAAACACACAGAAGCGTTCTGATAACACAAGTTGGCAGAATTTTTTGAGTTTAACTGAAAAACGTCTAGTACTCTTGACAAATGTCCGTTATTCAGTCGCCAGCCTCAGTATTTGGTGGCGCATCCTTTTGCCTTAATGACCTCTATTAAGCGATTTCAGTAAGTGCTGACAAGCTTCTGACACCTCCCTCAGGGAATTTTTTGACCATTGCAGGACTGTCCCCAAGCAAGCTTTGGTTGAACAGAAAGTGTGCGTGGGATCATTGTCTTACTGGAAACTACAATTATCACCAAAGTCCAGGTTCATCACAGAAGGCACAACATTCCACCTCAAATTGGCTTGGTATTTCTGTGAATCCATGATGCCAGTCGCATGGTCTAGATTGCCAGTTTCTGCAGCACAAAAACATCCCACATCACCGACCCACCTCAATGCTTGACCAAAAGCCTCACCTTTCTTGCACTGGACAAACCGCTGATCCAGATGGCCAAACAGTTCCAGTTGTTTCAGAATTCATAGGCCTGTGTCCCAGAACTGTGTAGGCCTAGCCACACTGCTTCAGGCATAAGGGTTGTTATTGAGTTCACAGTGGATTAGTCATGTTTTAATCCATCTTAAAATGAAACAGACTAGCAGCAGGTTTTAAAATCAGCTCTATTTTATAGGGGTTGAATAATTGTGACATGTCTGTATTAACCAAATATCCTGCTACTCATTTACATTTACAGCATTTAGCAGACGCCCTTATCCAGAGCGACTTACAATTGGTACAATCTTACAATCCAAGCAATTGTGGGTTAAGGGTCTTGCTCAAGGACACAACAGTGGCAGCTTGGCAGAGGTGGGATTTGAACCCTGGACCTTCTGGTCCATAGTCCAGTACCTTAACCACTCGGCCACCACAGTCCCAAATACTACATCAACCATTTGCTGTATTATTCAAACGATAAAGACTTGAGTTAGAGCAAGATCTAGCAATGCTAGAAAACAGTTATACATTCTTACTTTGTGCGGTTGGATATTTCTGACTGCAAGTGTAGCAGTATCACCAAACATTCTTGGAGACCCAGAGCAGATCTGTTTTCACCAGCTGCTGCTACTCTACGATGTTCTCATCTTGTACTGAGAAATGCTGTGTATAGCACGACAGCAGCTACAGGACACATGGCTGCTACCTGATTGTAGTTATTAGGGATGCCCCAACCTGATACACGACATTGGTCATTGGATCGATACGGGCCCAGAAAGCTTAATCGGATGTCAGAGTGGAGGAAAAAAAATATTACCCAATAAATGCAGCATGTCACACGGTGACAAGAGAAGTAGGCAAGCACTCGCATAAGCATGGACGTAGGTGTTGGTTTGTTTAACGCCACAAAATTAAGCATTAGAAAACACCACAATGAAGAAAAGCAGGACCTTCTGCAAGAAACAAACTCTGTGGTCCTCTAGTTAGTCCCATACATATACACATATATATATATATCTATCTCTCTATCTCTATCTCTGATTGTTGACAACTGGACCTCAAAATTTCAAACTTGGATATGTCATTCCATAATATGGCTGTGCTAAAAAGATAAATACAGCAATATATTGCGATAATTATTTTCGTGATATACTACATTGACTTTAGCTCAAAATATCATTTACATTTACATTTACAGCATTTAGCTGACACCCTTATCCAGAGCGACTTACAATTGGTACAGTCTTACAATCCAAGCAATTGTGGGTTAAGGGCCTTGCTCAAGGGCACAACAGTGGAAGCTTGGCAGAGGTGGGATTTGAACCCTGGACCTTCTGGTCCATAGTTCAGTACCTTACCCGCTAGGCTACCACAGTCCCACAAATATAAATTTTTAAGGAAAAAAAAAAAAAAACACATTTTAAAACTACAATCTCAGCTCCTGTAGCTGCACTGCATACAGTGTTTTAAGTCGGTTTGTCCACTGAATTATCAATGTGATGTGACGTCTGAGTCATCTTAATACTGTACACCTTAACTTGTATTTCAGTTGTTTTTATATTTTTACATGTGGAATATGACAATATATTGCAATATGCATTGTATCGCAATCTATCATGATATCATCGCATCATGACCAATGTATCATGATGCATATCGTATAGTGTAGTCCTTTCCAATCCCCACCCCTACTCCATAATGCTCTTTTCTACTGACCTTCATTCACATTTTTGTGAGCTTAAGCATATTTCAGAACGTTCACCCTGTTCCCATCCCAAAAAAAAAGTGGTTTCTTGGTGCTACCCTTCCAAAAAGACCATTCCTAGTCAAGCTTCTTCGAACTGTAGAATGGTCAACTTGCCGCTGTAGCCTATAGAAGCTTGTTTCTTATTTTTTGTGTCAGTTTTTTAATACTACATAAAATTTTCCTGTATTTTCTGGTTATATTCTAATAAAGAGACTGATAAATAATTATATATGTTCATGATACTACAGATGGAAGGATTGATTGGCTTTGTATCAGTATTAGCCGATTTTCAACCCAAATATTTGATCGGTCAATATTTCTCTAATTTAGCCGATCCTGAGAATCAATCAATGGCGTAAATCAAATGAGCCATTGCTGCAGCCTGGCATAAACCTCCTCGGTTTCAGGTCCCTGCAGTTCCTAGCTGAAACGCTAGATAGAAATACAGACTCTAAGGCCGTTTCTCAATACGAGTACTATTCTGTACTTGTGAAACGTCACCAGTCGGAGCCCAAGTCCTGTTCCATTTCAAAGTCTAACCAAGTACGCTCCAAATCACCGGATCTGTTTTTGCTCCGCCCATATTAGCGAGGATGCATCAGAGCAGACTTGCGTACTTGGACAGAGAAATATCCCACAATGCACTGTCTGCTCGGTAATGGCAGTTGAGAGGACTCCAAAATGGACATATAATTTTCAATAAGTAATACTGTTATTGTGTGACGAAATGAAGTTATAAAATTTTTTAGGCAAGAATGTAGTTTTTTAAAATTAAACTATGCGGTCAGTTTATCAAGATAAAGCTTACATAAAAAAATGCTCAGACGATTTCGGAGATGTGAAGTAAAGTTATTAATGTACTTATTATGCATTGTATGTATTATTTATTCAACCTGTATTCTAAATATGAATTGTCTGATATAAATTGAAATTCAGAATTAAATTCCCTTCTAAAATCAGACTTTAGTGCTTGCTTATGTTTGGGAAGGTTTCTATATTATGCTTAAATGTGATCGGTTTGTTATATCCGTTGTTACACGTTCGATCAACAATTCAATAGAAAGAAAAAGATTTGAGCACTTTTTCCACCACTAACAGGCTTTATACAAGATGTTTAAGGATTTTATCTATGTGTAAAAATTAAACTGTCCAGTCTACATGGCCAAGTGTGCTGCTGTTCCAAATTGTACAATAACCAAACTGCGCCCTCCCGTCCTTGGGAGTATGTACTCGCAAGTCGAACTTGCCAAGTCCAGACTAGGAAGTACTTCGTGTACTTGGTATTGAGAAACACCTTAATTTTTAACTAAGGGACTAAAACAGCAGAAGAAACCCTATAATGTATCAGAGATAATATAGATAAGGATTATAATGTAATATAATAAAATATTTCTTATAATGACTTTAATTGTATTCAGTTGCGTGTGTGGATAGTTCTTTAGAAATGGTAATAAACCAGTTTGGACTGTGTCCAAAATGGCATACTTAACCAGTACATACTAGAATCCATCCAGTACGCATGTGCGACCGTTAAAGCAGTACGTTCTTTCAGTCATACAGTCAGCCATTTAACCAGTTTCTGTCAGTTTTGGGTGACGCAAACATCCGAGTTAATAGAGAATACAACCAGCTAGAAACCTGCTTGTCCTACAGGAATTGTACTACCATCCAGATGCAAGAGTTTAACTCTGTGGAGATGAGTTAAAAAAAAAAATTAAATTAAAATCAAATAATGAGAAGTATTTGTTTGATCTTCATCTCAGTACAATATTTTAGCTGGCTAATTAGCCATCATGTCATCACCAACAAGCAAAGTGCTTCCACATATTTCATCATTATTTCTTTCCAAGAGTATAAGAAAAAGTGTCCAACTGACACCGGTATCAGCAGATAGCCAACGCTGCGGCATCACAACTGAAGTGGTATCAGGACAACTCTAGTAGTAGCAGTAAATATGTAAATACAGCTACAGTGCTGTGCATTATCCTAGCATGTCCTTTAAAGCTCAGTATTCCAATAGAAGGACTCAAGAGAGTAAGAACAAGATTAAATACAAGTAACATAAGAAAATGTATACTGCATAATCGTTTTACAGCTAGGTCTACACTTCAAAGCACTACTGAACCCAACATACCCCTATCTTATATTTTATGTTAACACAGGTGTTTAAGTACATCATTATGCTGAGCAGCATCATAGCTCTGGGTGAAGGTCATTCGAGCTCTCTGGCTGGGGTTCTCAACTTTTCTTTCTACCTCTGGAAGTTGCTAAAGGGGTTTGGATGGATGGATGGATGGAAGGAAGGAAGGAAGGAATTTAGGTTTGGTTGCCAACTCCGCACTTCAGTGGCTATATCGTTAGCGTACTAGAGTGTACTTACTGTTTCGGTTTTTATATACATGTGTCGTAGTCCTATATGAGTCAAAAAATGAAGAATTCTTCCTGGGAGAGTTTGATGAAAGAGGTAAAGTAGCAAAGCCTCTGTTGTCTTAGACAGGGGCATTCCATTAGTATGTGCTTTACTGACAGGGTGGCATTGCACCTCCGACAGACTGGTAGTTCTTCTCCTTTCAGTAAGTATTCATGGGCCAGTGTTGTGTGTCCGATGCAGCTAAAGGGGTTTGGACGTATCTGTATGATAAAACTGTAGCTTGATGTATTTATTTATAATTTGAATTTGTAGTCATCTTCAAATGTATTCATTTACATTTCTGCCATCTTAGCAGATGCCTTATCCAGAGTGACTTACAAATCAAGGAACTGTGGATTAAGGGTCTTGCTCAAGGACCAAGCAGTGGCAGCCTGGCAGAGGTGGGATTTGAACCCTGCATAGTCTGGTCCACAGACTAGTACCTTCAATACTAGGCTACCACAGTCCAACAGTATCCAATTAGCAACATTTGTGAGCTAAAAAACATACACAGTATTGCTACAACAAGCTGAAGTCGGTCTTTGATATGTTTTAGGGTTATTCCCCTGCAATAAGAACCTTGATTAAAATGTAGGTAATTATCCTGACACTATATCCTTATATCAGCTCATGCCTACATAGCTGACAATTTTAGTCAAGCAAGAACCAGTATTATAGTGCTTATGGCAGTGTTTGTATTGTATAGTGTCTGTTATTTAGGTTGTCTGTATTTATTGACTTACACCATCCCTGTCACTGTTATTACCCATGTTGTATACCAGAACCAGGCAGTTTTTCATTCTAAACATTACATTTGTTCGTAATGAGAGGAATGGCATTAAAGCCCACTGGACCGTCAGACAACTTATCAACTTCAAGGGGACAGCCGCACAACTCCTACACTGAGACAAGTTATATTAGACTAAAGAAATAAATATAATAAAAATAATTACAAACACACTCAGCAAGACTGAACACAAGAGCTCTATTCATAGCAAGACGCTTGCGAATGAATTTATAGATGTCAGGTGTAAATCCTATTACGCAGTGGAAATTTCAAATTCCTCAGCACTAAGCCACACTAGCACAGAGACACTTGTGAACCGTCAACAGAGAGCTGAAGGAGACAAACAGCAGTTACACAGATAAGGGATAAACAGCAGCTTTCCAATAGACAACAAACAACCAAGCACTGATGCACCCACTATCGCTCAGGCAGCAACTGGTAACCCTCAGGTGTCAGATCTTAGCTTACACTTACTGAGTTCTTTCTTCTCACCTCTGTCAAGACGTCACGGTTCAGATCTTCGACTACAAGGTCATGATTCAGAATAAGGGTGAACACATGTATATTTAGGCCAACCAGCTACCCAATCACCACTTTCCAGACCATTGTGCAAGCTGATGTTCCTGAGCATGTCACTTTTTTTTGCAAGAGAAAGAGAGAAGAAAAATAAAATAAAATAAAATAAAAAAAAGAGCCCAAAACATGCTTTAAAAAAGTTCATGTATTCATTGCGTCATGTAACCCAGTACGACTACTGTGCATGTGCACTGAGTACATGCAGCGTGCTAGCGGCACAAATCAAGCTAGCATTCTACCTAAAGGCGCATGACTGAAGCTAAAAATGAGTGAACAAACAAAGCAGGAGACAAAATACAGACAACACTAGCCTTGCAGTCGACATCATCGGAAGTGGTTTGGCTGTTGGGTGGATGTCACTCAAGATAGCAATCTGTAATCTATGTCGGATTTCGTTTGCTCTTAATAACAGCTTGACTATGAAGAAGACGAACTTCAGGAGTCCAAGAAAAGCCTAAACCAGCCAAGCTACCAGAGCAACAACACACTTAGCACACTGACAGAATCCTTCTGCAAAAACAAATTGCCTTAAGAAAAGAAAAGCTACAGATGGCAAGACATTACACATTACCAGTCTCACCGCAAAAGACAAGGCGGTTGAGAGAGATGGGTTCGAGCAACTTTTGAATATTTCTGACCTGAGATATACACTGACAAACAATCACTATCTGTCAATGTTCTGTCAATATTGCACACCCCTATGTAGTATCGGGACAAAAAGTCACAGCTTGAACAACAGAAACATGCAAGCTGAGCATTTCTCTAATTTTTTTAGCGTTTGGGGTCTTACCAAAAGATATACTTACAACAGGTGTTTATCCTAGGTTTTTCATTCATTCATTTTCTTATCTGCTTAATGCTTGGTCGGGGTTGCGGGAAAGCCAGCGCCTAATGACACCGGGCGCTCACGTACCCATAAACAAGCTCATACACAAAGGGCACATTAGAAACTCCAATCTCACACTAGGACGGTGTAAGGAAACCGGGGAACACGGAGTAAACCCACGCGGACACGTGGAGGACATGCAGACTCCACACAGAACGAACCCAGGAGCTACTTGCTGTGAGGCTAGCCACCACACCGTCCATCCTAGGTTTTATTCTTATGAATTATTATTCAGTGCTAAACTGAGCCCTCATGACCACATGAATAGTTTTTCCCCAAAATATTCTGTCATTCTGTTTGATAAGCATGTTTTATTTATATTATTCTATTCAGTATTTTATTCCTTTACACTATTATCTTACATGCTACAGATTTATATTCTTTATTTTATTATACTCATCATAATATTACATTTTCTCTAATACTAGTCTACATATTTTGAATTACTGTAGTTCTTCATCTCTGCTAATATTGACGTAATTGCCTGTTTATACTATTACTATAACCGTACTCATTAGATAAAGTAATTATAAATTAATTAGTTTAATTCTTACATATGTCATCCAAGCTACCGAAGGAGGTTGGGTCTCTTGAGTCTTGGTCCTTCCATGGTTTCTCCTTATAACGTTTTTGGCTGACTATTTGCATTTGAGGTGTAATAATATTTGACAGCTCGGTTTTTTGTCATTACCCATAACCAAAACTTTACTTCACCAAATGCTTTCTTACCAAAATAGCCTGGAAACTGAGTATTTGCTAGTTAAAACATCCAACCCATTTCCTTTTGATTTTTTTAATTGTAATATGTATCATTAGTATGTTTTCAGTGAAGTTCTTTCAGGTGTAATGCCATTTTGCAATATGTCTCTCTCATAAACCAGGTCAAAAGACATCTGATATCTGAAAACAAATTTAGGTGGGCATAACACCACTATACGAATATTCCAAAACAATACAGTGTGCGTACAGTAGGTACGAAATAGATTTACACTGATTGACAAATACTGACAAAAATCTGCACATAATATCGTTCTCAGTTTCTGTTCTGTGTCATGCATGTCGTAGATATCAGCATGTTCTCCTGTCCTATGCTACAATTTATGAAATATGTCACTTTCGTAAAAGTGGTTTTACCATAGTTTCATATCTAAAACATTAGCAGAGAAGCGGAAGCATTAGAGCCCACACTATCAATAAAGTACCTACTTGGGAAAAACCCAAAGTAAAATTAAAGCCTACCAAATGCCACAAGTGACATAACAGGGTCTGAGGTGTTGTGAACGACGACGAGATAATGAAGACACAAATTTACTGACCAAATAAGGTTAAATAAGAGGTGATGGTAACTTTTTAATATGCTCCCATGTCACTGTGGTTAAGCAAGCTGCTGTTTAAAGTGGCATGCATGTACATACAGTGGTGCTTGAAAGTTTGTTAACCCATAATGTGCCACACCATAAATATGACCCAAGACATCATCAGATTTTCACACAAGTCCTAAAAGTAGATAAAGAGAACCCAGTTAAACAAATGAGACAAAAATATTATACTTGGTCATTTATTTATTGCGGAAAATCATCCAATATTACATATTAGTGAGTGGCAAAAGTATGTGAACCTTTGCTTTCTCAGTATCTCTGTGTGACCCCCCCCCCTGTGACAGCAATAACTGCAACTCTACTAAACGTTTCCTGTAAACTGTTGAACATTAACTTTATTCTTCTTTAACCATTCTTTGGTAGAAACGAACTTGTCTGCTAGGGTTGTAGTTCTTGCTGCATGACCCACCTTCTCTTAAGATTCAGTTCATGGACAGATGTCCTGACATTTTCCTTTAGAATTCTCTGATATAATTCAGAATTCATTGTTCCATCAATGATGGCAAGCCGTCCTGGCCCAGATGCAGCAAAACAGGCCCAAACCATGATACTACCACCACCATGTTTCACAGATGGGATAAGGTTCTTATGCTGGAATGCAGCGTTTTCCTTTCTCTAAACATAACGCTTTTCTTTTAAACCAAAATGTTCCATTTCGGGCTCATCTGTCCACAAAACATTCCTCCAATAGCCTTATGGCTTGTCCATGTGATCTTCAGCAAACTGCAAACAAGCAGCAACTATTACACGCTTTGCTCTTGGAGTGATCTTTGTTGGTCGACCACTCCTGGGCAGGGTAACAATGGTCTTGAATTTCCTCCATTTGTACACAATCTGACTGTGGATTGGTGGAGTCCAAATTCTTTAGAGATGGTTTTGTAACCTTTTCCAGCCTGATGAGCATCAACAACTCAGACATCTCCTTTGTTCTTGTCATGATACACTTCCACAAACATGTTGTGAAGAGCAGACTTTGATAGACCCCTGTTCTTTAAATAAAACAAGGTGCCCACTCACACCTGATTGTCATCCCATTGATTGAAAGCACCGAACTAATTTCACCTTTAAATTAACTGCTAATCCTAGAGGTTCATTTGCCACTCACTAATATGTAATATTGGATCATTTTCCTCAATAAATAAATGAGTAAGTATAATATTTTTGCTAATTTGTTTTAACTGGGTTCTTTTTATCTACTATTAGAACTTGTGTGAAAATCTGATGTTGTTTTAGGTCATATTAATGCAGAAACATAAAAATAAAAAAAATTCTAAATGGTTCACAAACTTTCAAGCACCACTGTATGTAGGTCTACGTTTACAGTAATGACTAGGCTCTCTTTAAAATGCTACTGCTTACCTTATACTACAATAAACAACCTAAACACAAATTTCTAGGAATATCTACATGTAACACATAGCCAGGGTTTGTTTGGATAAACAGTAGAAATATTCATGATGAACAATACCGATATCTACATGAGATGTATACAGAGCGGCAGCCATGGCAAGGAGGAAATTAATGCTTTGAGTTTGTTTACCACAAGTAAAGTGGATCTGAAGTCAGAAAAAAGTCTGATCATACATGACAGAGACAAATACAGAAGTGGATATCTAGCAGCGACGGCCAGTGGTTTTAAACCAGGGGAAGCACATGTGAACCCATGTTCTCTTAATCTTCCTGGTCAGACATAGCAGCATGCTTCTGTCTATTCATGATAGGAGTAAGGTTACATCGACAGTTAACCCATGCAAACTCCACACAGGTGGAGTCCAAGGTCGGGATCGAACCAAGGACCTCTTGAGCACCGTGCCGCTCTCTCACATCCCTTTAGTGGAGCTCCAGACAATTGTGTGGGTGGGAATCAATAGGCACCTCACAACTCGATTTGATTCGATTCCTTTTTAATCGATTATCAATTTTTCCTGCAAAGTTTCTGCTACATATATTTCTACGAAATGTAATGAAATCGCATAACTCTGCAGAGGGCTTTTAATTTGAAAAGACGGATATAGAGAAAAAATGAAAGTGGAGAAAGAGATGAATTAGTGTTAAGTCAGACATTTTTTACAGTTAAAAAGAACATTCGCAATGTAACATAAAGCCCGTCGCCCACTTATGCCAGGCAGGCACTTCATGACTCGGAGCTCTGTTCAGTGCATCACCACGCGGCATCTTGGCAGGCCATAACAGAGACAACACAAAGCTACAGTAGAAAAGCAGACAGTCTTTTCTGTAAACAACCAACTGCTTAAGGCCAAGTTACCTCAACTAATGCTACTACCAAGCATAAGTGATGCTGAAACCAAATTAGCCACAAGCGTTTCCCTATGAGAGAGCCCTAGAGCTCTCTAAAAAACCATGTAAAATTAGTGCTCAAAGCCAGGCTGCATTCCTTGTGGGTAAAGATGGCATGACAGTGATGTGAACACTGCCAACAACCAAGGGGTGAACTCTCCCCAGCAACAAATAGGAAATTCCAGTTACAGTTCATTAGGTGCAGACCTACAGCTATCTGAACAAATAATGTGCTACATTTACTTCTAAATGTATTTGAGCCGTTTACTGTTTCGTATATTTGTCAGAGTTCTATGCGAATTATTGCATTCCAAAATGTAAGGGAAATAATTTTTTAAAAATGTAAAATTCAAGCATTGAAATAACAGAAATGTAATATTGTACATAAAAGAATGAAGTGTGGTGTTTTCGTTTGATCTGAGAATACCATTACAGTACTTAAGGAGACACTTTGGGTATTTTCCAGCCTGTTTGGTTGACTATGCAGTTTTTTTATTTACAGACACAGTATTATCATCCAGAAGTTGTGAAAAGTGCCATAAACCGATATATTCGGTGCCAAACATGCCTGTCCGTAAGTGGCCATGAGTATAGACTTGTCCTTGAGCACACTCAAATTGAAACAGGAAGCACACATTCTCCTGGCAAGTCCCTCTAAATTTCGGCTGAACATCTAAGCAAAGTGGATACATGACAACACCGAGTTTAAAATTCACCCAAAATCACATTTCCAAGTAGAGACGCACCGACTTCAGTTTTGCTGTTCTGATACCTGAGATTCCGAGTACTGATCTGATATTAGTGCTTCTTAAAAAAGAACACGAGGCTATAACAACAGCAAAAAATGCTAACAATGAAAACTATTTCATGAGAATGGAAAAAATTAATTGGAACAAAAAATTAAATACTTTATTAAAAACTCCAAATCGCAGACATTCGTTGTTATCCAGCATGAATCATGCTGCTTGTCTTGTTAGCAGATTTATTTTTAATGTGGCACCCCTATTAGTCAATTCATATTGAATCACATTACTCCAATTTAATCTAGCTTTAACTTTTTTGTCCTACGCAAAACTGACAACACAAGCACAACACGTGATATACGATGGGGATACGTCCCAACAGATCCATCGTAAGTTGGTTAGATAGATATACTGTACAGATCATAGCATAGCCTACCTTAAACATGCTTAAAACTACAGTTGGGCAAAATCATTAACACAAAGTTTTGAATATCTCATGGAATTTATTGTGTAACGTATTGAAAGTGAAAAACAGAAACGCAGTAAAACAGTTAGTCCATTGGTGGACCAACTAGTCAATTGGCTGCCACCGGGATGTCCAGGTTCTGAGGAAGAGTATCGTACTTTGTATCGTAAGAAAGCCATTTCTGCTGAACATGTAGTTCTGTGTCTTATCAGGTTCCCATCGTAAAGCTGAAAAATCGTAAACTTGACCATTGTGAACCGGGAAGCACCTGCAACAGTATGAAAGCTTTTTTTGGCTTTGGAAAGCAGATACAGGAACTTTATAGGGAAAAGTTCCTGCGTGAGTCTTTTTTCTGATGCACTGCAGCATACTAAAGCAGCTGTGGCAGATTTCTTGCTTGGTAACTTAATTTTCTTAAATGAATTAGCCTGTAATGTGATCAGTCATAATGATTATGATCACGTATGAGCTTTCTGTTAATAAAAACAGTGTTATTGACGTTTATCACGTTTTGGAAGCGGATCAGTGCATCACTACATTTAAGACTTGACGCACGAGACAAAGATTCAATATCATAAGATTCAGAGCTCATGTATAGCCAAATAAAGCACGCCTTGTACAGATGGTCTGTGTGTGAGTTTATGTATATGGGCCAAACAAAACAGTGGGCAAATTTGGATATGCATGAAAGAATGTGAGCAGGATGATTTAAAATAATAGGACAGCAAAAAGTGCCAGTTTAAAAAACAGCAAAACATTTCACTATCTTGTTGATTAGATGCTCAGCATTTAGTCTGCAAAAGCTTTCTGATTCCGATATGGAATGAACCATTCTGACATACCAGGTCAGGACAGACAGATTCTGAATGAGGATGGTAACTACAAGGGTTAAGAAGGCGACAAGAGTTTAAATAGGTACCACATGTCTAGGTTCTGTAATCCACTAAGGATTTAGAGTAGGATAAAACTGGAGAGTAAAAAGAGGTAAAGCATGGTCAAAAAATATTGGAGAAATGAATGGAAAAACACTGGGATGACAGCACAACAATTATGCTACTCATTTTTTTTTTTAAACGATCTAAACAAGGCAGTGGGTGAGTGGGACTTGTGCGTAGGGACAAAATAAGACTAGACAAGATATTCAATCTGCATTCTCCAAGTGCCGGGAGGGGTCTGTCCTTGTCATGCACAAGTGGCCCCGCTGCTGTTACAAACACACAAATCCCTCTTGCCACAGTGAAAATGGCTCAGCAACCTGAAGCCAGGGAGGAGAACAAAACAGCCAGCTGCAATGGACCGGAGCTTAGACAAAACCCAAGCCAAAAACACAGACACACAAACAGTGCAAGCGACAGAGAGAGTACGAAAAACATTCACCACGTCACACAGACCCACATACAGCAAGATCTTCAACATACCATGTGAAGCGTAACAACGAAAATACAGTCTTTACAAAAAACATCAAGTCTATTTGTTCCACATCATGCTGCCTAAGTTCCCAATTAGCACTAATGCTCTCTACAGACACTTAAGATGAGTCAGTCTAAAATGGTAGATGAGGAAAGTAGTAGCATAACACCTAAAACTCAGTCTTTTGGGAATTAGCTGTGCTGTCTGTTACCCACTCTAGATCATGGGGTGAATGCAACACATACACAGGCTTATACTGCTTAATGAGACAACAAAATAACTTTGTTTGCCTTCTCTACGAGCTCATGTTAATGTTCATGTTTGGAATAAGAAACAACAAAAGCGTAGAAGGTCCACCAGGCATGGAAATGTAATTCAGAGCCTGAAAACAGGTCATTAAGTAGAGGAAAATTACTGCTGGACGAATAAAAGACCTGTGCAGCCATTGTTCCACAGAATGCAGAAGTAGCTGTGTGCTCCCCCTAACGACCACAAGCGGAACAACAAGCAACAGAGGAGAAAAACAACTTTGATTGGCAGTGCATCAGCATCACAGCACACAAATGCTAACAAAAAAAGCACACAGTGTAGGCAACTCAGAAGCAAAACATGCAAAATACTGCTTCTGAGCTGCAAGAGAGGTCGCTTACTGCTAGTAGAGCTTCATTTGGGCAGGCTTGTTCATCTTAACAGCCATCTTTCTTTCAGCTCTTTATGAAAGCTAAGGCCAACGTTCATTCAAACTACAAAAGCATTTTCAGGTTAACCGATAGACGCAATGTCATCACCGGTTTTGCACAGTCTGCGTCTTGTTGTGCATTTCGGAAGGTATATCGTAGCGAGTTAAACATTTGGAGCAGGTTTTTTTTACTGCTTTATGAATAAAGTGCAGGTTATAACGACACGGTCTGGAGTAAACATGTTTTAAAAGGGTCATCTCTCATTTCAGATTTGCATATGTGGATAAAATGTAAAACACCTCTGTCTGTGTGTGGAGTTTGCTTAAAGACTTGCTAGCATGCAAAGCCATTTGGGGCACCAGATCTCAGGTAACAACTGAACAAAAAGACAAAGCAATAGCCCAGCATTTGGGTCGAGAAAGCAGCTAAAACTACAGCACCATGCAGAAAGATGTTATGCGAGCCGTTGGGAATGACAGATCGTTTCATTTTTAGCTTTTCATATCAGTGTCAGTTTAAGCAGACGCTACTCAGGAAAATGCAAACGACAAACCCCCCTCTTCTCACTTGCTAGCTAGATAAATATGAGCTTCCATCAAGGAACCCGTTTATGACCACGATCGTATAAAAAGTGGCACTGATCAACGCGATGAACTAATAACGGGACGGCAATTTGGCATAAAAGGCAGCGCTGCTAGTTAGCCTTAGTTAACACAAACGCCCCCTCAAGTCTTCATAGTCAAGGCAAGTTCTAGAGCAGACTGCTACGAGCTACAAAGGACTAGCTAACAATAGTCAGATCAACTAACGAAAGCTTCCGCTGTCGAGATGAAGATCACGGTCAGATCAAAAACGAAACAAAACTTTATAAAAGTTCAGCAAATTCACCAGCTAAATAAATATACCGTTACAATGGTGTCTGGGTTCTGACGTCAAAAAGTCTCAATTTCAGACCTCGAGCCTCTTGAGACAGACAAACTCTTTCAGCGAGCAATTCAAATGTATATGTATGAATGAATGAATGAATGAATGAATGAAGAAAAGTGGGGTGATGTTAACTTTCAGCCTTAGAACGACATCTTCAGGAAGAAGGGTAGCGGAAAAATGTCTAACTACCAGTTGACGTTATGCCACCGTTACCTGATTGCGAACACGCTGGCACTGACTTCCAAAGCGATAATCCATGTTTTTCGCACAGATGATCATTTTCCTCCCTGTAGGTGCATGAATACGGTTCCTCTGTCTTTCCTGGTCTTAAGCCGCTCTAGAACAAAAGCTGAGCGGCAGTGAAGTCTAGCTACATGTCCGGACAGCAACCGCAGTGTTACTGGGTGAAAAGCATAGACTGACACAGACAGCCAATGTCTGACCAATCAGAGAGCGAGGAGGGCGGACCCAACACGGAGGTGTGTGCGAAACCAAACCGTCCAATCAGAAAGCGGATTCGCGATTTTAGACTACAGCTGTGCGGAAAAGTACAGCAAAGTGCAGTATGTGGTGGAAAAGTACCTGCTGCTAACGGGTTAACATCGCCAATGTCTGATACCGGATAAATCGTCTGTCTACTGTGTGGATCTACCTGTTTCTTATTCATTCTACCTATCTATCTATCTATCTACACACCAAGATTTGGACCAAAAGGGACCAAAAGGTCCAGGGTTCAAATCCCACCTCTGCCAAGCTGCCACTGTTGGGTCCTTGAGTAAGGCCCTTAACCCACAATTGCTTGGATTGTAAGACTGTATCAATTGTAAGTCGCTCTGGATAAGGGCGTCTGCTAAATGCTGTAAATGCAAATGTATACACAGTGGTGCTTGAAAGTTTGTGAACCCTTTAGAATTTTCAATATTTCTGCTCAGATATGACCAAAAACCATCATTTTCACACAAATCCTAAATGTAGTTAGTGAAAAAACTAATGAAACACAACACAGAAGAATACTATACTTGTCCATTTATTTATTGAGGAAAATTATCCAATGTTACAACAAGTTAGCACAGTATGGAAAATGGACATGGTGGCTCAGTGGGTAGCACTATCACCTCACACCAAGAAGGTCATGGGTTTGATCCCAGGGGTAGAGGCCTGTGTCATTTCAGTGGAGTCTACATGTCCTCCCCGTGTCCATGTGGGTTTACTCCAGGTACTCTGGTTTCCTGGCACAGTCCAAAGACATGCTTTAAGTTCATTGATTACGCTAGAGTACCCTAGTGTATGAACATGAGAGTGTGTGTGCCCTACGATGGATTGACGTCCTGTCGAGGGTTGTTACTGCCTTGCACCCTATGCTGCTGGCTAGGCACTGACTCTCCAACGACCCTATCCAGGATTAAGCAGACAAGAAAGTGAATGAATGAATGAAGTATGGAAAATGCAAATAAAAAAGCAGTGTTTCTGACATGTACTTTGACTTTTGTTTCATTTGCAGACAGTACAACCCAAAGATATTTCATGTTTTGTCTGGTCAGCTTTATTTCATTTGTTAATATACATCCATTCCTGCATTTCAGGCCTGGAATACATTCCAAAAAAGTCAGGATGGAGGCAATTTAGAGCTAATAATGAGGTAAAAGAAAAGTCAAATAATGGTATGATTCCAAACAGGTGATGTCAACAGGTGAGTATAATCACGATTTGGTACAAAAGCAGTATCCATCAAAAGGGTGACTCTTTGAGGAGCACATATGGGCAGAGGATCTCCAATTGGTCAACAAATGATCTTTTTGGAACAATTGGAAGGGATTTGCATATTTCTCCCTCTTCAGTGCATAATATCATTAAACAGTTCAAGGAATCTGAAGGAATTCCTTGTACATAATTGGGAAGGGTGCAAGTCTGAATTGAAGACCAGTGATCTCTGATCCCTCAGACAGCACTGCATTCATTCATCATTCATCAAGAGCTGGTATAACCACATGAGCAAAGGATTACTTTAGCAAACCTTTGTCAATCAGTACAATACGGAGTCATATTCACAAATGCCATTTAAAACTTGAATATGCATATAAAATAGGGAAGCTTTATTTTAACCATGTCCAGAAGTGGCATCAACTTCTCTGGACTCTGGATGGGATGGACCATCATACTGTGAATTGTGGTCAGACCAATCAGTAGTGTGCTGCCTTCAAGACGACATCTTTTCCAGGAACTTCCATTCATTTTCAACAAGGCAATACAAAACCACATTCTGCACACATTACAAAGGAATGTGAGACAACGACCCCATAATGTGGTTTAACATTTAACCCTTTTAATTAAATTTTACATTTATATTAACATTTTAAATGTTTAATTAAACAATTCAAATTATTGTTGAAAGAAGCAATGTTAGCATGACGTGGCTATTTGTAGAAGATTGTAGAAGATGATGAGTATTTATTTACTATTGTTCTCACTTATCTAGGTCAGGGCCACAGGGGTCCTGCACCTATCCCGGAGAATAAAGCATAAATGTTCCCTGAACATGACACCCTTCCATCACAGGCTCGATTATTTGGGCCTGAGCGCCTGTGTGCAAGCCAGTATTGTTTTCAGAATGTTTATTATTATTTTTAGGGCACGAGCGCCTGTGTGCAGGGCCCCATTGTTTCTGGTATGTTTATTATTATAATTTTGGCCTGAGCAACAGAGGTGCAAGGCCCTGTTGTTTATGTAAGTATTTTTATTCTTCTTATACAAGACCATTTTGAGGTGTTTCTTATGGGCAAGTACTCATGAAAATTTGTTCATGTTTGACACCATTACTCAGGACAGTAATGGTGTCAAACATATTGATATTATATCTCAGGTTTTAACTCTCAATACACAAACTACAGTGCTAGTTTTGTTCACGGACTTTAGTTTCATGTCTCTGAGTAAATGCAACAGCATGTTCCTATTTACAGTGGGGCAAAAAAGTATTTAGTCAGCCACTGATTGTGCAAGTTCTCCTACTTAGAAAGATGAGAGAAGTCTGTAATTTTCATCATAGCTACACTTCAACTATGAGAGACAAAATGAGAAAAAAAATCCAGAAAACCACATTGTAGGATTTTTTAAGAATTTAATTGTAAATTATGGTGGAAGTATAAGTATTTGGTCAATAAATTTGGTTCAACTCAATACTTTGTAACATAACCTTTGTTGGCAATGACAGAGGTCAAACATGTCCTGTAAGTCTTCACCAGGTTTGCACACACCGTAGCTGGTATTTTGGCCCATTCCTCCATGCAGATCTCCTCTAGAGCATTGATGATTTGGGGCAACACGAACTTTCAACTCCCTCCACAAATTTTCTATGGGGTTGAGGTCTGGCTAGGCCACTCCAGGACCTTGAAATGCTTTTTACGGAGCCACTCCTTCGTTGCCCGAGCGGTGTGTTTGGGATCATTGTCATGCTGGAAGGATCTGAGTCCCTCTCGGCGTAATGTGTTACTGATGGTAGCCTTGTTACTTTGGTCCCAGCTCTCTGCAGATCATTCATCAGGTCCCTACGTGCAGTTCTGGGGGCTTTTTTGCCTCACTGTTCTCATGATCATTTTGACGCCACGGGATGAGATCTTGCGTGGAGCCCCAGATCGAGGGAGATTATCAATGGTCTTGTATGTCTTCCATTTTCAATTGCTACCACAGTTGATTTATTCACACCAACCTGCTTGCCTATTATAGATTCACTCTTCCCAGCCTGGTGCAGGTCTACAATTTTCTTCTTGCTGTGTCCTTCAACAGCTCTTGGCCATGGTGGAGTTTGGAGTCTGACTGTTTGAGGCTGTGGACAGGTGTGTTTTATACAGATAACGAGGTCAAACAGGTGCCATTAATACAGATAACGAGTGGAGGACAGAAGAGCTTCTTAAAGAAGAAGTTACAGGTCTGTGAGAGCCAGAAATCTTGCTTTTTTGTGGGTGACCAAATACTTATTTTCCATCATGATTTACAATTAAAATCTTTAAAAATCCTACAATGTGATTTTCTGGATTTTTTTTTCTCATTTTATCTCTCATAGTGGAAGTGTACCTATGATGAAAATTACAGACCTCTCTCATCTTTCTAAGTAGGAGAACTTGCACAGTGGCTGACTAAATACTTTTTTGCCCCACTGTACATACATGATGGGCACAATGTGTATGTTTGGGTGTATGTTTTGCCAATATAGTTTTTGTCACTTGTGGCAAATTGTGCTGAAGTTATTTTAAGAGGAATGCCTATACAATAGAAAACCTTTAGCCTACCAGTAGAAACTATCTGATGTAACATGACCAAGAAGTTTTGAGTCTGGGATCTCCCAAGCATTCTTTCTCATCACATTTTTTCCCTTGCCACCATTACTCACTCTAGACTTGTTCAATGAGGCCTGTAATATTAGATGTTTATAAAGCTGGTTATCTGACAACAGAAAAAGTTGCTTTTTTTCTAGGTGGCTCTCATGGAATAAAACTCATAAAATGTACTCAGTTACCATGGGGCCAAGGCTTAGCCCTGGGTATTTAACAGGGACTCCATAGTGCCCCAATTTCAGCATTTTCAAATATATTGCATCAACCAAAAAGGAAGTGAGGTATTGTGGATTTTAAGGTTTTTCTTTAGAGAGCTTCCTGTTTGTGTGGCGAGACATGAAATCATCGTTCTGCCATTTCACAATTTTAAAATTCCTCAGTAGTTTAAAGCAACAAGTTTACATGACATAAAGCAAATCTGACATTAATCAGATAGATGAATGCTAGCAGCTATAATTATTATTATTGTTGTTGATGTTGTTGTTACTCATTCATTCGTTCATTTTCTTACCCACTTAACCAATACAAGGGAGCAGGAACCAACCATAGGCAGGGCACTAGTCCAGGGCACATGAACACACGCAATTTACCAGTGCCAGTATGTCTTTGGGATATAGCAGGAAACTATAGTATCAGGAGGAAACCCATGCAGAAATGGGGAGAGCATGCAAACTCCGTGCCGGCAGCAGGGGAGGTAGGATTCAAACCCAAGGCTCTGGAGAGGTGAGACGATAACACCAACCACTGTGACACCATACCACCCCATTATTATTATTATTATTATTATTATTATTATTACGTATACTAATTTCTTTGAATATTATTAGTATTACTATTATTCTTTAGTTTTTTAGATAGATCTTGTAAGTTGTAAACTAACAGACAGCTGTGCTTGTTTCCAAAGACTTGTTGGCTCTGCTTACTTTCTGCCTAAACTGGACTAATATTCTCAATAGTGCTGTTGTTTAGGAAAATCACTTATCATGTGGAGTTTATTCAGTTCTGCTTATTTAACTTGGGATTGTTTTGCTTTTCTGTGGTGCAGAATGGACATCCATTGGGCAACTACCTTTCCTTAGACAGAAACATTAGGAAACAAGAATTTAAATGCTTATGATTTTCTGCATGTTGCTTAGAGTATCATTTAATATGAAGCTTTTATGAGCTTAACCTAGAGGTTAATAATGAAAATGTCATTATTTTCAGTGCATTGTAAACAAATCGATTTCACATAGCTGACAGTGTCTATATCAGTTTTTGTTCCAAGAACCAAGAATGTCACTTCTACAATATAATTAGGGCCCAAATCTTGCAGGACCTTTGACACAGGTAGCACTCACTAAACCTGTCAGATGTATCATACTACATATTATGATAAATGACAGCCAGCCAGCACCAGATGTTATGGTGTATTTAAAAGTCATAAGTGTAACTACACACAGTGATCAAGTGTTCTTTAGGAGTTCTAGGATTTCCTCGTCTTTAAAATTGATTCACACCCGGTGTACATTTGTATTCACAGTGGAAGGTTTCTGCACTACAGCATTTAATGTTCCTGCTCACAAAAACCGAAGACCTGTAATCAGAAGCAAAATGTATACAAGCCTCATTCCTTCTCTATTCCAGAAAACAAGCAAGTGATTCAGCACAGTCCCTGCAATGGGCCTCTAGCAGTGCCAGTTACTGAATCATAAGTACTGAGAGGGACCGAAAGCAAACAGTGAATGCTGAAGGAAAGGGACTGTGCTCGAAATTCTAAACTCTCCCACACTCACACACTGTTCAGAGTCTCAGCACCACATCAGGGACAGGGCTCTTGTGTTTCTGTAATTCTTAGTAAATAAAGCACTCTTCAATAGACAGTGTTCATGAACATACACACACACACACACACACACACACACACAGTTGTCTTTCTACCACCTATTGTGGGGAATTTCCATTGGCATAATATTACTGTAGCTATATTACTGTAATTACATGCTACATTGCTAATTGAATGCTACACCTGCATTCATGCATTTTCATATCCACATAATCCTCTTCAGGGTTGTGGGGAGCCAGAGCATAACCAACATCACAGGTTGCAAAGCGTGAACCAAGCCTTGTCTTTGCAGTGTGGGAGGAAACCAGATTAGCTGAAGGAAACCCACACAGACGTGCACGCAAACTTAGACCAACCTACAGCTACCCCCTGCCTTAACCTTGGTAACTTAACTTGCACTTTTTTTTACTCTTTTTTTGATACCAGTCAAATGTCCCCACAAGGTACACATGTCTTTGTCCTAGTAGGTACATTTTTCCCCACAATATGTATAATTATATATAAACTTGGCCTACACATACAAACACACTATTTAAAAGATAGGTGAGTTTTAATCTATATATTGTGTTATGCTGTGTATATACTGTATAGGCTGTATACACATGCTGTATGTCCTATATTTTTCATATTATATGGATTGTTCAGTCTGAACTTTCTTCACGCTTCTGATCACATGTAGATTCTTGGCACAGAACCACTAAAAGTAAAATATAAATGCAAAGTTATCAACAGAACTACAAATTTAAACATAAAAATGGAGAAGCTCCTTATAAACACTGTACCGATATCTAAAGATTCTTTTGGCAACATAGTATTGGGATTGGGTCAGATCAGAGTCGAATCTTAGAGAATTGTCTCAAAGCAGCATTTTAAGTATCTATGTCCACACTCCCGACCCAGAAAGCCTAGGGTGACAGTGGGCAGGAAAAATCCCTAAATGTGATGAGGAACCAACTTTGGTAGGACCAAGACTCAAAAACAGACCCAACATCCTTGAGGCTAGTTAGATGTTATATGTAAGAATGAAATTACAGTGATGTTTGAAAGTTTGTGAACCCTTTAAAATTTTCTATATTTCTGAATAAATATGACCTAAAACATCATCAGATTGTCACACAAGTCCTAAAAGTAGATAAAGAGAACCCAGATAAACAAATGAGACAAAAATATTATACGTGGTCAATTATTTATTGGGGAAAATGATCCAATATTACATATTAGCGAGTGGCAAAAGTATGTGAACCTTTGCTTTCAGTATCTGGTGTGACCCCCCCGTGCAGCAATAACTGCAACTAAATGTTTCCTGTAACTGTTGATCAGTCCTGCACACCGGCTTGGAGGAATAATAAATTATAATATATAGATTTAATAATTTTATTTGTCATGTGCATTTGTTGCTGGTACAAAAGAACAGCAAAATATAAGGCAGCTGCTCCAAAGATTGCAAGAGGTAGAATAAAGATAGTACTAAAAAAACGTCAGATATTCAAACCAAGTCAAGTCAAGTCAGATCTATTTATATAGCGCTTTTTACAATGGAGCATTGTCTCAAAGCAACTTTACAAGTTTAGATTACCTCCTAATAACTACGTCCAATCCCAAATTGAGCAAGCCTAGGGCGACAGTGGCAAGGAAAAACTCCCTAAGTGTTATAGGAAGAAACCTTGGGAGGACCAAGACTCAAAAAAGGACCCAACCTCCTTGGGCGGCGTAGATGATAAATCTAAGAGCGAACTAAAGTCATGGAGTCAAAGTTCGAATAAACTGTGAAGTATGCACATCGGCATTAAGTGTCCCAGGTATGATGGGGCTGGAGCTGATGACGGAAGCAGCTTGACTGGAGCTGCAGCGGATGAACATCATGTGTGGGGCTGGAACTGCCGGAACACAGCTCGGAGAGAAAACAGAAAATGTAATTAGTCATTAATTAAGAGCACAGTGTCTATTAACAATCACTGATGCCATGTGTAGCATGAGACCCCGGCAGCATTAGCTATAGCAGCATAGCTAGAAAGAGGAGAACTGGTAGGAAACACAGCCAAGAGGGATCACATGAGATATTGGCAACCCCACGAGAGGCAGAAGACAGCAACCCAACGTCTCTGATCACCATAAGACTCTTTGACTAAGAACCCCCAGCTCTGCCCTTATTCTAAGGCAAGGATGCACGAGTCAAGATCACGAGGACCGAAGCCTAGTTCAGCCAGACCACCCACTCGACACTCCCGGCTAACGGACAAGACAGGCAGGCCAGACATGACTCCAGACTCCGGCCCCAGTGACCCAAGTCATGCATCCTGGTCTAAATCTAGTCAAAAGTCTGTGTAAGTAGGTATGTTTTTAGCCTAGACTTAAAACTATGGAGAGTGTCTGAGTTTCGAACGAAAGTGGGAAGTTTATTCCATAGTTGGGGGGCCATGTATGAGAAAGCCTTTCCCCTTGCTGTGACTTTTTTAATTCTAGGAACTAGAAGGTCCTGCAACCTGTGAACGAAGTAGAGGAGTTGGATTGTAAAACTCTAAGAGTTCACTCAGATAATGTGGGGCCAGGCCATGTAGAGCTTTGTAAGTTATAAGAAGTATTTTGTAATCAATGCGGAATTTGACTGGTAACCAGTGTAGTGATGATAGAACACGAGTGATATGATCAAATTTTCTAATTCGAACTAACTGAAGTTTATTTATAGATTTACTAGAGCATCCAGTAAGTAAGGCGTTACAGTAATCCAACCTTGAGGTTATAAACGCATGAACAAGTTTTTCTGCATCATTAAAAGAGAGGATATTTCTAAGTTTAGCAATATTACGTAATTGAAAGAAAGCAATAGATAGAAAGATAGAATAGAATAATTAAAACATATAATAAAATATTATGGAGAATATAATAAAACAGATAACATAATAAATCAAATAGATTATAAAATAAATAGAAATATAAGTGAGACTCTTGGCATTATTTCAGCCAGTCTAAATGGAGTCACTGAAAGTTCATGTTATCTAGCAGATTTTGGTGGCGTGGCATCCTCAGTCAACAGGAGGAGGGGAGGGGGATTTAGGGTCCCCTGATATGGTCTGATTAAAGATATGAGGACTGAAAAAGGTGCTGGAAGAACAGTTCAACATGATTACTGGAAGTGGTACCGAGAGAACAGCTCAGATTGAGGACTGGAACTGGTACTATAAGAACAGCTTAGAGAGACAACAGAATATGTAGTCAGGGATGTTAAGGGCACAAAGTCTATAAACAGAACACCATATGAGATAAGTGCAGCACAGACTCTGGCACAACTCTCTATGATTTTTGTTATGATGTGCATTGTTAGCTGTGAGACCTTATGTAGACAGGTGTGAGTCTTTCCAGATCATGTCTGAAGTTACCACAGCTGGACTCCAATCAAGGCGTAGAAACATCTCAAAGATGATCAAGAGAAATTGGAGGCCCCCAGAGGGTCATAGCAAAGGGTCTGAATATGCATGTCCATGCAAAATTTTAGCTTTTCCCTTTAAGTAAAATTATCAAAAAATTCTAAAATTCTGTTTTCACTTTCTCATTGTGTTTTTTTTTATTTTGTCACAAGGCCTCCTCTTAACAAAATGGGAAACAAGTGAAAGGGTATGAAGACTTTCTGAATGCGCTGTAAGTATCATAACTTTACTCACACACATGTTGGTTGTTTTGGGTGATACTGAGGCCACTATAACATGCAATTTTAGAATCTTCAAAAAACTCAAAGAGCCCTCTTCCTTAGGACCCTAACCGAACAAAATCACGGATGAAGTAGTGTAAGACAAACAAACAAAATACCTGATACAAGAACTTGGGTAACAATTTTAATAATTTCCTGGAGGTTTAAATTGTTGGAGTCAAATTGACACCAAGGATAAAAGACATTAGTACATATGGAGATAAAAGGAGGGTTAAAATATAAATTCATATTTGTTTTTAAAATGAAGTCACAATATTTCTTACATCTTTCAATGACATTAAACATCCAATAACTCCTTAAAATGGCATTCGTCATTTGAATGCAAAAAAATGTGAATAAAAAACATGCATCGCAAAGGCTTGTATAAATTGTGTAAATATATTTTTTCTCTTCTTGTGCTACATAACTATTTTAAATTGAAATTAAACAGGGATCTATTTGAACCATTGTATAAACACTAGTCCTTCATCTCTCTGGCCTTGAAGTTTATTCATTGATTTTTAAGGACATTATAAATATATTAAATTACAGTACATTGCATTTTGTGGTGTATATTGTGAATACTTGTAAAACTGCCCTACGTCACAAAATGTCACATTTTTATGTCATATTATTTTACTAAATTACTCTAAAATTCAGAATTTTATATGATCAAAGAATCCATTTTTAAAAATATATATTATCTGCATATACAATTTGACGGCTGCATAATGTTTCAAAAAATACATTTCCCTTTGTAGGCCTCTTATCAGCAGATTTAATCTCACTTCTACTTTTAAATAAATATATAAATAATATTAAGACATCATTTTTCTGCCCTTACAGATGTTAACTTGTCTTATTTCACAACTTTTCCAAGACATTTATCTTAACACTTTCCATACAGTTGCTTTCAACATTTCATACGTTTGTCATTCAAAAGGTAATAAACAAAACAACATGTGTAACAGGGCAGGAAAACTGTTTTACAAGATGACTACAAACACAGAAGATGCTTCTGAAACTACACTCTGACATTTCAGTCTTTGCTTCACAGTTGCATTCCACCCACATGCTGCAAAAAGATGTCTGAAGCAGCATAATTCTCCCACTGTCAGGCCTGAGCTGGTATAAATCACAAGCACATTAATGAGTGTGAGAAAGAAGACGGGAGACAGAAAATAGATAAGAGATCAGCTGTGGGTTGGTTTTCAGAAGGCCATGCATCTAAAAGCTTGTTGCCTTCCTGAGACATGACTCCCACATTTATAGGTCGACTGATATCATGGAAACAGCACACAGTGTATATAGTATTGTGTAAAAGCGTTCCCTGAACTTACTTTTTGTTTTGTTCAACATTAGTGTGTTGGCAGATAATTTTATGCTGTTAAGGAAATAAACATATTTTGTACGTATGAAAAAAGAGCATGATTTCACAAATAAAACAGATAGATTAACACACTAGACAGGCTGACTTCCTGCATTATAAAGAAAAAAAAAAAAAAAAAAAGTGATCAGTGTGTGTATATATATATATATATATATATATATATATATATATATATATATATATATATATATATATATACACACACACATATATACACTGATCACTTATTGTATTTTCTATAAAGCAATTTAGTAACTTTTGAGTTTGTTGCTTGCATTTAAGTTTAAATATTTATATATATTTATATGTATGTACAGTGGTGCTTGAAAGTTTGTGAACCCTTTAGAATTTTCTATATGTCTGCATAAATATGACCTAAAACATCATCAGATTTTCACACAAGTCCTAAAAGTAGATAAAGAGAACCCAGATAAACAAATGAGACACAAATATTATACTTGGTCATTTATTTATTGAGGAAAATCATCCAATATTACATATTAGTGAGTATATGTGAACCTTTGCTTTCAGTATCTGGTGTGACCCCCCTGTGCAGCAATAACTGCAACTAAACGTTTCCTGTAACTGTTGATCAGTCCTGCACACCGGCTTGGAGGAATTTTAGCCCATTCCTCCGTACAGAACAGCTTCAGCTCTGGGATGTTGGTGGGTTTCCTCACATTAACTGCTCGCTTCAGGTCCTTCCACAGCATTTCGATTGGATTAAGGTCAGGACTTTGACATGGCCATTCCAAAACATTAACTTTATTCTTCTTTAACCATTCTTTGGTAGAACGGCTGGTGTGCTCAGAATTCGCTGACAGAATTCAGACTTCATTGTTCCATCAATGGCAAGCTATCCTGGGCCCAGATGCAGCAAAACAGGCCCAAACCATGATACTACCACCACCATGTTTCACAGATGGGATAAGGTTCTTATGATGGAATGCAGTGTTTTCCTTTCACCAAACATAACGCTTTTCTTTTAAACCAAAAAGTTCTATTTTGGTCTCATCCGTTCACAAACATTCTTCCAATAGCCTTCTGGCTTGTCCATGTGATCTTTAGCAAACTGCAGACGAGCAGCAATGTTCTTTTTGGAGAGCAGTGGCTTTCTCCTTGCAACCCTTCCATGAACACCATTATTGTTCAGTGTTCTTCTGATGGTGGACTCATGAACATTAAAATTAGTGAGAGAGGTCTTCAGTTGCTTAGAAGTTACCCTTGAGTCTTTTCTCACCTCGCCAACTACCACACGCCTTGCTCTTAGAGTGATCTTTGTTGCTCGACCACTCCTGGGGAGGGTAACAATGGTTTTGAATTTCCTCCATTTGCACACAATCTGTCTGACTGTGGATTGGTGGAGTCCAATCTCTTTAGAGATGGTTTTGTAACCTTTTCCAGCATGATGAGCATCAACAACTCTTTTTCTGAGGTCCTCAGAAACCTTTTTGTTCATGCGATGATACACTTCCACAAACATGTGTTGTGAAGAGCAGACTTTGATAGATCCCTGTTCTTTAAATAAAACAAGGTGCCCACTCACACCTGATTGTCATCCCATTGATTGAAAACACCTGACTCTAATTTCACCTTCAAATTAACTGTTAATCCTAGAGGTTCACATACATTTTCCTCAATAAATAAATGACCAAGTATAACATTTTTATCTCATTTGTTTAACTGGGTTCTCTTTATCTCCTTTTGGGACTTGATGTTTTAGGTCATATTTATACGGAAATATAGAAAATTATAAAGGGTTCACAAACTTTTAAGCACCACTGTATATATAAAGATACATAGTGTATAGAAAGTGACTTGTTTATAGAAACTATGGGGATTAAGTATTCTTTCCTTATTAGCAAACCAATGGCAGAGAAAACTGATTTGATAGGATACACACAGCCCTAAAAATATATGAAGTATGTAAAACATAGTTTTCATAAAATATTATTAGATACTCCTTGCTAGTACCAGGAATGGACCCCCTATTGCTTTCAGAACTGCCTTAATTCTGGTCAATAATTGGTGGACACCATTTAGACTTGTCAGTTGAAAGTACTATGGAGGAAAGAAAATTAACAAATTCCTGAAGAAACTTGGAATAAGGACCCAGAGAGCAGTAAATAGTGATTAGCTAATGTGTGATCTCTAATGCGTTCAGTATTTCATACGATTTAGCCTTAGTAGTCAGATTTAGAAGTAACGCCTATGTTTTTGTCAAAAATTGTGACTACTCCTCCCCCACAACCAGTAGGAGGAAGATTTTGAACAAAACTGTATCCAGAAGAGGAGGTTTCATTTAAAGCTAAATATTCATCAAGTCTATTTCATGTTGCAGTAAGACAAAATGCATATAAACATTTATCAGTGATAATTTCATTTACATTAACTGCATTAGTGATCTATTGTTAAGTCATCCTAGTTGTACTTTAAGATTGGTATACGAAAGATTTTTGCATTTATAATTGCAAATACGAGGTTATTAAAACTAACTTTTGGAAACAGACACAATCTCAATAGCATGAGTTCTGGGTGATGGCACATGTCGACTGGCAGACAGTGGATTTAATCTGTTTGTCTGCTGCCTGGCCACAGCTCTGGGTAGTCAGCCCTAAACTAAACCTGCCGTAAGACTATGGGCTTTGTTTCAAGAAATGAGAAATGAGAGTAGCACCTTCCTGAGTAGAGGAACAAGCCTAAATGGTCAGGCTTACCCTCAATGGTTGCCCAGTTATCTATGAAGCCCAACTGATTTTCAATGTGAGACATACATTTTTTTTTTCACTTATTTTTTTAACATTGTACACCTCCTTAATTTATTCAGTGATTGCATCAACATAAAAATAAGGCAAAATCATACAACCCCAATTCCAATGAAGTTGGGACGTTGTGTAAAACATAAATAAAAATCTGATGATTTTTGCAAATCCTTTTCAACCTATATTTAATTGAATACACTACAAAGACAAGATATTTAATGTTCAAACCAATAGACTTTATTGTTTTTATCCACATATTCAGTCATTTTGTATTTTATGCCTGCAACATGTTCCAAAACAGTTGGGACAGGGGCAACAAGAGAGTGCAAAAGTTGAGGAATGCCCAAAAAACACCTGTTTGGAACATTCCACAGATGAACAGGTTAATTGGAAAAAGGTGAGTGTCATGATTGGGTATAAAGGGAGCATCCCCGAAAGGCTCAGTCATTCACAAGCAAGAATGAGGAGAGGTTCACCACTTTGTGAACAACTGCATGACCAAATAGTCCAACAGTTTAAGAACAACTTTTCTCAACATGCAATAGCAAGGAATTTAGGGATTTCATCATCTACACTCCATAATATCATCAAAAGATTCAGAGAATCTAGAGAAATCCTTTCAAGTAAGCAGCAAGGCCAAAAACCAACACTGAATGCCCCTGATCTTCGATCCCTCAGGCGGCACTGCATTAAAAACGACACCGTTCTGTAAGGGATATTACCACATGGGCTCAGGAACTCTTCAGAAAACCATTGTCAGTGAACACAGTTCGTCGCTCCATCTACAAGTGCAAGTTAAAACTCTACCATGCAAAGTGAAAGCCATATATCAACAGCACCCAGAAACGCCACCGGCTTCTTTGGGCCCGAGCTCATCTGAGATGGACTGACGCAAAGTGGAAAAGTGTCCTGTGGTCTGACGAGTCCACATTTCAGATTCTTTCAGAAAATCATGAACAAGTGGTTCAAAACTCAGCATCTCTGATGGTATGGGGGTGTGTCAGTGCCCATGACATGGGTAACTTGCACATCTGTGAAGGCACCATTAATGCTGAAAGGTACATACAGGTTTTGGAGCAACACATGCTGCCATCCAAGCAACATCTTTTTCAGGGACGTCCCTGCTTATTCCAGCAAGACAATGCCAAGCCACATTCTGCGCATGTTACAACAGAGTGGCTTCATAGTAAAACAGTGCAGATACTAGACTGGCCTGCCTGCAGTCCAGACCTGTTTCCCATTGAAAACCTATGGAGCATTATGAAGAGCAAAATACGACAACGGAGACCCCGGACTGTTGAGCGACTGAAGCTGTACATCAAGCATGAATGGGAAAGAATTCCACCTACAAAGCTTCAACAATTAGTGTCCTCAGTTCCCAAACGCTTATAGAGTGTTGTTAAAAGGAAAGGTGATGTAACACAGTGGTAAACATGATCCTGTCCCAACTGTTTTGGAATGTGTTGCAGGTATCACATTCAAAATGAGTGAATATTTGCAAAAATCAATAAAGTTCATCAGTTTGAGCATTAAACATCTTGTCTTTGTAGTGTATTCAATTGAATATAGGTTGAAAAGGAGTTGTAAATCATCGTATTATGTTTTTATTTATGTTTTACACAACATCCCAACTTCATTGGAATTGGGGTTGTAGCTGACAGTGCAAACAGGTTCCTGAAGGAAATAACATATTGTTAACTAGGAGAGTGCTGGGGATCTGGTACATGAGGAGAGGTTTCAGTGTCTATTTCATCACACATACTGTAGCTCTACAACACTCATGCAGACAGATAATTATACCTGATGATAATTTGTGGATATAGCGTCATACTGGTGTTTCTGTGCAGACTGGACAGTGTGTCCAGTAGTAATAAGCACTTCATCAATGAACCAAAGCTTTCAGACTATGGCCCTGACGACATGCCGCCAGTCTAAGTAACATGAACAACATGAACTAAATATCAGCCTGAAATAGTTATGTCTGTGGTCTGAAAAGATCGAGATTACCAAACTGGTAACTTCCAAATGCTTTAGCCAATGATTTAGAATCAAAGGCTGTTGTAACAGCAAATGTGGGGGGCAGACTCTATACTAATACCCATGGTTTGGATGTACCTTTTTTGGGTGTCCACAAAAATACTTTGTTAGTTCTGTGGTGTGTATTTTGTTAGGACTATGGACCAAAAGGTCCAGGGTTCAAATCCCACCTCTGTCAATTTGCCACTGTTGGGTCCTTGAGCAAGGCCCTTAACCCACAATTGCTTGGATTGTAAGGCTGTACCAATTGTAAGTCGCTCTGGATAAGGGCGTCTGTTAAATGCTGTAAATGTAAATGTCTGTAAATGTCTGTAGTATATAGAATATTATTGGAGACAAATAACTTTGTCCCAGAAGAATGGATAAGCTGTTGAGTGTCTATTTACGTTGCCATTTCACTTTTCATACCAACGTTGTTCTTATGTAGCTAAAGCAATACAGTGACACACCATTCTTCTTCCCAGCTGTAGAATAACCAAAAATTCTTCCCTGTGAAAAAATAGTCCCAACGCTGTAGCTAAAGTTACAGGAATGCATTATTCAGATCACTAATGTGAACTCTACAGGTTTTGATATTAATTTATAATTACACTTATGTGAGCATTCTACAGGTATACATTGTTCTCTGAAATGGCCTTAGAACTTCCATTGTAGTGATGAATTGATGAATTGAAGTGATTGATGAAGTACCTGCTATTTTCCAAATATAAATTACAGTACTAATATACATTGACACTCACTCATCATTTTATTAGGTACACCTCTTTGTTTCTACACTGATTGCTCATTTTATCACTCCCATTTACCATATACAGTGGGGCAAAAAAGTATTTAGTCAGGCACTGATTGTGCAAGTTCTCCTACTTAGAAAGATGAGAGAGGTCTGTAATTTTCATCATAGGTACACTTCAACTATGAGAGACAAAATTAGAAGTAAAATCTAGGAAATCACATTGTAGGATTTTTAAAGAATTACATTTTAAATCATGGTGGAAAATAAGTATTTGGTCACCCACAAACAAGCAAGATTTCTGGCTCTCACAGACCTGTAACCTATTCTTTAAAAAGCTCTTCTGTCCTCCACTCGTTACCTGTATTAATGGCACCTGTTTTACCTTGTTATCTGTATAAAAGACACCTGTCCACAACCTCAAACAGTCAGACTCCAAACTCAACCATGGCCAAGACCAAAGAGCTGTCGAAGGACACCAGGAAGAAAATTGTAGACCTGCAACAGGCTGGGAAGAGTGAATCTACAATAGGCAAGCACGTTGGTGTGAATAAATTAACTGTGAGAGCAATTGTAAGACCAGTAATTATCTCCCTCGATCTGGGGCTCCACGCAAGATCTCATCTCAAAATGATCATGAGAACGGTGAGCAAAAATCCCAGAACTACACGGAGGGACCTGATGAATGACCTGCAGAGAGCTGGGACCAAAGTAACACAGGCTACCATCAGTAACACACTACGCCGAGAGGGACTCAGATCCTGCAGTGCCAGGCGTGTCCCCCTGCTTAAGCCAGTACATGTCCAGGCCTGTCTGAAGTTTGTCAGAGAACATATGGATGGTCCAGAAGAGGATTGGGAGAATATCATGAAACCAAAATAGAACTTTTTGGTAAAAACTCAACTCGTCATGTTTGGAGGAAGAAGAATTCTGAGCAATCCCAAGAACACCATACCTACTGTGAAGCATGGGGGTGGAAACATCATGCTTTGGATCTGTTTTTCTGCAAAGGGGACAGGACGACTGATCCGTGTTACGGGAAGAATGAACAGACCTCTCATCTTTTTAAATCTTTTTTGCCCCACTGTAGATACTATGTTCTCTAATGGATCAGACATAGCAGTGCTGCTGTCATCCACCCCCTTTAAAAGTTGACCCAGAACCTGAAAGCACCAAAGGATGATGTTTACAAAATTCACTTGAAAATCAAGTAAGACCATTAGGTTTTTCCATACGGGCTTGGAAATCTAGAAGAACCGAAAAAAACATCAATTGTAAATGTATTCTCTACACCACTGACAAATGGATTTTCAGTTTAATTTTGTCGAGTCACCGACTGACGTTCCAATTTTGTACGATATATTAAGAACAAATCATAGCTAAAATCAAATGAAGCACTACTCTGTATTAGACAAAAATACTTTTTGTTCATTATGTTCATTTTTCCCCTAACAGTTAGCTGCTCATTCTCATGCCTTAATAACAGTGCCTTTATTGTTAGGTAGGGATTCCACAGAACAGCATTTATATAGTTCCTATTATGTCAGCTCCATTGCATTTTAGCTGGTTGCATATTATAGACTTTTACCATGTGATTAAGGTCCAGTGATTCTGCTACCCTGCCAAAGTGGCCCGAACTCAATGACTTAATTTGACAGGTGTTCCTAAGCCGTACCCAATATGAACACCCTTTATTTCACTCCTCCTTGTATTGACCCTTTTCTGCACACCTCACAGTCTAACCCAGTGGTTCCCAAACTTTTTCTACAGTGTCCCCTTTTGTAGAGAACAGTATTTTCAAGTCACCACTCCAACCCACACATACATGTCTTTTGCTATCAAACATCACTGGAATTTATTTTAAATATTGTAATTCATTGCAATTTAACTTATTGAACAAAACAAAATAAAGTGACAAATAGTCTTTACTGTATTACAAGTGACATGCATTATGTAGCTTAAACATGCCTCGTTCATTTGCCTTGCCTCCCACTTTGGGAACTACTAGTCTAACCAAGAACTCACACTCAGCTTTCATGTGATTCAGTTGCACAGACTAGTGATGCTGAACAACATGGTGCTGAATTACCAAGAGATTCTGTAAGAGACTTCTGATTCAACATTTACATAGAATCAAGCACTGAAAACCAAGTAAGAGTACAAACAGTTAAGTAATAAGGAGGTACTGACGAGTGAAAGCAAACACTCCTGCTCAGGTGTTTTTCACACAACTCGGAGTTTACAAATCAATTTCTTCGATATGTTTCTGCTAGATCCAAACCTTACTAACAATGCATCCTGCACCAAAGCTTATAACATTTAGGAGGCACTGCTGCAAGTTAGGAAGGGCTAATTACAATGGCATGCATCTGAATTATGCAGATGTCTTCGCGATCTACAGTATCAATCTTTGTGTTAGTAGTTCACAAGACTGTATTTGAGTGTGTGCAAGGCTGAGAGGGATTCTATGGTTGGTTATCACACTGCACTGTGTTGACGCACCAGGGCAGTACGGAGTAACTCAAGTTTAAGTCTGCTCGGTAAGACCTTCGGCACTTTTACTCTCAACAGTGGGACTTGGCTCACACACAACACAGTAAGACTCTGTGTAATCTGGCTCAAAAGCCTCCTTTAGCTCTCTGGAGATATGAACCCAGCTCTGTTGAGGAAATAAGAAACAATGCCATGGTCACATTGTTTAAATTTGAAAAATAACAGTTTGGCTACTCAAATGATGATTAAACATGTATCTACCTCAACATTGCCATTATGTTTCTGAAACAAATCCTGCAGGCGCTTGCTCGGGTCAGGCACTGTAGGAATGAAAACGATTTTTTTCCTGCAAGCATAAAGAGTAAGGCTTTGACACATATCCAAATGTGCATGAAAGACACACCAAACGTTGTATGAAGCCTTTACCTTTCACAACAGAACAGCAGTACAGAGAGACAGAGCAGGAGGAGGAATGCCACAACAGCATAAACCACATTCAGCTGAGACTGCTGTCCTAAGAGGAAAAAGCATAAAAATAAGGTTCTTACAGCTCTTATTAGGGCATCATAATTTAAGCAGCATACCCTTTTTGATTAGAACACAGTATACAGTCTTTAATGACCCCATTACGTTCTGCCCCACTAAAATCATGGTGGAAAAAAGTCACTTTTATTCTGGATTGCTGAGCAGAACTACAAGACACACCACACAACTTCACTACAGGCACTACATTTCCCATAATGCTCTGGCATCTTTCCAAATGTGCTTTCGGTTTTTGGAGTAAAAGACAGTTAGGCACACTGTAGACAAGGTAATGACTGCTATATATTTTGGCCACTTATGACTGTATAATGTACCAAGAGTACATATTAGACCACTAAAGCAAAAGCATTCATTAAACTAGCTATGTTAGCATAAACAAAATTAATGCAATCAATAAAAAAATATTTAGTGTTAATTTGTTTCTTCATTCTCATTCATTCTTAATGCCAACACAAGGTGCTGTATTGGATTGAGATCTAGTGATTGTGGAGGCCATTTGAGTACAGTGGACTCCTTGTCATGTTCAAGAAACCACCTTGAGATGATTTGGGCTTTGTGACATGGCATGCATAAGATGGTACACTGTGTTCATAAAGGGGTGAACAGGATCAGCAACAACACTGAGGTAGGCTGTGGCATTTAAACTGTGCCAAGAAAATATCCCCCACACCATTACACCACCAACATCAGCCTGAACCAGTGATACAAGGCAGGATGGATCCATGTTTAATGTTTTTATGACAAATTCTGACCCTACCATCCAAACATCAGAAATCAAGACTTACCATTTGGTGCCACTGCCTTATTTACTGACACAATGAACTTTTTGGTAAAAACTCAACTCGCCGTGTTTGGAGGAAGAAGAATTCTGAGTTGTGCCATACCTACTGTGAAGCATGGGGGTGGAAACATCATGCTTTGGGGCTGTTTTTCTGCAAAGGGGACGACTGATCCGTGTTAAGGGAAGAATGAACTGGGCCATGTATTGTGAGATTTTAAGCCCAAACCTCCTTCCATCAGTGAGGGCACTGAAGATGGAACGTGGCTGGGTCTTCCAGCATGTCAGTGATCCCAAACACACCGCTCAGACAACAAAGGAGTGGCTTCGTAAAAAACATTTTAAGGTCCTGGAGTGTCCTAACCAGTCACCAGACCTCAACTCCATAGAAAATTTTTGGAGGGAGTTGAAAGTCTGTGTTGCCCCAAAACATCACTGCTCTAGAGGAGATCTGCATGGAGGATTGGGCCAAAACACCTGCTACAGTGTGTGCAAACCTGGTGAAGATTTACAGGAAATGTTTGACCTCTGTCATTGCCAACAAAGGTTATGTTACAAAGTATTGAGTTGAACCAAATTTATTGACCAAATACTTATTTTCCACCATGATTTACAATTAAATTCTTTATAAATCCTACAATGTGATTTCCTGGATTTTTTTCCTCATTTTGTCTCTCATAGTTGAAGTGTACCTATGATGAAAATTACAGACCTCTCTCATCTTTCTAAGTAGGAGAACTTGCACAATCAGTGACTGACTAAATATTTTGTTACCCCACTGTAGACCTCACAGGATGTTGTATAATAAGCATTACCATACCCCAGTTGGTACTGGTGCCATTACTCCACTGCACTGGATCACTCCAGTCACTCCAAAAACTGGAGCAACCACAAAAATCCTTTATTGTGCTCCTCACTTGGAGTGTATAGGTGACTCCATCAGAGACAGCAGCGATGCAGTATGGAGATGTGGTTTCTGTACTGATCTGTTTGGGAGAGAATGTCACGTGATTTAAGATAGTTTAACTACTAGTGAATACAATTCATAACAACGCTGTGACTAAAACTATCCATCCTTATTACCTGACTAGTAAAAAAAAAAAAAAAGTGCCATGACAATAGAGGTGCTGCAAATGATGGTGAACTTACTTAAAGGAACTTATATGACGAGTTTGTTGATTTGTGACTTGCATACTTCATATTGTACAGCAATGTAAGGGTTTGGTGCAACAAGTTGGTCAAGGTGAAGGTGAATATGTGAACTGTGTCAACAATATCAATGAGAGTTGAAGACTACTGCTCAATTTGGGATTGCACGTAGGTACAATGCTCCATTGTAAAAAGGGCTATAGAAATAAATCTGACTTGACTTGATTTTTAAAATACACACCAGGCATTACAGCATTTAGTCGACATTTTGTTTGGGATGTACATTTGCTCACAAAGAGATTTCAGTCAACTATGGGAAAAATTTCAGAATTGACAAAGAACTCCAGTATTTCTTGACGAATGGAGATAAAATGATAGTTACAGTGAGAAACAACGGCTATTAAAAGCAATGACAGCTGATGATATTCAAAAATATTACCTCTAAATGTAGTGTGTGTGTGTATATATATATATATACACATACATACATACATACATACATACATACATGGACCTGTTGCTGACAATAGTCTGGATGGTCGTTGTAGGCTTTATATAGGTTATATATAGGTTATATATATAGGTTTTAGGCTTTCCTATGATATTCAGTATATATTAAAATCATCGATTAACAAATAAGTTCAACTTATTTTATCAATTTGTAGTTCGGGGAGTACCTATAATTGTGTCTGAGCTGTACAGTAGCCATCTCTGAGCAAAAAAATGATTTTTTCTTACCTTCCATTCTTCCGAGCCTCTTTGATGGCGAACCACGTTGAGCACACAGCGTTGAACAACTTTACCACTGTTCACCCAATGCAAGCAGATTTCACCATCGACACCATTCAAATTCAAAGAAACATTATAGGGTGGGTTGAGTTTCACTGAAAAAATAGTCAGAATATACTGTAAATAGGCAATGGTGTTAACTAGGTGCAAATCTTCATTTTAAATAATTGCTTATTAAACTTTTAAGGTTACTACAAATAGAAATGCAATAATGAATAAACAGCCTGATAGCATACTACCAGAAATATGATTGAAGGAAAATATAAAATACACTGTGTGGTAGTACCAGAGATGAAGCAAATGCAATGCATCTGTCTTGGGTAACGTTAATTATAAATTGAACTTTTTTTCTATCGTTACTGAATATCAACAATCAATTCAAACAGAATAAATCAGTCCTTTTTCTACATGCCTAAATACATCTGCACTCAGATTGGCTAATGGGGGAAAAAAGTTACTGCTCTTCTCCTTCTGTATCCAATCAATGAACACGTTTTATTCTGGATAATCTGCCATTCAGACTGTAATTGTGGTGTAGTTTACAACGCCCGCAAAATCTGGGATTATTATTATTTTTTCACATTTCATAAATAACAATGCATCGAATGGATGTTGTTGCTTTATTCAGTTGATTTCATGTGGTGACTTCTGATTAGGTTTGAATGAAGAAGGGAAACAGAATTGTCTTGTTGATAAATGGAAAACATGGAAAACATGTCGTCTTGAAGGAATTAATGTTGCTCTAAAATCTCAGTGTACTTTTCTGCATTAATGCTGCCATCACAGAACTGAGAATGACCTTTGCCAAGGGTGCAGACTCAACCCCATAACATGAAAGACCTCGGCTGTTGGACCTGTTGCTGCCAATAGTCTGGATGGTCCTTTGCGCCTTTGTTCTGGAGCACACAGCCTGCATTTTTTCCCAGAAAAGATCTGGAATCTGGATTATGAAGAAAATTACCTTTGCCAAGGGCACTGACCCAAACCCAAACCATGACAGACCCTAGCTTTTGGACTTGTTGCTGATAACAGCTGATAACAATAAGGGAAACAGAATAATCAAAATAATTAAACAAAATTAAATATTCCATTTAAGGAGGAGGTTTAATTGTCCCAACAAAGCATTAGTCAGAAAACTAGCAAGAATTAAGAAAATGCAATCCTGAGATCTGTGCCACATTTTGCACATCACCACTGTTTCTGTAGTGAACTGTTGAGAAGAACATCTGAAACAGGGAAAGCCACTAGTCCAACAGTTTTTTGTACACAAATGTAAAATAATGAAAAAATGTTCAATATAAAACTCAGACTAACACATGTGGATGTTCAAAATCTGGTAAAAGATTAGTCATTACTTGGTAATATGGCACACCTGATGCAGCCCTTCACAAGCCTGAATACAACAGAGATTGCTTCCAGAAACCACATAGTTCTGCAGCTGTTCTGACATTTACAAAGGCACAGCAACTCTCCGTTTCACTATCAGCTATTAAGAGAATAGGTCAGAGCTTTGAAACAACAGAGTGATGTTGCCAGAAAGACAGGATCTTGGAGGCCCAAAGCCTCTTTAAGCAGAGAAGACCACATGCTGAAATGTACAGTTCTCAAAGACAGGAAAAAATCCTCAGGACCTCAGAAAACAAGACATCTTCGAGAAGAAACATACCCAGAAGTTCATTTAATGTAGATTTTGTGTCTACAATATGTAAAAAAGCCATATCTATCTATGAAAAACATCAAGGTCAGAATGAAGCCTCTGGTAGATTATGGAACATTTGATTCAGAGTGATTCATTACAGTTATGTGGACTCATGAATCACTATTTGAGTTGCATGGCTAGCTTCCAACAACTGAAAAGTTGTTTTCTGAGCAGGAGCAATCATGTTATTTTTCAATCAGACAATGGTCCTGCTCACACTGCAGAGACCAGCAAGAGGTGTCATTAGAATAAGTCCACCAGGCTCCTATTTTGGTCTTGTCAGAGATCTGGGAATCATTTTCGACTACTCATCAACTGATTGAAGCCATTACCATTGAGTGGAATAACACTGCAAAAAGCTGTGTGCAAGTTTACTTACAAGGAATTTAAGGAAATCAAAGGGAAAGTATATCCCATACCTTCTTCATCAATTTGTTTAATTATTGTTAATTTCCTGACCAGATATTTGCTGTTAAGACCATTAAGTTTAATATTTTGCAATTGTGGTTTGGACCATTTTTTTTTTATGGTAGCTGACTGTGCATCCCCTCATGACCACAATTTACCTCAATTTGCCATCTTCTAATGGCTACTTCCTGCAGGGTAGTGCACCATGTCACAAAGCAAAGGTCATCTCAAACTAGTTTCATGATCATGACAATAAGTTCAGTGACCTTCCCAGTCACTGGATTTAAATTCAACAGAACACCTTATGGATGTGGTAGAAGGGGGAGACTTGCAGCATGAAAGTGCACCTGAAAAATCCACTGAAATTGAATGATGCAATCATGTCAACATGAAGCTGCACCTCAAAGGATTGTTTTTCAATATGCTGTGGAATCCATGGCACAAATAATCCAGTTCTCAAATTTTGAGAGCAAAGGGAAACCTATCCAGTATGAGCATAACATTCCTTATAAAGATCTGATGTTATATATGCATTATTTTTTTTGCCAATGAGTACGAGTTCATACTAGAGTTCAAGTATGGAGGCCTTGTGGTGAGCACTTCAATCCCGCCTTTGTTGTGGAGCGACACACTGCCCCAACAGCTAGTGTGACAATCTGGAGAGCCATCGCATACGACAGTCAGTCACCCCTAGTACTGATACGAGGGACACTAACAGATCAGCTATACGTGCAGGGCATCCTGCGGGCACACGTGTTACCTCTCATGGCAGGGCTTCCAACTGGTACATTTACATTTACAGCATTTAGCAGACGCCCTTATCCAGAGCGATTTACAATTGGTACAGTCTTACAATCCAAGCATTTGTGGGTTAAGGGCCTTGCTCAAGGACCCAACAGTGGCAGCTTAGCAGAGGTGGGATTTGAACCCTGGACCTTCTGGTCCATAGTCCAGTGTCTTACCCGCTAGGCTACCATAGTCCTGGTATTTTTCAGCAGGATAATTTTTCAGCAGATCGGAGCACTTCCTTGGCCTGCCTGATCAACAGATGTATCGCCAACCGAGCATTTATGGGACCAGCTTTGGCAACCTACTAGTGTGCAGTATCTATAGGCCCACCTGCAACACCTATGGGCAAATGTGTTATAGAGGCATGTCTAGCAGTCAAACACTACCCAAAAGTACTCCCTGAGAGCCTTTTTATAGGGCAGCAGGAAAAGCACTTTAACACCCTCGTGGCAAATCCCAGTGTGTAATCAGACCACGCCTGTAATCATTCACATATGTGCCTACGACAAAACTAAATGCCGAGTTCTGCAGCAATCTGACATTTCTATCTGGGGGCGTTATTTTTTATTACTTTTTATGAGTTTATTTAGCCTACCTAAATGAAATTTAGCCCACAAATGCTTCCAGTACTTGGGTGTACACATGTTTCTTCATCTCTTACCTATTTTTGTGAGATCTGTATAGTTTTTAAAAGTTGACTGATTTCTTCCACTGGACAGCTTTGTGTAGAAAGAGTTAAATCGTTGGCTCTGGTTCTGCAGAGGGATCCTGCAGCCTACATTCTGCCCATTCTCCTGAAGGTACTGTTGACACTCTTGATATGAATTATCTCTCTGGAATCTAATGAGGCAAGAAAGGCATTTACACACCTTTCTTAAAGTCGAGGCTAAAAAATAAAAGAAATACTTAAACAAGAGTGCTGATAATGGAAACTGCTAAACCTACATGCTGCTGAAGGTGTATTTTATCTCTTGCATCTGTGATTTGGTCCAGTTGCAGTCCATATATTCCAGATTGATGATCAAACAATTGGTGTTATCATCATAGTCTGGACTCTCACCTGTACAATACAGATCATCATACTCAGAACATGGCAAAATATAGATTTTGTATACAAGTATTAATATTATTTAATTTATTCATTTCTCAGAAGTTCTCAGAAGTAAAATGTAACTTAAGTAGGACAGCATACAATGCCTGCATATAGCTGTCAAAGGAGCAAGCAGTGGAGCAAGTGAATAAAGGCTAAGATGTAGGAAGAAACTGTTACATCAGAAAAATAAGGGTTAGAGTAGAGAGGAGTGCTACAAACACTGGTCACAATATTAAAGGTTATACAATATTAGAAGCTGAATATTAGTAAAGGAAAATAATACCAATAACACTCAACAGGTTATCAGCACAGGAATGAAGACATACAACACAAAAAAAACAGAAATCATAGAAATAAGCACATATAAAAAGAAATTAGTACAGTCCAGACTGAGGGTTTTAACTGACACCATCAGGACACCGCAATATCTCATCACGTACATCAAGTGATACACTGGAAATACCCTAGAAACTTTGAGTCACGTTATATTCTAAAACCCTTAGCTCTTTTATTAAAAGTATCCCAATGTAACAGCTGTAATACATTCACAAACACCAAATTTAGTGATTATTTCCAGTACGTCACGACTAATGTCCCTTTCTGATAATAACTTCACAAATACGTAATTATGATAAGCATTATGACTGAGGTAACAGAGTAATAATTTTACTTACATTTATGAGATCCAGAGCAGCATCCCTGTAAAACGAAAAGGACTCCCAAAAGAACCTCTGACCATGGCACAAAACTCATGGTTCAGCTCCGTAGAAAGAGCACACACAACAATGGCTGGCTTGCTACACAAAACTTAGTGCCTATTACACACTTCCGTGTTTTACTTCCTCCATGCGCTTGTACTCTTAACTCTGTCAGCATCAGCAAAAGAAAAGTGTGTGGGGGGTCTTAGTCATAGCAGGAAAGTAATTTATTGTAAATCTTTGATTAAACCTGGTCTCACCAGTATACATTTGTTACATTAGGCTCCATATCCAATATAACAGTCCGAGACACATACCATCTTTTTTAGGTTTAAGAGTTTTATAGAACTATTAGTATGTTCTTTTGCTTAGATCAACACTGTCCTTGGTCTGAGATATCATATCAATACCAGTTCATTCAATTAGGTCAGCTGTCCTCAAGATAAATGGTTCGTTGTGCCGTCTGTCTCCAATACGACAAAAACACACATCGATAGTTAGACAAGTCCGACAGCTTTGTCCAAAATCCTGGAAAAGTTCTCAGGCTGACCAGGCAGAAAGGGACACAGAGTTGACAGGTCCATGCATCGCAGAGTTTCTGCAAGAGTGCTAAAATAGAAAAAAAAATGGAGACAGTACATGAAATCTAGTTCATAATACGGTAATAATGAACAACAAATATGGGCAAGGTAGCTCACAATTATTATGAAACTGGAAAGCAAATTAATAATCTAATAAAATACAGACTTTGTGGACTGGTTTATCTCCCTCATTCAGTTTTACAATTAAATAGAAAAAAAGAGTTAAATTAGTAATGACTTAATGATTATTAATCAATTAATTAACTCGATTAACTGCTCATTACGATTTGATTCAGCTCTAAACCAAAAGGATTCAGTTCAGTTACATTGTACATGTATTAAAATGAATAGTTTGTCTTTGTAAGCAAAAATAATTCAAATTATAACTTTTTTCTAAGTATTATTTCCTGAAGGCACTTGGGTGATCTAGTATGCTACAGCCCCAAATCAGAAAATACAGTATGGAAACTGCAAATTATTTAAAAAAAAGACAATTTATTTTGACCTTTATTTCATCGTAGACAGGATGAACCCAAGATCTTTCATGTTTTGTCCCGTCAACTTAAATTCGTTTGTTAATAAATTTATATTTTAAAAAAACCCTAAATCACTTGATATCCTCAGTGCCAAAAAGTATTTTTGCAGTGATATTAGAAGGAATTTCAACACTACAAAGTGGTAAATGCTTTAATATCCCAACATTTTTGAATGTTTTGCAGGACGGAAATGCTGGAATGGATGTTAATTAAGATATGAAATGAAGTTGAACAGACAAAACACGAAACATCCTGGGTTCATACTGTCTGCAATGAAATTAAAGTCAAAATAAATGCATGAAACACTGCTTTTCTTGCATTTTCCATACTGTCCCAAATTTTTCTGATTTGGGGTTGTAAGCCACCACCATCACCAGGTCCTGGCAGTCCCTGTTAGCCAGTTTGGACATCATATACAGTGGCGCTTGAAAATTTGTTGACCAATCAGACTGCTCGATTTTTCAACCAATCAGATTGCTTTTGATTTTTTTTTTTTTGACCAAGCAAAATTTAATGAGAAATTCATCCAATCAGAGTCAGACCTGCATGACGTCAGAACATAGAGGTTGTTAGGAAATCATACTCTCCAAGTTTAAACATTTAGGCAAATATACAATAATTAGCTGTGGCTCTTGAGTTTGGGTAATGTACTAAGGAGGGTGTACAGTGGTGCTTGAAAGTTTGTGAACCCTTTAGAATTTTCCAGATTTCTGCATAAATATGACCTAAAACATCATCAGATTTTCACACAAGTCCTAAAATTAGACAAGGAGAACCCAGTTAAACAAATGAGACAAAAATAGTATACTTGGTCATTTATTTACTGATGAAAATGATCCAATATTAAATATTAGTGAGTGGCAAAAGTATGTGAACCTTTGCTTTCAGTATCTGGTGTGACCCCCTGTGCAGCAATAACTGCAACTAAACGTTTCCTGTAACTGTGATCAGTCCTGCACACCGGCTTGGAGGAATTTTAGCCCATTCCTCCGTACAGAACAGCTTCAACTCTGGGATGTTGGTGGGTTTCCTCACATTAACTGCTCACTTCAGGTCCTTCCACAACATTTCGATTGGATTAAGGTCAGGAGTTTGACTTAACTTTATTCTTCTTAAAACCATTCTTTGGTAGAACGACTCGTGTGCTTAAGGTTGTTGTCTTGCTGTATGACCCACCTTCTCTTGAGATTCAGTTCATGGACAGATGTCCTGACATTTTCCTTTAGAATTCTCTGTTTTAATTCAGAATTTATTGTTCCATCAATGATGGCAAGCCGTCCTGGCCCAGATGCAGCAAAACAGGCCCAAACCATGATACTACCACCACCATGTTTGACAGATGGGATAAGGTTCTTATGCTGGAATGCAGTGATTTCATTTCTCCAAACAAAGTTTTTCTTTTAAACCAAAAAGTTCTATTTGGTCTCATCCATCCACAAAACATTCTTCCAATAGCCTTCTGGCTTGTCCACGTGATCTTTAGCAAACTGCAGACGAGCAGCAATGTTCTTTTTGGAGAGCAGTGGCTTTCTCCATGCACACCATTGTTGTTCAGTGTTCTTCTGATGGTGGACTTATGAACATTAACATTAGCCAATGTGAGAGAGGCCTTCAGTTGCTTAGAAGTTACCCAGGAGTCCTTTGTGACCTCGTCAACTATTACATGTTTTGCTCTAGCAGTGATCTTTGTTGGTCCACCACTCCTGGGGAGGGTAACAATGGTCTTGAATTTCCTCCATTTGTACACAATCTGTCTGACTGTGGATTGGTGGAGTCCAAACTCTTTAGAGATGGTTTTGTAACCTTTTCCAGCCTGATGAGCATCAACAGCTCTTTCTGAGGTCCTCAGAAAGCTCCTTTGTTTGTGCCATTCCGCATTGTTTGTACACTTCCACAAACGTGTTGTGAAGAGCAGACTTTGATAGATCCCTGTTCTTTAAATAAAACAGCTGATACAAACTCACAGCTGATTGTCATCCCATTGATTGAAAACATCTGACTCTAATTTCTCTTTCAAGTTAACTGCTAATCCTAGAGGTTCACATACTCACTATTATGTAACATTGGATCATTTTTCTCAATTAATAAATGACCAAGTATACTATTTTTGTCTCATTTGTTTAACTGGGTTTAACTTTTACAACGTGTGTGAAAATCTGATGTTGTTTTAGGTCATATTTATGCAGAAATCTAGAAATTTCTAAAGGTTTCACAAACTTTCAAGCACCACTGTACAGACAGTATTGTCTGTGCCTGAGGGTGGAGATGTTGCTACAATAGCATCCCCTGCCAGTTGTTTGATGGACTAGAATCCCTGGACTAGCTTATTCCTACACACTGTGTTCTATGGGATAGGTCTAACCCCTGAAGATGACAAGAGGGGATCAAATGTGGGATTCCTTCCATAAAACTGCAGTTGGTATGCAACTATAAAGTAAAGTACAAATTAGGAATTATATTAACATATTAACATAGAAAACAAGAAATCAGCAAGTCTTTTGTGAAATCAAGATGTTTGCAAAGACAGTATAAAGCAACTTCAGCTACTTTCTTGGATCAGCTGGAACTGCTGAGGCTGTAATCTACTGTGCAGGCCCACTTTCCTTTTGTTAAAATTACAGAGTAATGGTGTGCAGCAAGTTGGCAATATTGTATATTCATTTCATGGCAATGAGCTGGACATAGCAGATTTCCTCTTGATCTTAGGCAAGTATGAAGTATCAAGGTGAATATTATATAGTGCATTTAAACACAAACACACACAAACAGACACACACACACACACACACACACACACACACCTGCAGGTACAGTAGAGGAGATGGCCATCAGCATGCAGTTGCTTGGCCAGTTCCAGTTGATGGTTGTCCATTAACTTATCGTTAACAACGACTAAGAGAGGTTTTCCAGCTCCTAGTGTCTCTAAACAGCTCCCTGCTCCTAGAAAGAATGATATGGAATACAGAACTTTTAATGGAATACAGAACTATCACAAATTAAAGTAACAGTGTTTCAAAGTACATCTGTCAAATTACAGAGGCTGGGTTCGAAAACACATACTTCACTAATACACTAATCATACTAACTCCTGCCCGCGAGTATGTAGTGGGCAGTATGTGAGTAACATGAATACTGATGGGATGACAAAATAGCCCAGGGATATACACAGGCAAACATGCATGACTTAACTTTGGTAATAATTACCTGAATTCGGCTACTATATAGGTCATCTCAGACTTGTGAGTGCACTAATATATATAGATCATGTTAACAAGGAGTACCCAACATCCATATCCACCATCCTCCCTCTTATTTGCACTTGGAGCCACTCTCTAGACTTATGGAATTATCCACTGCTTTCTAGGGACTTGATTAGGTTGTGAATAATGGTTATCTCTACATGCTGATGATTGACTCTACATAACCAACCAAATATCAAGCATCTGCAAAATCATTCCCATTCTTGAAGATTTTCGTTGTTTATTAGAGAATGCTCCAATCATGCTTTTATCAGCTTTGCCATTTCAGATTAAGTAAGCTGGTTATAAATACTCAGGTATTCATGTAACCACTATGTTTTTACATTATTTAAAGCTAACTTTGATCTCTTATTAGAAGAAGCTATATATGACTTTCAGAGGTGGAAGTGTCTTCCATTACCCTAAGGGCAGTAAATGAAAGTGCTGCCCAAATTTTTATACTTATTTCAATATATTCCCATATCTTTGGTCAAGCATTTATTCCAACAAATGAACCAGTTAGTGTCTATGTTTATCTGGGAATTCTCCACTGACCATATCATTCTGGTGGGTTGGCATTGCCAAATTTTCTCTATTAGTACTAGGCAGCTAACATAACATAACATTAGATCTGTTGTTTTAGCAATGGTATACTGACCACATATAACAACATATTGTAGATGACTTTACCCAAACATTTCAACCTTGGATTTTTCACTCCATAATACTGCTTTCCACTTTTTGAGCTTTAGCAAATTTCACAGTGCTCCCTTCTGAAAAAGGGTTTCCTGTCCACTATCCTTACAAATACACAAATGCAGATCAAGCTTACAGTGGTGTGAAAAAGTGTTTGCCCCCTTCCTGATTTCCTATTTTTTTTATGTTTGTTACACTTAAGTGATTCAGAACATCAAACCAAATTAAATATTAGTCAAAGACAACACAAGTAAACACAAAATGCAGTTTTTAAATTAAGGTGTTTATTATTAAGGGAGAAAAAATCCAAACCTACATGGCCATGTGTGAAAAACTGATTGCCCCTCCTTGTTAAAACATAACTTAACTATGGTTTATCACACTCAAGTTCACTGGCTCTAGCCACACCCAAGCCTGATTATTGCCACAGCTGTTCTCAATCAGGACATCACTTAAATAGGAACCTGCCTGACAAAGTGAAGTACACCAAAAGATCCTTAAAAGCTACACATCATGCCGAGATCCAAAGAAATTCAGGAACAGTTGAGAAAGAAAGTAATTGAGATCTATCAGTCTGGAAAGGGTCATAAAGCCATTTCTAAAGCTTTGGGACTCCAGCAAACCACAGTGAGAGCCATTATCCACAAATGGCGAAGACATGAAACAGTGGTGAACCTTCCCAGGAGTGGCCGGCTGACCAAAATTACCCCAAGAGTGCAGTGACGACTCATCCAAGAGGTTACAAAAGACCCCACAACAACATCCAAAGAACTGCAGGCCTCACTTGCCTCAGTTAAGGTCAGTGTTCATGCCTCCACCATAAGAAAGAGACTGGGCAAAAATGGCCTGCATGGCCGAGCTCCAAGACGAAAACCACTGTTGAGCAAAAAGAACATCAAAGCTCGTCTCAATTTTTCCAGAACATCTTGATGATCAGCAAGACTTTTGGGGAAACATTCTGTGGACTGACGAGACAAAAGTTGAACTCTTTGGAAGGTGTGTGTCCCTACACAAAATCCTGAAGGAGAATGTCCGGTCATCTGTTCGTGACCTCAAACTGAAACAAACTTGGGTTCTGCAGCAGAACAATGATCCAAAACACATCAGCAAAGTCCACCTCTGAATGGCTGAAGAAAAACAAAATGAAGACTTGGACACTGATGTTGGATGAGAAGGCCTGGCTCGCAGTCTCCATTCTAATTCATCCCAAAGGTGTTCTATCGGGCTGAAGTCAGGCCAGTCAAGTTCTTCCACACCAAACTCGCTCATCCATGTCTTTATGGACCTTGCTTTGTGCACTGGTGCGCAGTCATGCTGAAACAGGAAGGGGCCATCCCCAAACTGTTCCCACAAAGTTGGGAGAATGAAATTGTCCAAAATCTCTTGGTATTCTGAAGCATTGAGAGTTCATTTCACTGGAACTAAGGGAAATGCCGAAAAACAACCCACACCATAATCCCCCCTCCACCAAAATTTACACTTGACACAATGCAGCCAGACAAGTACCGTTGTCCTGGCAACCACAAACCCAGACCCGTCCATCAGATTGCCAGATGGAGAAGCGTGATTCGTCACTCCAGAGAACACGTCTCCACTGCTCTAGAGTCCAGTGCCAGCATGCTTTACACCGCTGAATCCAAGGCTTTGCATTGCGCTTGGTGATGTACGACTTGGATGCAGCTGCTTGGCCATGGAAACCCATTCCATGAAGCTCTCCACATGAAGTTTGGAGGTCTGTAGCAACTGACTCTGCAAAAAGTTAGCGGCCTCTGCACACTATGCTCCCCCAGCATCTGCTGGCCCCACCCTGTCATTTCACGTGACCTGCTACTTCGTGGTTGAGATTCTGTCGTTCCCAATCGCTTCCACTTTGTTATAATACCACTAACAGTTGAATGTGCAATATTTTGTAGTGAGGAAATTTCAATACTGAACTTGTTGCACAGGTGGTGCCCTAACATGGTTCCACACTGGAATTCACTGAGCTCCTGAGAGCGACACATTCATTCACAAATGTTTTTAGAAGCAGTCTGCATCCCTAGGTGCTTGATTTTATACACCTGTGGCCATGGAAGTGATTGGACCACCTGAATTCAATGATTTGGATGGGTGAGTAAATACTTTTGGCAATATAGCATAATTACAGGTCTTCACTTGATGATGATATTGTCCAGCAAAAAAAGGAAAAGGCGAGGTGAAGATTAATGTTAGAGAACGCAACTTTTGGAACTCATTTCATAACTGAAATCAAAGCAGTCTTAACCACTTCAAGACCATACAAGCCAATGTCTTCCAGCACTGATCTCACTCAGTGCTGACCTCACCCACATCTAATCTCATCCAGCTCCAATCTCATCCACTTCTGATCTGATGTTGCTCAGCTCCGAATTTCATTCAGTGCCAGTCTTATCCTGTGGAGATCTAGCCCACAGCGCCAAACTTATTCAGGTCTGATCTCACCCACTTCTGATGTAATCCAGGTGTGAGCTCCATATATGCCCATCTCACTCAGATGATCTCACCCAGCACATATTTCATTCAGGTCTGCTCTCACTCAGCTCCAATGTCATCCACTGCTGATCTGATCTCTAAGAGAGCCAATGTCATCTAGAACCAATCTCACCTAGTGCAATCCACTCTTATCTCTGAGCTCATTCACAGCTGCACAGATCTCCTTCAGGTCTGATCTCACTCAAAGCTGATCTTACCCAGCTCCAATCTTATAGTACTGATCTCCAGAACTGATCTCCTCATAAGCCGATACCATCAAGCTCTGATCTCACCCAAGGCTGATCTCCATATAAGCTGATGTCATGTAGGTCTGATCTCATCCACTTCTGATCTTTAAAATAACTGACAACCAATCCCAATCTTCAAAAGAATGCATCATACCTAGCAGCTGGGTAAATCTCACCTCCTCACTAAGAAAAAGTTTTTGTTTTCTTCTTGCTCAGAGTTGCTTCTGGATCACTCTTAAGCTAAAACCCCTAGCTAAGCTAGGTTAGGAGCTATCTAAGAAGATTCTTAGAATCTTTATGAGTACGGACCCTGATCTCTTCGAGAGCCTATGTTATCCAACTCTGATCACTCTCTGACTTAGGTCATTGCTGATTTTTGCACCCTTGTTTCTAAATGCAAGCTTAAGCAAATCTTGTGTTAAAGTTCTCATCTGTGCCTCTTTTGTCTTGTTTGCTTTAACCACCAAAGGATAACACGGGTCATGGGAAATTACTCAAAATCAGTCTGGAGTAACTCTGAGCAAACTCTGTCTACAAAGGAACCACTCTGCCAAATAACTGCTGCATAATTTATACTTCGAAGACAAACAGTATGCAGTAATGACCACAATCACATGAGTTCTATTTAAGTCCCTGTTCTTCTGGCAAGTGAGTCAAAACAGTTCAAAGTGCAAGCTTAGTATTTGCCATTATATTTAGAAACATCAGGTTGGAAACCTCTGTTTCTGCACTGACAATGATGAATTGTCCATGGCTTTGGCTTATGTACGACACTCCCAATAATGGTGGTGTTGTATTAGGCAGTGTTGGGTGGCACACCGGTGTTAATTTCCTGTACGGTATGCATTTTTCATATACCTCCATGCCAGTGCATAGCAGAGACACAGCTCTAACAAATAGGCAGCAAATTATATCATATTTTCTGCTGCTATGGGCGCTGCTGAGCTCTGAGTGGAACTACATCACTGAACAGCATGCTGGATAAAGCTCGCTATCCAGGTAGCATAACATACACCACAGCCTGGAAATAGTCTGTTAACAGTTGGGAAAGACTCACACTCAGATAAAATCAGATTACAGAACAGATCACAGAATATAAAGTGAGATTGGAGATGCAAAAGAAGAACCACATTATAAACGCAGTAACTTTCGAGACTGATTATGAGCAATGATTTACCCACTGTCTTGCTGGAGCGAAAATACATTAGCCAAAAAAAGGCATCTCTCTCTTTTAAGCTCTGTTTTTAAGACGTTGCAGATTGCACAATAAAATCTGTTTACATCTGGCAACTGATTCATGCATTCTGATTTGTGTGATTTTGTGGGGCAAAGAAAACCCTTTAGTAATCAAAGCCTTCATTATTTACACATATAAAACTAATTCGCCCAGTTTTAGCGTGATCGGCTTCAGCTGGTCTCATATAACCGATTCAGTGCCGGTCAACCACATGAACAGCACAGTGCTTTTACTACCTTTAATTCATAATTCAGTTTGGGTCAGTTCATAATTCAAGGTTTCAGGCACTCAAAGGTTTGTTTAAGAGACATGTTTAAGGGTTTGACGATGGACTAGGGACACTACTAAGGGGTTAGTTATTCATTTTGAACACAACCACGGCTATGGCATTGAAGAGTGACATAGCCGTGGCACTTTTCAGAGTGTGCTGTTTGGATTACATACATGGCAAAAGTAAGCCGTGAAGAATCAACTCCAAAAGCGGTCGGATAACTGATTTAATAGGACGTTTAAAACACCATCACCCCGCTGAATAGCCCCTGCTATCTTCATCAGCGAATCTCTAATAAATAAACTCTACATATATACACACACACACACACACATTTTTTCCTGGAGAGTAAATGGAATATATATATATATATATATATATTATATATATATAGATATATATATATATATATATATATATATATATATATATATGTGTGTGTTTATATATATATATATATATATATATATATATATATATATATATATATATATACACATCTTTATTTATTTATTCCATTTACTCCCCAGGAAAAAAAATGTACTGTGAATGTTCATAGTAAAACTGTGAATTGCTTGACAGTTTTAATGTGAACTTTCACAGTTTGACCATGAAGTTCACAGTTCTACTATGACTTTTTGATGGTAATTTGGCCACTTCATGGTTCTACTGTCAAATTTCATAGTACAGTTTTTCCTGGTTCCTGACAGTAGAGTAAGCTATACACCTACAAAAAAGCCCGTTATCCATGTATATTAATGCCGTCCGAAACTGACGGACTGCGATGCTGCAGAAAATGTTTTAAATTGCATTAAAATCAGGCTGACCAATCAGAGCCTTGTTGTCATGCAGAACAGCTCGTCCAGCTAATAGCAGAGCACAAGAGTTAATATGACGAGCAACACGCTGAATTAAAAAACATGGATATTAACGAAAATATCTGGCAGAGTATAGCTGAAAGACTGGGGAATGATTGTAAAAACCTCACAGTGACTGTGACTGCATTCTAGTCTGTTCATGCCCACAAAAGAACTATAGGTTCCTGCACTAATCTCCACTCGTGTCTTTGTTTTTTTTAAGTTAAAGACGTAAAAAAGACATGGCGAAATCTCTCTGACACATTAAGGGAAGGGAAATCAAAGAAAGCAAAAGTGGACAGGGAGTTGTCAGAGAGCTTCTACAAAAAAGATAGCGCACTTGGTGTGAAGGTCCCACTACTTAAAAAATCCCACCCGGTTTTTTTTCACGCAAAAAATGTATTCTGTATTCTGCCTTTATAATGAAACGTGCAGTTGTTCAGTGTTCTTTAAGCACTGACAACATCCTTGATATGCTCAGAAAAGCATATTGTCTATCACAATGACAAAATTGATCATGATACGAAATAAAAAAAATTAAGTCATTGCTAACCCCTTGTAGATAGATTTTGTAAACCTGAAAGCTGTCATTTTATACAATGGTAATGTCCACCCTTCAGTGCCCATGGGATGCGCAGTACACAGGAAAAAAAAATCCTACAGTAACATGGAACTGTTGTTGAAACATTTATAATACTTCAATTACAACTAGAACATCTGTGGTGATCTAAAGCTATTGGCACTGCTACAAGGAATGCAGCTCCACATACAAAGTACTGTTGTTTCCTTTGCAACCAGGAAAGCAGTGCTAAAGAGAAATGTTACATTAAAAAGAACTGGTCATTCTATAAGAATATTGTTCCAGGGCACAAAAAAACTGGTGGATATACCACTTGTCAATCCGGCAAAAGATATTTCTGCCTCCTCTTCATAGAACATTTTGTGCAAACAATAAGCAATGCACAATGAAGGTGATGGATTTCTCTGCCTGAGACAGAAGTTTCCATGAATTACTGATCCCAAGATTAAGGAAGGTCCTTTTGTTGGTCCAAAAAACTGACAAATAGTGCAAAGATCCACTAGTGGGACCAGAGAAACTAGTATGGTAAGCATTTAAGAATGTTGTTGAGACTTTTCTTGGCGTCTGCAGAGCACCACACTACATTGAGCTGATGGGACTGTGGTGGCCTAGCAGTTAAGGTACTGGACTTTGGACCATAAGGTCCAGAGTTCAAATCCCACCACTGCTAAGCTGCCACCATTGGGTCCTTGAGCAAGGCCCTGAAACCCACAATTGCTTGGATTGTAAGACTGTATCAATAAGTCGCTCTGGATAAGGGCGTCTGCTAAATGCTGTCAATGTAAATGTATGCTTATGCTGCCTTCAAGTGGTGTTAGAAATATCGTATTTACGAGATGAGCGCACATGAACGTCACCGCAATGTCGTATTTACTAGTGGGAAACTCGGATTTTTCGATGAGCCCTGACTTTACGAATTGGGAGCATGTCGGTAACAAAACGTCATGGCGGCTGCCAGCTTGAATGCTGCTATTGATGCTCATCCGTTGTGATTTCAATAAATAATTGACGTTGACCGTTTGTACTGTAAACTGGTCGTACTTCTCATATTAAGCAGCTTAAAGACATTAAAATGACGAAGCAATACGCGAAACAAAGCATAATATTCTAACCTTCAGTGATTCTAACGTCATAAAAACATTATTCCCATAATGCGTTTCATGTTCGTTTCATTTTCTTTTAGTAAGGCATAATAAACTTGCTATACAAAAACAGAAGTAAAAACTAAATGGTGTCCATTTTCAGCCCCCGACCAAAACCATTTGAACGCATGTTATGTCGTTATTACGACCTCCGAAGTCGTAAGTAGGAATTTCCGAGGAGCACTTGAAGGTAGCATTAAAGCATACAAACCCATGAAGTGCAACATGTCACTGACAAGTCATTTTTTGGCACAGTCCGTGACGAACAAGACCAGAACGTTACAATGATCTCTTTGTTTATTATACCTTCGGTGTGTAATAAATTTAGAAATCCATGTAACTCCAAAGAGTTCACAACTGTATATGGGATTTGCTTAGTGACCTACCAGCATGACTAATCACCAGATCAGCCGTCTGGATGTTCTCAACTATGGACTCTTTAAACTTGAAGGTTTGGATCTTGAGTCCTGGGCAGCTGTGAGGATGAGGAACAAACGAGCCCCGTCCCACCTGAAGCACCACATCAGTGTAGCCACGGTCTAACAGCGCCTGCGCAGTGAGAAGCCAGAAACACCGTAATAACGTGCGGGTGGATGATAACGCTAGCTTTCATTATTTCTGCTTGTATAAGACAAAGTGATGCGGGACTACCTTTATCACGTCACGTGAAGTCATAGTGACGATTAAATCGTCAAAGCTTGTTGTCCCGACTGTGACAAACACGGTTTTCATTCTGTCAGCTAAGATCCAGTTTTTGTTTTCATAGCGAGAGCCACAGTAGAGCGACAAGTAGATCCGGAAGAGTCGAGTCTCCGCGTCCAAATATTAACAATCCAGCCAGCTCTAAAGACTTTAGTTTGATTCCAGGACACTAAATGATTCGGTTTAAATTCGTACAGAAAAAAATCCGCAGTCACTGTGTCAAACAAATCTGAATTATGTATTAAAATAAATAAGCATCATTGCACTGCTTTTTTAACGAAGACAAATTCGTTGTTGGAATCGAACTCTAGATGCGATTCAACCTATTCCAGCAGCGTTGAACTAAGATTGGAGTCGACTCTGGAATCGAGCAGCTCCTGTGAATCCAAGAACCTTCAAAATATGACTGCGGTCTCGGTTTCAAAATAAAAGTAACGGACATATTTTCACCGCTCACTTTGTAGTGAATGCACCAGAGACCGGTTTATCAAAGTTTTTAATCCAGATTATCAAATCCCCAGATTTCCTATCCAGGTCAAATTCTAGTTTTTCAATACATTTTCAGACTGGATACAGCTAATCCTGATACGGCAAGATAGGGATATCTAAATCTGTATTTTTGTGCTTTTAGTAGCCACACTTGATGGCCACCTACTGGATAAAAGATATTACAGCATTTTTGTTAATGAAAAAACATAATTAATGAATCAGTTTAAGTATAAATATAGTTTTATTCTCCAATCGTACACTTAAGAATTTTACGGAAACTTAAAGAGCAAAGATGGTGGAAGAGCTAAAGTTAACTATATTACGCATTTCCATTCTTTAAAACAAGTTGGGAGTTATTTCTGATGAGGACCTGAAACCGACTTCATTTATGCATTTTCTTTCTTCTAACATGTCCTTTCAGTAAGTGGAAAATGTGCAGTTAATTCAACTACAAGACTTCAATAATGTTTTCGATAAAACCCAAAGCCAAAATGTTTCCTACTTTTACAAAGATTTTGAAATAGCCTACATTACGACCCTTTTGTTACATTGTATAAAGAAATGTTACGTGTTATCCGAACTCTAAATAGTAAGTAAACAGAACAATATGTTTCACATTCTGTTAACTTACTATTCGATGATGAATTAATTCAGAATTTGAATGCAGTCAGAACACTAAGCTAAAAGCAATATTTTTTACAATGTAAGATTACGTTGTAGTTTTAGACGTATGTTTTAAATCAGTTTTGCAGAATGTGCTTATTTTTGGGTCGTTTTTGTACAAAGCATGTCTTTAACTCTTCAAGGTGGGATAATCATCCCATATACGCTATTAAAGGCATCTTGGATTTCTGCTTCAAGTTTCGAAAAAAACCCACTTCAAGCAATTGATTGCGAAAACCAGATGAAAATCCTCAGGATCCAGAGACTTATCCGTTTTGGAAAAAAAAATTAAACCAGATAGCTTTAATCCTGTCAAATATATTTAGAAAATCCGGTCCCGGTCCATATGAACAGAATACCTATCCCTGACGGCACAGACATATTCCAGGATGATGATACCAAGACTGATCGGCTGAATGGTTCTGGAATATGAGCATTCATTTACATTAACTGGTCATCACGGAGTCCTGACCTTAACCGTTCTGAAGGTCTTTGGGATGAGAAGAAAAGACTTTCTGAAATAAATGTGACATTGGATTAGGCTGTACAAAAAAATACCATAGCAAGTGAGTGCAATATTCAGAGCTAAAAGTGTCCCGACAACATAGAGTATGCAACATTTTTTTGTTTTCAGTTAGGCGGTGTACATCGGTTCCTGGCATCCATGTGCAAATTAAAATGACTTACTGCTGCTACAAAAGTCTTAATAGTAGCAAATACAGAAACTCGAGTGTGCTAGCTGTAGGTCTGCCAATAAACCCAAACTGAAGCCTTGTTTCCAAACTACGTTGTATATGAATTTCATCTCTAAGCAAATTCTTATAGAAAATCCAAACATTTTTATACAACCAACAAACGTTTGTTTTCCTATGAACACTAGGAATCAACCTTTCTCTAAAGCTACTGGAGGCTATGAGCTATATATTTTGTGAGTATATAAAGCAATTCCTTCAGCAAATAAAAAAAGTTTGCAGTGCTGACGTTATAGAACAGTCATTCTTTGGAAAGTGAGATACTGCGATATCAATCGGACTTCAAATTCAAGCCACGTCTCTACATGGTTAGATGATGCCTTTCCATTCCAGTCTGGTTTGGACACTTAATATTTTACTTTTTCCGACTGCCACAGAAGCTGAAAGTGTATGCCCGCGCATAATGAAAATACAGGAGACAGGAAACATGGACTCAAGTTTGAGAATGTAATCATTTAAGGCGTCATTAATGCTCCATTTCAGAAACAATGCACACTGTCACAAATAGCAAAAAAAACAAAACAAAAAAAACAACAAAACAAAACTAAAAGGCCAGTGGAACATAAAAATGCAATGTGTCCATTGTTGTAATTAAAGATTTTAATAAATAGAGTATTATGAGATAGGGGAAAAAAAAAGCATACAAAACAGAAGCGAAAAAACAAGTTAGATGATCCAGGTCTCAAACCCGTATAATGGCTATTATCACTTTAAAAGTAGATATCAAACTTAAAATGTTAAAAGAAAAGCTGGGGATGTACATCTGAGCACCGTCAGCATTTTACAGGCTTGGAAAGCCCTGCTCATACATAACGAAGTTCCCCCTCTAAGAAAATAGATATTAATAGCCCTGTCAGGGATGGCCCTGTTTTCAAAGTCCTCTGCCCTCCCACTGATGCTCATCATGCAGTTCCCAAAAAAGCCCAGTATACTGGATATATACTGTATAATATATGTGCTCTACAATACAGAGACCAATGAAAGTCAGAATTCAACATCCCTGCTTTAAGTTGCAGCAAATCCAAGCCTTGTCAGGTGACCTCATTAGTCTCAGTTCAGACGGCTCAGTGACACTGATGTGGCTCATGGGGTCAAAACATCACTGAAGCAGACACTGGTTTAAAAGGGCTTCCTGCCAGGGGCGTGGCTGAAAAACAAAAACAAACACACAATAAGTGATGTTGTAACTGCCAGCAGTGTATCAAAAATACTTGTAGGTTTTTCCAAGTTGTGTGACTGTCAAGTACAGAGCGAACAAGAAACCTGTGACATTCCCTTACAACTACCCTATTAACCAATCATACTGCAGAACAATTCATACAATCCTGTAAACAAGGATCACGAGTTTCAGCTAATGTTCAGATCCAGGAACACTGTAGCATGGTTATTGCTTCTGAGAGCAGAGGGGGTCCTAGTTAATAAAGGGGCTGGAGAGTGTGTACACAGCTTTATTTGTAACCTCCATGTTTCCGGGTTGGACCTCACTCGGAAATTATGGGCAGTAGTGGCTCAGTGGTTAAGGTACTAGACCAAGGACCAAAAGGATTGAGTGTTTAAGTCCTAGCACTGCCAAATGACAGTAAACGACCCCAAGCAGGGCATAGAGAGTCGTATTTTATTTGAGTTTGTGCATTATTTAAGGTTTTGTTGACATACGGTGCATTGGCATTTTGCTACTTAAAAGCCTTAAGTATAGTTTTGTTAAATAGGGACTCTTATTTTGTATGAAGCCATATGGGCTTATTTAGTTTTAAGGTAAAGATATACGGGGCATAGCGTTTTCAAGCCCAGCGGAGTACACATTTCAGTGCTCAAAGTTGTTGCATTTAAGTTTTATGGTTCAAGCACAAGGTGTGAACATTTTTATTTCTATATTAATGGGTTTATTGATGGTTTTGGCGGGTTTGTGTTAACAGTCAATGACTTGTTAAGCTAACGTGAATGCGTCTATAGTGAAGAAGTTTCTTAATGCATTTATTTATTTTCCTGCAGCTCTTGCGTTGGTTTTTGGTAGATATTGCTTCAATAACTGCACATACTTCTAATGGTTGTGAACAATAAACACTAAATGAACCATCAGTCAAGCTCACGCCGTCACTCAAATGGGGAATGCTACAGACAGTGTTGCAGATATGGACAAGCAGCTTCAGATCATGTTCACAGTGGAAACCAAAGTGATCTCAGTATTGCTGGTTGTGGAAAGACTGCTGATGCCAGACAAGCTGGTTTGAATATTTCTATAATTATTGATCTCCTGGGATTCTTGCACACAACAGCCACTAGGGTTTACTCAGGAAAAATAAATAAATAAATAAATAAATAAAATCTACAGTTCTGTGGACAAAAATACCTTGCTGATGAGAGGTCAATACAGTACAGCAACACTGAAAACCACAGAAAACCACTCTGTACAACTGTGGTGAGTAGAAAAGCTTTTCAGGACATGTTGATCTCAAGGCAGATGGGCTACAAAGTTTGCTTACTACTAAGAATTTATGTTCATGCAGAAATATGATCTAAAATGTCAGTCCTAAAAGCAAAGAACCTAATCAAATTCTTATACTGGTCATTCATTTATTGAGGAAAATAATCCAATAACATGTGGAGTAGCAGTTAATTTGAAGGTGTAATTTGAGCTGGGTATTTTCAATCACAAACAAAACCTTTGTACTACAGAGGGAAAGTCTGACCTTCTCAATACATGTTTGTGCAAGTATGTCATGGCATGAGCAAAACATTTCTGAGGACCTCATGGGGAAAACGTTGTTGATGCTTATCAGGTTGTGAAATGTTACAAAATCTCTAAAGAGTTTGGTCTCAAATACACAGACAGATTGTGTAAAAATGAGAGGGAATTCAGGACCATCATTACCCTCCCCAGGAGTGGCCAATGGACAAAGATTATTACAAGAGCGTGACGTTTAAGACCACAGTTTACCCTGGGTTGCTTTGTAACATCTAAGCTACTAAAGAGCTCTGTCACATGGGCTAATTTTAACGTTCATGGATCCACCATCAAGGGAAAACTGAACAACAATGGCGTGCATGGCAGCTTTCAATAGAACGTCATTGATCTCCAAAAAGAACATTGCTGCTCATCTGCAATTTGCTGAAGGTCATGTGGAATAATCCAGAAAGCTACTGAAAAAAAATTCTTTGTATATGGAGACTAAACAGAACTTTTGGTTTAAATGAGAAGTGTAATGTCTAGAAAAAGGAAACTTTTATAACTTTTATAATTAATGTTTACTTGGTGGTGGTAGTATCATGGTGTTCCTCCATCCATGGGTCAGAATGGTTTTGTCATCAATGGAGGATCAGTTTTGAAAGGAAAATGTCAGGACATCTGTCTGTGAACTCAATCTCAAGAGAATGTGGCTCATGCAGCAAGACAAACCTAAACACGCAAGCGGTTTTGTGTCAAGTCCACGTCCTGACCCGAATCCAACAGAAATGTTGAAGGACCTGAAGTGAGCAATTCACGATGGCCCAACAACATCCAAGAGTTAAAGCTGTTCTGTACGGACCAATGGGCTAATCTCCCTCAAGTCGATGTGCAGGGCAGATCAACAATTATAAAGTGCCAGTGCATATCTCGTACACTCTGTGCATCATGGCTTGTTCTATCTATAGATTAAATGACTACATCACAAACAGAGTACAAACTGATAATTTCATGATGCAAGAGACTTGCTTTGGTGTGTCGCTTCTCTCATGCCCTCCTATGGCTCGACTATCTTTTCCCCAGGATTTTGAGTTTCCCCCAAATTGTTTATTGCATTTACTTCTTGTGGAAAATGATCCAGTATTACATACCTGAGAGTGGCAAAAGTATGTGAACTTTTGCTTTCAGTATCTGGTGCAGCAATAAGTGCAAATGAATGTTTCTGGTAACTGTTGATCGGTCTTGTACATCAGCTTACAGGAATTGTAGCCCATTCCTCAGTACAGAGCAGCTTCAGGTGTTGGGATGTTGGTGGGTTTGCTCACATGAACTGCTTCCACAACACTTCTCTTAGAATAAAATCAAGACTACACCATTGCAAAACATTTCTCTTTAACCACTGTTTTTTTTTTTTGAAGGACTTGTGTGTGGGACATGCAGCAAAAGAGATTTGTATTCATCCCTATGCATTCTCTTAATATTCAGTTCACAGTCCTGTCCTGAAAGTTTCTTTTATAACTTGGTGGTATAATTCATAATTTATTGTTCCACCAATGATGGCAGTGGTCCTGGCCCAAATGGAGCAAAATAGGTCAACCCATGATACTATCAACACCAAGTTTCTCACACAGGATATGGTTCTTATGCTGGAACACAGTATTTTTTTTAAAAAGCTTTCTGGATTGTCCATGTACCATGATGGACAGCAATATGGAGAGTAGTGGCTCTCTCTTCGCAACCCTGCCTGCCATGCACACCATTGCTCTTCCGTGTTGTCCAGATGGTGGACATGAACATTAAAATCAGCTCATGTTTGAGGCCTTCAGTTGCTTAGAAGCTGCTCTTGGTTCCTGAGAGACCTCACAGGCCATTACCACACCATGCTCTTGGAATGATCTTTGTTTGCTGACTGAATAACAATGGTCTTGAACGTCTTCAGTTTGTGCAGAATCTGTCTGACTGTGGACTGGTGGGGTTCAGACTTTCTAGCTGGTTTTGTAATCTTTTCCAACCTGACAAGCATCAACTTTTGAGGTCTTCAGAAAGCTCCTCTGTTCAGGCCATGATACACTTTCACAAACATATGAAGATCAGACTTTAATGGATCCCTGTTCTTTAAATACAACAGGGCACCCGCTCATGCCTGACTGTTATAGCATTGACTGAAAGCACCTGACTAGTTTCAATTTCAAATTAACTGCTAATCCTAGAGATACGCATATGTTTGCCACTTTGTAAATATAGAATCTTCTATAAATAGGAGACCAAGTAGAATACTTTGTCTCGTTTGTTTAATTCGTTTCACTTCTACTTTTAGGACTTCTTCTAGGTACTTTATTCAGTCTTGATTACTGCAAGATGCATTTCTGAGTGGTACTGAAGTTATGTACGTAGTTTAGTAAGATATGTCACATTCTTGATACTGAGCTGTGTGACCATCTCCTCTCTTTGAATGAGATATGCATTACAGTAGCAGTACATGTTCAAACATTCCTGTATTGTTTGTGCCGTTTAATCAGGTGTCATGAGTGGTTTAATATAGTGTGCTCTATTCTTAGTCCTGTTACAATTACTTCTTGCCTTGTTACCATCTCCAAACCCACATATAGCTCTCCCTCTCTCCCTCTCTCTCGGACTCACACAAAAACCTCACACTCACCCCTTCAGATCACTCACTGGAGCATGTGAATGACATATATAGGTGAGACATGCATGTGTCTGGAGGGAACAGGAAAACAGTTTGTGTGTTGAGCAAATGGTAACAGAAGATGGGGCGGACCAACTGATTTGAAAAGAAACCGTACACTCTCCATTGCCTTTCTGTGTTTTGGATATAGCAAGGAAAATTAGAAGAAACAGCGAAAATATGCAGCAAAATTGCCACGAAACGTAGCAGTACAACAATTTTGTTTCACCAAATGGAAGGAAGACTCTGCAAGTCAGTATCTGCCTACTGGTTTCTCCCCTTTCTGCATGCAAGTTTAAAACAGCTTCAGCAGAAACCAATGATGAATTTACACAACCATGTTTTAATGCTGACATGCACTCTTTGGTCACTTTGTTAGGTGCACCACCTTGATCCCCACACTCATTGCCTTTATCAGTTCCACTTGGCCTACAGAAGCACTTTGTAGCTCTACAATTACAGACCGTAGTCCATATGTTTCTCTACATACCTTTGTCTCCTTTTCCCTGTTCTCGAACAGTCAGGACCCCCACAGATCAGGTGGATCATTCTCAGCACTGCAGTGACACTGAGGTGGTGGTGGTGTGTTGGTGTGCAAGAGCTGGTATGAGTGGATCAAAGTTTTTAAAACATTGTTTTCACTCACTGCAACTCTTAATCATCTACCATATTGCTTCACCTTGTAGATGTAGAGTCAGAGACAGTAGATCATCTGTTGTTGCACAGTTTGTGTTAGTCACCCTCTTACCCTTCATCAGTGCTCACAGGATGCTGCCAACAGGAAACCGGAGGTTGGTGAACTATTTTGAGTCCAGCAGCACTACTGGGTCTGACCCACTCATAAAAGCACGGCAGACATTAACACACCACAAACACATCAGTGTCCCTGCAGTCTTGAGAATGATCCACCATCCAAATAATGGGGGTCCCTGAGCATTAGAAAACAGCATAAAGAGAAACAGATGGACTAGAGGGTGTAATTGTACAACAACAAAGTGCATCTGCATGGCAAGTGGAACTGACAACTGGTGTAGAAACAAGGTGCACCTAACAAAGTAAATGTGAGTGTATTACTGGTTTGACTGTATGCATCAAAGGGCCAAATCAAGCATTAATGAAGTGCTTTAGGAGGAGAAGAGATCTCATGACAGACTAAAAAACAAAATTCATAATATTTTAAAGACCATATTGCCAGTCATCTGTCCTATACAGACAGCAGTCACTTAAGTGGTAAGTTATATACCATTATTAATGACACATTAATGCACTAACATAAGTCCAATTACCACATTTACAGTGGGGAAAATAAGTATTTGATACACTGCCGATTTTGCCAGTTTTCCCACCTACAAAGAATGGAGGTGTCTGTAATGTTTATCATAGGTACACTTGAACTGTGAGAGACAATCTAAAAACAAATACTGAAAATTACATTGGATGATTTTTAAATAATCAATTTGCATTTTATTGCATGAAAAAAGTATTTGATACAACAGAAAAACAGAACTTAATATTTATTACAGAAACCTTTGTTTGCAATTACAGAGGTCAGACGATTCCTGTAGTTCTTGACCAAGTCTGCACACACTGCAGCAGGGATTCTGGCCCACTCCTCCATGCAGATCTTCTGCAGATCTTTCAAGTTTTGAGGCTGTCGCTGGGCAACACTGAGTTTCAACTCCCTCCAAAGATTTTCTATTGGGTTCAGAACTGGAGACAGACTAGGTCACTCCAGGCCCTTCATATACTTCTTACGGAGCCACTCCTTAGTTGCCCTGGCTGTGTGTTTCAGGTCATTGTCATGCTGGTAGACCCAGCCACGACCCATCTTCAGTGCTCTCACTGAGGAAATGAGGTTGTTGGCCAGAATCTCACAATATATGACCCCATCCATCCTCCCTTCAATTTGGTGCAGTCGTCCTGTCCCCTTCGCAAAAAAGCACCTCCAAAGTATGACATTTCCACCCCCATGCTTCACGGTTGTTCTTGGGGCTGTACTCATTTTTCTTCCTCCAAACCCGACGAGTGGAGTTGATACCAAAAAGCTCTATTTTGGTCTCATCTGACCACATGACCTTCTCCCATGCCTCCTCTGGATTATCCATATGGTCATTGGCAAACTTCAAACGGGCCTGGACATGTGCTGGCGTGAGCAGGGGGACCCTGCGTGCCCTGCAGGATTTTAATCCATGACGGCGTAGTGTTGCTAACGGGAATCTTTAAGACAGTGGTCCCAGCTCTCTTCAGGTATTTGTCCACATCCTCGCGTGTAGTTCTGGGCTGATTCCTGACCTTTCTCAGAGTCATCCTTACCACATGAGGTGAGATCTTGCATGGAGACCCAGACCAAGGAAGGTTGACCGTCATCTTTTGTTTCTTCCATTTTCTAATAATTGCGCCAACACTTGTTGCCTTCTCTCAAAGCTGCTTGCTTATTGTCCTGTAGCCCATCCCAGCCTGGTGCAGGTCTACAATTTGGTCCCTGGTGTCTTTAGACAGCTCTTTGGTCTTGACCATGGTGGAGAGGTTGGAGTGTGATTGATTGAGTGTCTGGACAGGTGTCTTTTATACAGGTAACGAGTGCAGCATAGGAAGGCATCTTTAAAAAAAACGAACAGGTCTGTGAGAGCCAGAATTCTTTCTGGTTGGTGGGTGATCAAATACTCATGTCATGCAATAAAATGCAAATTAATGACTTAAAAATCATACAATGTGATAATCTGGATTGTTTTTTTTTTTTTTTTTAGATTCTGTCTCTCACAGTTGAAGTGTAGCTACGATAAAAATTACACATCTCTACATTCTTTGTAGGTGGGAAAACCTGCAAAATCGGCAGTGTATCAAACAGTTAGGCACAAATTCACCCTTGAGTGTGGAAAGAAGACCACGAAATGACCCACTGAAATAAAACCAAAGAATATGTTTCCTATTAGTTTTATATAGGGATAACAGTTTAAGGAAGTTATGCAATATGGGTCACCCGAGTGTAATAATCCCTTCATGGGGAAAAACGTCACTGCTAAAGAAGATATGGCATCAAATCTCAAAAACAAATCAGGGACTTTTGCTTTAGAGAGCTGCCTCTAATGTTTTAGCAATTACATAAAATAGCAGCATTAGATCCGGTGGCTCAGAAGCAGGAGCCAGCTGCTGAGTGGGGAGCGGCACGGTGGTGCAGTGGTTAGCACTGTTGCTTCACAGCTCCAAGATCCCCTTCTCGAACCCAACCCTGGGCTCTGCCTGTGTGGAGTATGCATGTTCTCGTAGTGTTTGGTGGTTTAATCTCACATTCTAAAGATGTGCGTTAGGTTAATTGGGGTTTCCAAAGTGCCCCTTAGGTGTGTGAGTGCATGTGCCCTACGATGGATTGGCGCCCTGTCTAGGGTTGTTCCTGCCATGTTGCCGGCTAGGCACCAGCTCTCCCATGACCCCGGCCAGGATAAGCGGATGAGACAATAAAAAAATGAATGAAATCCTTGGTGGGACTTGCAGGTGGGTAGAGATCCCTGTCCTCTAAAGGTGCTCAGTGAATCCCAGGTTAGGGTCCTGACCCTCCCCAATAGCCCTGACCAGGATTAGATTGGTAAAAATCCTTTAATGTGTGCATCACTGTTTAGTTTGAATAAGGTGTAACTGATCTACTCTTTATGCATTCACAACTCAACTTCAAAATGATTCATCATACCCATCACTAGACTGCAGCATTCTAGTTAAAATACTTCTGTTATCACTATACTAAATCATGGCTGATTGAATTCAGACTCGAATTCCATTCTAGACACGGGAATTGGCGCCAAATGTCATACTCCAATTATAACCACATTCTGAAAATCACATACTTCAATATGTGACAGAATGACGATGAATCAGTAGAGAACTGCTCCAGTAGTTTCCTGTTATTTTTGCACATTAACTGTCATTCAGGAGGTCGAGTTTTCCTCTTTCTTTGCTGGGAATCTCCCTGCTCTGATAGTCCTGACACTAGTCTAGACAGCTCTGGTGCTTTCATGCCTCACCAGTCTGACGCTGAGCTTAGGTGGTTTTGTTCTTCATGCCACATTCTTTGTGTGGTCTAATGATAACAGAATAAAGCCAGTTTGAAGTAGCTAGCTGACTTTAACTCGCTGTCTGCTTGGGCCACAGAAATTTCTCATGACCAGTTGAGGGAACAAACTTGTCTGGACACAAGCGAGGTTCACTATTTTTAGGAGCTTTCAGACTCTCCCCTTTTTAGGTAAATATATGAATAATGGATATTGGCCCAGTTCAGCTCTATGCATAACTTTTGCTGTGATTACGCAACTTGGGGATGTGCTTAAAGAACATGCAATGCAATCCCATTTGTCATATTCTTGATAGGTGGACACTCACAACACTTCCAGTAGGTAGCTGGTTAAATCACTGACCAAAAAATGTTTTAAGATGAAGTCTAACTGATATACACACGAGAATGTGTTATGGTGTAGAATGCTAGTTCATCACCCAAAACCTAGTTAAAGCTTCCTCCTAACTGAAGAGTGACTCATTCGTGCTTCCGGACATCTGGATGAGTTTTGGAACACAACTAGTTTTGCTCAAGTTCACCGCTCGAGCTGTATATCCAGGTCAGATGCAGAGAGCAGGAAGTTCACAGACAGCACACGTTACTGTAATCTTTGCCAATTTTGTGCTAAACTTTGACTGTATATTTAAAACCCATCTCACTTTTGATACATGTAAAGAATATTACTTGACGACAAACAAGTTTAAATCTGTCATGAAATCAACATATTTACATAAGGGTTCAAGTTTGTGAACCCTTTAGAATTTCCTATATTTCTGCATAAATATGCCCTAAAACATCATCAGATTTTCACACAAGTCCTAAAAGTAGATCAAGAGAACCCAGTTAAACAAATGATCCAATATTACATATTAGTGATTGGCAAAAGTATCTGAACCTTTGCTTTCAGTATCTGGTGTGACCCCCCTGTGCAGCAAGAACTTCAACTAAACGTTTCCTGTAACTGTTGATCAGTCCTGCACACCGGCTTGGAGGATTTTTAGCCCATTCCTCCGTACAGAACAGCTTCAGCTCTGGTGTGTTGGTGGGTTTCCTCACATTAGCTGCTCGCTTCAGGTCCTTCCACAACATTTCGATTGGATTAAGGTCAGGACTTTGACTTGGCCATTCCAAAACATTAACATTATTCTTCTTTAACCATTCTTTGGTGGAACGACTTGTGTGCTTAGGGTCATTGTCCCACCTTCTCTTGAGGTTCAGTTCATGGACAGATGTCCTAACAGTTTCCTTTAGAACTCTCTGATATAATTCAGAATTCATTGTTCCATCAATACTGGCAAGCCATCCTGGCCCAGATGCAGCAAAACAGGCCCAAACCATGATACTACCACCACCATGTTTCACAGATGGGATAAGGTTCTTATGATGGAATGCAGTGTTTTCCTTCCTCCAAACATAACGCTGTTCATTTCATCCAAAAAGTTCTATTTTGGTCTCATCCGTCCACAAAACATTCCGCCAATAGCCTTCTGGCTTGTCCACGTGATCTTTAGCAAACTGCAGATGAGCAGCAATGTTCTTTTTGGAGAGCAGTGGCTTTCTCCTTCCAACCCTGCAATGCACACCATTGTTGTTCAGTGTTCTTCTGATGGTGGACTCATGAACATTAGCCAATGTGAGAGGGGCCTTCAGTTGCTTAGAAGTTACGCTGGGGTCCTTTGTGACTTCGCCAACTATTACACGCCTTGCTCTCGGAGAGATCTTTGTTGGTCGACCACTCCTGGGGAGGGTAACAACAGTCTTGAATTTCCTCCATTTGTACACAATCTGTCTGACTGTGGTTTGTTGGAGTCCAAACTCTTTAGAGATGGTTTTGTAACCTTTGCCAGCCTGATGAGCATCAACAACTCTTTGAGATCCTCAGAAACCTCCTTCGTTCATGCCATGATACACTTCCACAAACAAGTTGTGAAGAACAGACTTTGATAGATCCCTGTTCTTTAACAAAACAGGGTTCCCACTCACACCTGATTGTCATCCCATTGAAGGAAAACACCTGACTAATTTCACCTTCAAATTAACTGCTAAACCTAGAGGTTCACATACTTTTGCCACTCACTAATATGTAATATTGGCTCATTTTCCTCAATAAACAAGTATAATATTTTTAGTTACTTATACTTTTAGAACTTGTGTGAAAATCTGATGTTTTAGGTCATATTTATGCAAAAATATAAACAATTATAAAGGATTCACAAACCTTCAAGAACCACTGTAACATTGTTGATGAAAAATCCCAATCTTGGATGTTACACCGTAATACTCTTTACCACTGATCTTCATTCCAATCTTTGAGCTTTATCACATCTTAGCCTTTTCACCTAGTTTCCCTTCTAAAAAAAAAAAAAAAGTGATTTATTGGCTGCTAGCACTCCAAAAAGAAGATTGACTGTAGAAGGGTACTTAGCATCCCGATGAAGCTGTCGGATGCTGCTACTGCAAGTGTCCGGGGAGGTCACACTAAATATTTGCTACTCCAGCCTACAGAAGCTGTTTTTTTCTGACTCATTTCCAGTATTAATACTGCATACAAATTGCCTGTGTTTTCTCGTCATATTCCCATAAAGAGACTGACCAATAATTATATATGGTCAAACAGTGCTATATGTAATCTAAGGGCAGCCTAAGGCTTTCGCACAATACTGTAGCTGGGATTTGAACTCTCAACCTTCTGATTAGTACTCCAGAGCCTTAACAAGTGAGCCACCCCTGTCCAGATACATGTTAGATTCTGAACGCAGTTAAAGCTCTTCGTATTAGCAGCATCATACCTGTGGCGAGTGCGATAAGGCCTGGACCTCACTGCATCACACATGCTGTGCAGCACTGCTCCTGTTTCTCAGGCAAAGTGGCATAATTCATCTGCCTCACGATCTCAGCAAACAGCTCGTCCACCATGGTCTTGCTCTTGGCAGACGTCTCGATGAACGGGCAGCCCCACTCCTGTGCCAGGGCTCGGCCATCAGACCCGGCGACCTCTCGCTCCGATTCCAGGTCCACCTTATTGCCCACCAGGATGAGGGGAACCTTTTCAAAGCGCTTCACTCGGACTATCTGGTCTCGCATTGGTCTGATATCCTAGTAGGAACCAAGAGAACGTTAACTTCAGAGGCTGTACAGATCCGACCTGTTGAGTCCTGACACACTTTGGGTCCTGTACGGAAAACCTTGCTGCCTCGGAAAACGGAAGTCGTTTCGTCTTCTCCTTTGAGACAGTGTTTTTTCATCAAGGTGTGGCATGAGCATAACATTTTCAAAGGGAATGAATGTGAGCGAGCAGAAGTACATCAACACAAAGCTTACCTGAAAACTCTGCTGATTGACAAGACTATAGACCAAGATGAAGCCTTGGCCGTTCTTTATGTAGAGGTCTCGCATGGAAGCGAACTGCTCGGTTCCGGCGGTGTCCAAAATCTCCAGCACCGAAGGGGACGAGTCCACCTCGATCTCTTTCCGATAGAAGTCCTCGATGGTGGGGTCGTATTTCTCGATGAAGGTACCTGTGACAAACTGCACGGTGAGGGCGGACTTGCCCACGCCGCCGCTGCCCAGCACCACCACTTTGTACTCCTTCATTGGGACTGGGCGCTAAAAGACTGAGCGTACCGCGGCTAGCTAATTTTATCGACTTCCCCTCATAAAGCAAGCGACCGCCTTTAAAAATCAACTCGCTTTCGATCGAAACCCGATCGGCAACTCAAATGCGATCACGTAAGTGCACAACAGTACGTTCAGATCGGAACTGTTGTGCTCTGATGCAGCTACAAGGCCAGCTAGCTGTAGCTGTGCTAGCTAGTTAAACCCAAACGCCCCTGCCCCATCTATACTCGGCTTTGATTTCGATTACGTGCACATGATCAACAAGGCTGCAGATGATTAAAACTTCAAGTTAAAACGCCTGTCATAAGATTCGGAAAAGCCCTTATAACTAAAGCGGGCAGATGCAAAACGCGATTGTGCTTGCTCCCATTTCGGCGCCCATGTGAATACACACTAGTGTCCTACAGTCACTCCAAGCTCTGCTGCCTAAAAGCTATTCAGCAAGCTCCGGTCAAAAAGTCCCGACAGTTAGACATTTGTTGCGCAGCAGGTCTTCCCTCTCAATTCAGCCAACAGGTTATGGTTTCTACTATCCACAGTTATTCGGGATTTACATACAAATTTGTCTACTCGCCTTCTCCCGAGCCTGTGGCCTCTCCCTCCTGGCCCGCCTCAGCCTTATCGGCCACCACACTGTACTCCGATCAGTTACTTTAAAGCATCAGGCCGCGTCCCAAACCGCACACTAGCGCACTAATGCGCATGAGAAAACATTACGCTATTGAGCAGGAAACACGTACCGTCTGCTAACAAGCCACGCCCACACTCCACTCACATTGGCAGCAGAGCCACAGCTACACGGCTCTGATTGGCAGTAAAGGATTTGAACTCCAACCGAGCTAATAAACACCTCCACTCGATCTACATTTTACATCGTTAACTGACTATTAGGTAATTACATGTGTTAAATGTATTAATGTATTTTCAATTATTTTCCGTTTCTGAACGAAGAGACGGAACTATAAGTAGGCATTTTCTAAAACAAACGTACACGTTATGGACACAAGTATTGGGACACAAGCTTTTATGACATAACATTGTAAATCCAGTGCGGAGTTGGTCACCCCTTTGTAGGTATAAGTCAAGTCAAGTCAGATTTATTTATATCTTCTAATATCTACATCAAATACCAAATTGAGCAAGCCTAGGGTGACAGTGGCAAGGAAAAACTCCCTAAATGTTATAAGGAAGAAACCTTGGGAGGACCAAGACTCAAAAAGGGACCCAACCTCCTTGGGCGGCGTAGATGATAAATCTAAGAATGAAACTAAAGTCATCGAGTCATAGTTCAAATAAAATGAGAAATATGCACATCGGCACTAAGTAGTCTGATACACAGAGTCACTCTAGGATCCTGAGTCTAAGCAGGAAAGTCGTTGGCGGCACTTCGACCCCAGCCAACCGGAGGAGGGTGAGGGTTACTGTCCTCTGGTGTGGCCTGGGTATGGGTATGGTATAACAGCTTCCACTCTTCTTGGAAGGCTTTCTGCAACATTTTGGACTGTCTTTGTCTGACTGGAATTTTTGTCCATTCGTCCAGAACAGCATTTATGAGGTCAGATACTGATGTTGGACTAGAGGGCCTGGCCTGCAATCTGCATTCTAGTTCATCCCAAAGGTGTTCGATGGGGTTGAGGTCAGCTCTGTGTGTGGGCCAGTCAAGTTCTTCCACAGCACTCACCCAACCATGGCTTCATGGACCTTGATTTGTGCACTGGGGCAGAGTCATGCTGGAACAGAAAAAATGCTTCCACAAACGGATCTTACTAGCTGGAATTGTCCAAAATTTCTTGGTATCTTGAAGCATTACGTTTCCCTTTACTGGTAAAAAGTGGGCTAGGCCAACCCTTAAAAACAACTCCACAGCATAGCATTATCCTTCCTCCACCAAACATTACAGTTGGCAGTGGCACAATGCAGGCAGGTAACATTCTCTTGACATTTGTCAAACCCAAATCATGATTCATCAGTCCACAGAACACTATTCTATACTACAGTCCAGTGGTAATGTGCTTTACACCACTCCAACCACTGCTTGGCGATGTGCTGGTGCAGTTGTTGTGCTGAAGTTAATACCAGAAAAGGTTTGGAACTCTGCAGTTATTGAGCCAGCAGTGTGTCAGTGAAGTTTGTGCACTATGTGCCTCAGCACTTGACGACCCCGCACTGTAACTTTACGTGGTCTGACTCTTTGCTGCTGAGGTTCCGAAATGGGTCCATTTTAAATAACATCACTCACCGTCAATCAAGAAATATCGAGGCAGGAAGAAATTTCATAAATTGACTTGTTGCAATGGTGGCATCCTATTACAGTACCGCTCTTGAATTCAGTGAGCTCTTTAGAGCAACCCATTGTTTCACAAATGTTTGTAAAGACAGACTGCATGTCTAGATGGTTGAATTTTGAAACACCTGAATTCAGTGAAAAAGAAGTGTGTCCCAATACTTTTGTCTCTATAGTGTATTTACAGTCAAAATTCTCCACAAGAGCTCAGTAGGGTACTGGTCCTTTGACCTCATCCACCATCCAGTGTCTGTGTTCTTCTGCCCTTTCAACTTTGAGGTGGCACAGTGGTTAGCACTATTGTCTCACAGCTCCAAGCTCACTGGTTCGATCCTGACCCACCTCTGTCCATGCGGAATTACTCTGGGTGCTCTAATTTCCTCCCACATTCCAAAGACGTGTATTAATTAGTGTTTCCAAATTGGCCTTAGTGTGTGTGAGCCCTACGACAGTTTGGCGCTCTGTGTCGCTGGCAGGACACCGACTTTCTGGATTAAGTGCGCAAGATAATGAATGAATTCGCCATTCTGATTGTCTTTAGTTTTAAACCCCTTCTGTGGTACCCCTCTTCTGTTGCAGATTGCACTGATATGTGGTGTGTACTCCTTAAGGAATCAATCAGCTGAGGACCTACAAGCACTCCATTTCTTAAACCGACTCCGATGTACTTATGCTCTTCTGCAGTTTTGGATCTGGGTGTTCCACTTCTTTTTCTACTAAAGTTAGATACAATTTGCTTTCTTTCCCTTTCACCAAACAACAGATTAGTTTGTTTCTTAAGGAAGCCATTTTATTTCGGCCATTGTTTGCCTATTTACTATTAGTTAGCATTAGGACACTCGAGGAATGGCTGCTCAAAATGATGCTGTTTGGCAGTCATATTTCAAACAGTCATATTCAACAATATGCTACAATTATGCGTTTATAAAACAAAATCTCCTCACCAAAAATCAACGCGTCATTTCCTGGCATGCCTAGAAATTCTTAAAGTCAAGTCGCATTGATTACAAAGTACTTCTTTTAACTTATAAAGCTCTACATGGCCTGGCCCCACATTATCTGAGTGAACTCTTAGAGTTTTACAATCCAACTCGTCTACTTCGTTCGCAGGGTGCAGGACTTCTTTTAGTTCCTAGAATTAAAAAAGTCACAGCAGGGGGAAAGGCTTTCTCATACATGGCCCCCCAACTATGGAATAAACTTCCCACTTTCGTTCGAGAGATTCAGACACTCTCCATAGTTTTAAGTTCAGGCTAAAAGACATACCTTTTACCTATAATACGCAGGATTTTGACTAGCTTTTTAGACCAGGATGCATGGCTTGGGTCGCTGGGGCCGGAGTCTGGAGTCTGGATGGTTCTGGCCTGCCTGCCTTGTCTGCTAGCCGGGAGTGTCGAGTGGGCGGTCTTGGCTGAAATGGGCTATCGGTCCTCGTGATCTGGACTCGTGCATCCTTGCCTTAGAATAAGGGCAGAGCTGGGGGTTCATAGTCAAAGAGTCTTATGGTGATCAGAGACGGGTTTGGGTTGTCATCTTCTGCCTCCTGTGGGGTTGCCATGTCTCATGTGATCCCTCTTTTCTGTGTTTTCCTACCAGTTTCTCCTCTTTCTAGCTATGCTGCTATAGCTAATGCTTGCCGGGGTCTCATGCTACACACGGAAAGAATGGCATCATGATTGTTAATAGACACGTGTGACTGTGCTCTTAATTAATAACTAATGTTCATCTGCTTGGAGCTCCACTCAAGCTGCTTCCGTCATCAGCTCCAGCCCCACCCATACCCGGGCCACTTAATTGCCGAATTGTGCCAATTACTTCACATTTTATTCGAACTTTGACTCCATGACTTTAGTCTCTCGCTCTTAGATTTATCATCTACGCCGCCCAAGGAGATTGGGTCCCCTTTTGAGTCTGGTCCTCCCAAGGTTTCTTCCTAGAACTAGGAGTTTTTTCCTTGCCACTGTAGCCCTAGGCTTGCCTCAATTTGGGATTGGAGACGTAGGTTATTAGGAGATAATCTAACTGCTTGTAAAGTTGCTTTGAGAGACAATGCTCCATTATAAAAAGCGTTATATAAATAAATCTGACTTGACTTGACTTAAACATAAAATGTAACTGAAGTGAGTGTGTGTTCCTATTTATGTTTTACTTGAGTGTTTAGCAACTATTAAGCAGCCATCAACCACTTCAAGTTTCACTAGGCTACAGTGATACGATGTGACACAGAGGTCAAATTCTCTTAGTCCATCACCGATTTGGGGAAATTAGAGATTACACAATCATAAGAAGAACAAATGGTGCTGACTTTCAAAATTCAGAAAATGGTTATAAACACACAGCTCAAACTTCTCATATCCGCTGGAAAAGAATGGAAGTCTATATTGCGTCCATGCACAATGAGGAGCGTGGTTGTAGCCCACCTGCTGCGATGCAAAACAGCCACTATAGGACCATCACTGTCCAGATAATGTTTGTTGGATGGTTAGGAACCATCCCTGGCACTGCTGTTACATGGTGGTGTATGACCTGGTTTTAGTGCAACAGAGTTTATAAGTCATGTTTACCCCATGTTATTAATCACACAGTACAGTTAGAGAATATAGCTAATTGTTTTGCATGCAAATGTTGTGTTATGTGACACGTTTCTTGTCAGTGTCACAAAGAGCTACATGGTTGAAACACCTGAGAGGTGAACAGATTATGAATGTATAATGCCACAAAAATCAGTAGCAATGCATTTATCATCCACAACATGGTTTAAAGAACCAGAAAAAAAAGATTAAATTCTGTTCAGTCTTTAAGAAGAACACAGTCTGAGATATCCACTTAAGTGCTTTATTAAAATGTAAAACAAAAAGAGCAGACCATATAAGTATATTTTCTATACATGAATATAATCATAAAAGGGATTGGCAAGAAGCACAATTCTTCAGCACATACAAACACGACACGCTAAATAGAAATAGAAGCATTTCATATAAAGAGTCAGGGCATACAGTTCGATCTTGTCCTACAGTGGGGGAAAGAGGAATCGATGACATATGGCTTTGAAACAAGGGGGACATTCGTTAAACCACTCTACACAAGCAGGGCCATGACTAGAAAGAGATATAATAACAAAATATCTTACTTTAAACTACTTTAACCATCCAATTAATAGTACTTTAACAGAGAGTTGCATCAATGGTTTTGCTTTAATGAGCTAGGAGTACATTATCTCCTTCAGAACGTTATAGCTAATGTTTTAAAACATATTTTAGGAAATATCAGAAACCATTTAGGGTTAAAGAAAATGTCTAGGGCTATAGCCCTATACTCCAGAACTAGTCATGACCTGTGCACAAAAACACACTTAAGATGTGAAACCTCAACTGTAACTAAATACATTAAGTACAACATCAGTGGTATTTGGATAACATAGATACGAACTTCTCATAAACACTTTCTGTATGTCAATATTGTCACCATTTCAAGATCATATTCAGCATAGAGATTTAAATGTGATTACATAGAGATTATGACTGATGGTTTTCTTGGTAGAACAGGTGAAAAATTAACAGGTCTTCAGAAGATGTTTAGGCACAGGAGGGTGTATATTTGACATTTTTTTCCCCGCCAAAATACACAGTGGTCAATTTGTTCTTTTGATTGCATTAACTTTCTCTAGTGTTGGACTTTAGATATGAAATGTTCATTACCATCTGAACATGGTTCAAAGGTGCATCAATATGTAGGATTCGACAAAGACTCGGTCTCTCCCTCACTACTAGGACAAGTGCCATGGCAACAAAATTATTGGCTTCCAAAGCAATTGTAGAGCACAGAGTGTACAAGTTATCTCCAACGGCTGATTAAGTCCGGTTTCTCTGTCGGATTATGAGTCTGTTTGAGCGTATGTACTGAGATATCCAGGATTATTGACAGGTTTTTGGGAATGTGTAAGTGTTTGAGCAAACCCAACACTGCAAAGGAACCAAATACAAGAAAGGAAAGGACATTTCTCATAACCAGTTGCAATGCTTTTTCTGCAATCTGACTCTGATGTTGGTGGTGTGTGCGGTCTTTGGATGAAAGTCAGCCCTCCTTACAGGTGAGAAAAGCGATTCATTTATGTATTTATTGGTTATACTTTTTACCACCTGCAGGGGGCAGAGCATCACCAGTGCAGGCTTGCCGTCAGCTAATATCTCAAAATGATCCATTTTGGATCTCCTTTCATTTCAGCTCATAGATCCGTAAACAATATTTAAATACAGTTTCGCATTTCGCAACACAGCAGAACACGCTGTGACATTAAACAGAATTCACAACGTAAACAAACCCACAGGTTCTTTATTGTCCGGTTTCTAGCCAGTATACGCATCACCTGCATACGATTTAGGGGCTCTTCTGTTTAAACACCACCAACATACTTTAGAATCAGATAGAGACAGCATTAGCGCTCAGTGTAATGTGTTTTTGTAAGCTATCTAAGCATTTATTCAGTTTTACCCCATTTTTTCAGCAAGCCAATAGCATGCTCATGATAAAAACAAAGCATTAGCAAACACAAAGTACAACACATCCCTCAAAAACATTTCTTGAACAACCTAGCAAAAGGACAGTACAGTCATTTTATTTGAATCAGTTTTCGAAAAAAAAAAAAGAAAAACCTTATATATACTTATATTTTGAATTTATCTATGCATATTCAAAATAAATTCTGAATATTTTGACTCAGTTATGTACATAAGTGCAAACGAGGTGAAGGACACACATTCGTACACTAATGGGTCACAGCAGGTCCCAGCACAGCTGGGCTAAAGCCTGGCTAGAAAGCACAGGCAGAGAAATGAGACATTATCAGGAGGTTTTAGCTCCCTACGCCCTACATCCCGTCCAGCTCCTGACATCATCGACTTAAGATTCACGCATAATCAAAATCAGTCTTTCTTTAGGTTCCTTTCTGGAAATGACCAGTCCAGACAGCCCTTTTCAAAACGATTACTCCGCACCTTCGGTGAGACAGTATCTTATCAATATCATACTTATGATTAAGCAAGGTTACCCAACAGGTCCATTCTAAAGCTCACCACTGCTTTATATCATTAATCACTCATCTCAAGCAGACAACAACCCCCCTAGAAAAACCATAAAAACAGAAATAACATGACATCTATAAATGGACTTTGGACTCAATGACTTTTTTTTTTTTTCTTTGTACAAAATACGCAATCATCTCTTAATCCAAGATAATGACACATTCCCTTTCATAATAAGTTAACCTTGTACATTGTTTCAATTGAAGTGTGAAAAAATTCACAATTAATATTCACAAAGGTAGCCATGTTGTAGTTTTGTTGCCATAGCAACAACTACTATCAAGTAACAATGAATCTATCATTGTTATACAAATGTATATATAGAATATATATTTATTTAGATATTTTTTTTTGCTTAACACTAACTACACAAACTATGTTATCAGATTATTTTCGTTTCATGCGATGACATTTAATGATGTATAGTAAGTAACTGATGAGAATTCATTAATAATCAGGTTAACTAAAACAGATCATTTTCAAAATGGAAAGCAGACCATCAACTAACGTAAATTGTGAATATACAGATAAAAGTACCATTAAAATGACAGTAAGGTCAAGTGATAACTAGACAAAATTATAGCAATGACACACTAGTAATATATACACAGAGTAATTATGTTATACATGAATATACACTTTTAAAAAGTGAGTGTTCTTAAAATGATAAGCCTCAAACGAGACATATATTTTCTTTTCTTAATCAAGTATTTTGTTGATTCCAGCTGGATAGCAGTTGGAGAAGGCATAACTCTTGATATGAGACAAAACTGTCACAGAGAGAGGGGGGTGGGGAGAGGGAGAGAGAGAGAGAGAGACAGAGACAGAGAGAGAGAGAGACAGAGAGAGAGAGAGACATACCTTGGCTAGGCAATGATACTCTTCCAACTACACGAAATAATCCATTATCCAAATAAACAGCACAGTACTCTCCTAAACAAGTTAACAAAGGCCAACATTTAAACACACCATAACTTTTTTAGAAAATATGTACAGCACAGAAATTCAGTATTCGGATAACACAGTATATTATCTGGCTATCGTACTGAATTGAAGTGCTGCACTCTTACGACCATTTATACCACCACAGTAAAGCAGAACATTTTGGGCCAGTTATTTAACTACAGCTTAATAGTTTCAGTACAATTATTTCTTATTGACAATTAATGTTAGAATTGGATTAACCTTCTTTAATGTTTGGAAAACTAGCCCATAAGGTTTGGCCTGGAGAGTGATGTTCTACGTTGGACAGAAAAGACACAAATCCATAGTTTCCATCGAGGTCTTCTCCTTTTAAAAGGTGCAGTGTTTGTCCATGTACATTTTCTCCTCATTATGGCTATCCGTACAATCGAACAGCACAGCTGTTTCACGTTGCAACAATAACAACTGAAAGGTCCTTGACAAGTCTCAAATTTTTTTTCATTTTCTTGTTTGTTCATCAACAGTGAATGGCATCGAGAGGAGTTTACTCCTTTGATATGTTGAGATATGTCGTTTAATTCATGAGGACAAAGGTGAGACAGGCATCCTCACGCTTGAATGACATTCTTCTTGTCCTATTTGTCACATTCAAATATATAAGGCCCTTTCTTGGTAGTTTGTGAGATTCACCTGCACCTCAGCTACAGCTGATCTGCCTCCTTCACACCTCTGTATCTCCTGCCGAATGAATGCTTTAGCACTACTCCAAATCCCCGTTCATATGGCTGACAGACAACTACGCCCTGGTAGTTTAGAGTCTGCTGACTTTTGATAATAAGGACACAACAAGTTATCAGAATCTATAATTCAGACTAAACAAACATGAACACAATGCACATCAGAGAAATCCTAAATGAATCTGAAAACTACAACATCCAATTATGGTGAGTTGACATTCACGGGTGTACAATCCGATCTTAACAGGCTCTTCTAAGCTATTACAAAACACTGCAAGCCTCACATGACTTGTCCCTTAACATCACTGCAGCCAGCCATTTTAAAGAACTGCTAACCTCCAACTAAAAGGTCTGCGTAGATCAGCTCAGAAACAGTCTTTAGGTTCACCTAAGTGGACATAATATTGTTATGAATATTAAGCTACCAGGACTCCAATCACACAGTACAGCAGGATGAGGTTAATTCAAATGGATGGGACGCCTAAAGGAAAGCACAGATCAGGGATGACTGTTTTAGCTGTAAGGGAAATAACAGTTTCAATTGAATCGGTCTGCTTGTGACCTTGGCATATAATCACTGTACTCCTTTCTTTCACCAGTGATTGGCACAGAGTGACCCAGCTCAGGGAGTCATTGGCACATAATGGAGTACACATGAAATGTGTTAACCAGAGCTTGACGTTGTACAGCATTCTGTAAGCTACACGAATGAATGTATGAGTGAAAATTTGTCTGTTTGGTTTAGGGAGCCTTTAACCCGATTCATTCTCTGGCTTCTTATTTGAATGTACCTTGCACCGTCGAAGTGCTGGAGAGAATTTTGATGCGGTGTTGGTAGGACATGTACACCGTCTCCAAATAGAAACTCTCGAAGAGTTTGGTGGTTGTCATGCTGAGAATATCACAGGATGGACTGTTCCAAGATCTTGTGTTACTGTGAGATGTAACAAACAGGGCTAAGCCATAAGCACAGACAAACAGACTGTCAAACAGTAGGAGGGATTGGGCCATGGATGTTGGCAGAAACCATCTGCAGTATGAGAAGAAAAGACAGAGGCAGACATGGTAGCAGACCTCATCACTAAGCATCTGATTAAAATCTAATTAAGACGGTATTATGACGATTTTATATATGGAAATGCCACAAAACAAGCACTAGATTATATGAGATGAGCAACGCGCTAAGATGTTGCTGCCTGGAGAAGACCATTTGGGCTTAAAAACTCCAATCGCCGACCACAACTGCTGCGCTGGCACTCCGTTTCACAGCACGGTGATCAGACTCATCCTGAGCTAGTCATCCATCAGACCTCCTGTGCAGTGCAGGCCATAGGGCTGTAATCAGACCCTGCATATCGGCGTGCTCCAGTACGTACAATAAGACACGCTGGCTCACTGTCGACTCTGATTAAGGCAGTTTGCATTTTTGAAACAGAGGTATAAGAACCTAAGCTAACCTCTTACAACAAATCTAGGTACAGCTAGGAATTGAATACAACACTCAGGTGATTCCATTTTAGCTCTTCAGGATTAACTTAAATAAATAACACTCTTTTACCAAATCAAAAACAGAGAATAGGCAACACGCTCTACTGACTGGAAAGTGGATTTGAACATACAGTAATAAATAGCATGCTGGCTTTTAAAGGCTATAATCATAAAATAGTATGATTTCTTTTTTTTTTAGTCTGCCATAAAGACACAGGACGTGGTTTGAGTTTCCGGAAATGACATTCGCATAAAATACATGAACAATGACAAACGTTTGGCTTTGAAGCCTTACACAGACATTTGAACGAATGGTCTGTTTTCTATTAACAAAATTAAGAGCTCTTTCAAAAAACCATAAATGGGAAAGAAAAATATGAGTACTAACTAAAATCTTCAGAGCAAATCTGCGTTCTCGTACTCTCCTCTTATTGTTTTTGTCCATGCATAGACGTGCGCAATCACATTCTTATGTTCTCCACACAAGCTGATGCAAGACACATGTGCTGTCAGGTGATGGCAAGTCTCAGTTCCACTGCTCATACTGCATCCATTAAGCTGAGTCTGAGATATCACTGTCACTCGTGGAGGATGCACTGTTCTCAATAGTGTGTGTGTGTGTGTGCATGTCTACAAATCTCTGTTTTTGTATGGCTGTGAATTCAAAGAGCGCTCAGACTTGAGATCTGTACGCTTCTTAAGTTTCCTTGCATCATGGCACACTTCCTTATGCAGTTAAAGGTTTAAGATTAAGTATTGCCTGTTTTAGCATCAACAAACCTTTTTTCGTTGTCTTTTATATGTGACATGGGGTATTACATGTGAGGAGAAATGGTTGCCCTGATAGGGCGCACTGATTAGGCACATGTTTGTTGCATTTACATCTCTGTCTTGTGGAGGGTAATGGTTATAGTGGTGTGCTAACTGAGATTGCGGCCGAGGCTTACTGAGTTCAGGCTCACGGGGGCAGCCATCAGCAGTTTGGGGACCGAACAGAGGTGTGTTTCCAGGGGGATGCAGTGGAGGTCGACAGGTTCCGCGGTCAGTACCTCGGCGGGGTCTACTGAAAGACAATGCACACGAGACAGAAAGAGGGCAGAAAGAGAAACAATGATAGGAAGGGTTGAGAAGTGATGTAATTTAGGACAGGTACAATGAGAAATGCAAATGTGCGAGCTGACAAGGCTAGATTTGCATCAACTAAAATTACTTATTCATTTAGAAAACGATTCTTTCCCATAATACACTTCAACATCCTAATATAACGACTCACTGATCCTGGAATACAAGGTACAGATTTAAATGTTTGGGAGGTTAGCTGGCCAAAAAGACTTCTATAGTGTACAGCAATGTTAAGGGACATTTGAGGAATCAGATAAAATACACATTACTGTGGGACTATAACATTCTGTGGGCACTTAAAAAAAAAAATATGGCCAATTTGCTCATTATCTGTGTAACAGCAAGAAAGTACGATGTACATGGATACATTACTGGACCCACAATACTGTCATTACGGAGCCAAGCTGAAGCATCTGGTGTCTGGAAACATGATCGAGACGAAGCGATCCTGCAGTGTTTCACTCTAACATTCTGCACAACTGATCACTGGGAATAAACCCTACCACACACAGCAACCTGAGCAGCTGGGACTCGTACCTGAATCCCCATTGCATTGCTACCCCATGGTATACTGACAAGTGTGACTAACCAAACTGGGAAGCAAAAAACAAACAAAAAAAACTACAAAGAATGACTATGAACAACATGTTTTAATTACTCAAGAGGATGCAGCTTTGTGATCTACAGAACAAACATGTAGTGTAGACATTTGAAAAGACAAGGTGAATACACACAAAGACAGGATGACACAAAGCTACACAAAGGCTCCTCACTGGTCCACAGAGAATTCAAATCCAGCTAGGCTTAACTAGCACAAACAGCAAGCTCAGGTGGCTTTCCGAGAGCCTGAGCTCCCATATAAAAGAGATCACAGTCTCAAAACAACTTTATGTGGATAAATACAGAAGGTGACATCTTATTTCCTCACCCTTCTGTCAAGTGACTTTCATCTATCATGCGATAAGCCAAATTGAATTCAATGTTTGCCCAGGCTATTAGACTGCTTTATAATACACTGGATCTAGTGTCTGTGGACCAGAGCCGGATGCTGTACAGCTGAAAAGAGAAGAGGCCAAAATGAAGGGGCAAACCTGATTGGAGGCGGCTGATTCAGCAAAAGGAACATTGGTGACTGGGGTCGTAGCCGACGATACAGTGGAAGTGGTGGCACCGTGCATCATGGGAACTTTTTTTCAGGCGAGTCAGACAAGAAACAAGGGAGAGAGGGAGGTGGAGGGGAGGAGGAATGTTATGAGTACCATGACATAATATGCCAGAGGAAAAGGCGGAAGAGTCATGGCAACTAGCATTTATGTACTGCCAAGATGATGTTTTCACCAAATTACAAACACATGCATGTAAAACTTAATGGTAACACTTTATAACAGATATAATGTGTGCATCATTTATAGATCAGCAGTAACGCTAACAACGTATTTCTAGTTTTTAAGCATTTGAAATTCATGTACGGCTGATTTTTACATGGCTGTGTCCCATCTTAACATCACTCAGACAGTGATTTTACTATGCCACTGACAGCTTGGATATTTACATGATCTAATCTGGATAGTTAACAAAAAGTCCTAAATGTTTGGACAATTCCACCTGGCATTACTGTCAGAACAAAGCTGATTTTTCCCTTTTTAGCCAATATGTTTTCAACCTACAAAATACTGATACATTCAGCCACAAACTCCATGTTCCTGCTCAGGACCTTTTCTGGTTGACTGCTGAACAAAAATGTAACACTTAAAGCAATGACTAGCTGAATAAATGTCTATATACAGCCATTTTCTACAACTACATATAAACTCACTGAGCACTTTATAGACCACCTGTAAATCTACTTATGAATGCAATTATATGATTAGTCAATATTGTGGCAGCAGTGAAATTCACAAAACCATGCAGATATTGGTCAGCAGCTTCAGGTAATGTTCACATCAACCATCAGAATGATGTGATCTCTGTGATTTTGACTGCGGGTGCCAGTTAGGCTGGGTTTTGCATTATTTTAACTGCTGATGTCCACATACAACAGTCCCTAGAGCTACTCAGAGTGGTCCAATAAATGAAAAACATTCAGTGAGCAGCATTTCTGTGGGCAGAAACATTGCTGATGAGAAAGGTCTACTTAAAATGGGTTGAGTGGTTCGGGCTGACAGAGAGGCTATGATAACTGAGATAGGCACTCTGCAAAACTGTGGTGAACATGACATAGGCAAAACATCACTACCAGTTCCACTTTTGTCAGCCAAGAAGAAAACTTTGAGGCTGCAGTGGACACATGTTCACCAAAACTCTACAGTTAAAGACTGGAAAAACATAGCCAAGTCTGACGACTCTCAGTTTCTGCTGAGGCACACAGATGGTAGGGTCAGAATTTGGCACCAGCAGCATGAATCCATGGACCCAGCCTGCTTTGTGTAAACATTCCAGCCTGGTAGAGATGGTGTAATGGTGTGGGAAATGTTTTTGTGGAACACCCTGTGCATGTTAATAACTATCACTCATCGACCAGACACCTCAGCCATTTGAGTATTGTTGCTGAACATATGCATCCCTTCAAGGCCACAATTTACTCTTCTTCTAATGGCTACTTCCAGCAGGGTAATGCACCATGTCTCAAAGCAAACTGGTTTCATGAACATGACAATGAGTTCAGTGTTCTTTACTGGCTTGCCCAGTCACCGGATTTGAATCCAACTGAACACATTTGGAATGTGGTAAAACAGGAGATTTGCTGCAAAGTGCACCCAAAAAATCTGCAGGAATTTCATGATGCAGTCACATAAACATGGAGCAGAATTTCAAAGCAATGTTCCCTTTCATTGTGAAATCCAAGCCATGAGGAACTGAAGTTTCGTTGTCCAGAGCAGAGGGACTCCCTAACCAGTATTAGCATACTGTTTCTAATAAAGTGCTTGGTGAATGTATACACAGAAGTTCAAAATATTGGCACGAGTAGCATTTGATCTGGAACAGATGAGAACTAGACTAATCCTAGACTATATATACATGGTTGATATGGGGAACACTTCAGTTTTTGACTGGGTAGTACAAACAGTTCTGTCCATACACTTCACGTAATGTGTGTATTATTATGGAGACTGCATTATTGAAAAATGCATTCAAACTAGATCTACATAATTTTTATATTTAGAAATTATAACGCCTACGTTTGGCACGTTTTACATAACTGCTGGGGTGTTTGTGTGTGTTTACAAACAAATTCCTGTAACTGTTAATTGCTAATAAACCATTTCTAAGCAATTATTATAAAGTGTTACCAACTTGAAATTGCTATTAATAATACTTATTGTACAGCAGCACAGCAATTAAAGTCATCAAAATCATACAATCCAATCAGACACATAACATCTGATAATTGTATTTTGATGGAGCTGATATATGTGTTGGAGAAAATCAAAGTGAAAATAAAACTGACAAACACACAGATGTATGCTATACAAACAACACGTTACAGTAGAACACTAGTTTTGTGCAATTTTTTGCTTGGTTTTGAAACGTTTTTGTTTTCATTTGATATAGTATGAACAAAACCTTAAGAAAGCTACTTTAAAAAGTCACGTTATTTTCCTAGAACACTGTAAATGTGTGAACACCATGTGTCGGGGAATTTTACTTTGCACTATTACTTCATACTATTGATACTAAATGACCTGTCTGTAACGGTCAGATTTTACAGAGTTGCATAATATGGCACACAGCAAACGAATACATAATGATAAATGAAAAGCAACAATAGTAAAGATGATACAGACACACGGTTCCTCCTACAAACACACGCATTCAAGCAGGATTATGCTGCAATTCTTATTTTTGACAGATCTGTCATTGCAGGACTACCTGAACTTTCATGTTTCAGACTATTATAGAGTGAATTCCACATCCAGGAAGGACTATAAACTATGGACTGGGTTGGATTCGGCCATTGGGTATTGACTCAGACATCAAGAATGCATAAAGTGTTAAGCAAGTGGCTACAGTGTGATGTATCTACATAATCAGTGTACAGGTGAAGTGCGTTTGTGTTTTGGGGGGGATTGGGGGGTTGGCCTGGGCTCTGCCCTCACCAGTCTGTCCGGGCCCTGAAAGGTAGCGGCTGTTGGGAGGCCGGCAGCTGCTCCAGTCCCGCCTCTCCCAGCGGCCCTCTGCCAGTGGGGCAGGCGGTTTGAAAAGCCCTATAACAGATTCGAAGCGAAGATGATGGACAGGAGAGGAGGAAAAAGGAGCAAAAAGAAAACAGACAGGAACCACTCTTAGTGGAACAGGGATAAGTCCTAATTTTGGTCTGGCTAGCTCTTTGGCTCCATCACTTTCATACTTGAGCACACATACACAAATGAACTGAGAAGGACAGTAGAACAAACAAGGAGAGCAAGCAGACATAGAAAGGTGACAAAGTAACAGACAGGGCAGAACTGGGATTCTACGGTCTAGCTTAGTTATTGCTGCAATACTGACCTGAATTATTTATGCAAAACCCAACAAATGTGTAAACACAGCATTCCTCACATTTACTTTTATTTCAATGGAGATGCTATGAACCCTATATGTTTATAAATGAGATAGATTAACTGAGATAGGTTACAGATATTAACATTAATTCCTGCATTTCAACCCTGCAAGACGTTCCAAAAAAGTTGGGACAGGGCAATTTAGGGCTACTGAGGTAAAATAAATATATAAATGTGATTTCAATCAGGTGATGCCAGCAGGGCATTTTAATCACGAGTCTTTGAGGAATAAAGATGGGCAAAGGATTTCCAGTTTTGTCAACAAATGAATGAGAAATTTTGTGGAAAAGTTTAAAAACAATTTTCCTCAAAGAAAGACTTGCAGTCTTATTTCAGTCCTATTTTTTCTGGTTTGGCTTGCCTTGTTAAAAAATGCACAGATATCCCAGGAAAAGATCTTGAAGGCAGATCATGTTGCTCTAAAATGTCAGTGTACTTTTCTGCATTAATGCTGCCATCAAAGAAGTGTAAATGACCTTTGCCAAGGGCACTGACACAACCCCATACCATGACAGATCCTGGCTTTTGGACTTGTTGCTGAGAACAGTCGGGATGGTCCTTTCTGTCATCATTTTTTTTTACCTCACTACTAGCCCAATTGCCTCCAGCCCAGCATTTTTTTTGTGTTACAGGTCTGAAATTCAAGACTGGATGTTTATTATCAAATGAAACTTTACCAAACCAAATATCTGTCTATGACGGCTTTCACTTGTGTATTACAAATGAACAAACACAGCCTTTTCCACTCTTCCAATCTGCATTTTCCATACCGTCCCAACGTTTTCCGTACACATTGACACACGCATTGACAAATAAAATAAAGCACCCTGATAGAAATGAATTGCTGAAAAACTATGCATGCAGTTATGTCGCAGTCAGATATGTAAATGATTACAGATGTGGTCTGATTAGACACTGGGTCTTGCCACAAGAGGGTGAAATGCCTCTATGGCACATTTGCCCACAGCTGGGCCTGCAGATCCTCCACACTCACAGGTTGCTGAAGCTTGCGTCCCAGCTGGTCCCATAAATGCTTGGTTGGCGATAAATCTGGCAACCAAGTATGCCAAGGAAGTGTTGCAATCTGGAGGAGACATTCCTGGGAAAGCCTTGCTCTGTGTGGGCAGGCATTGCCAAATGCCATGAGAGGCAACACGTGGCTGCAGGATGTCCTGCACATATTTCTGATCTGTTAGTGTCCCTCATATCACTACTAGGGGTGACCAACTGTCTAATGCGATAGCTCCCCAGATCAGCACACTAGCAGTTGGGGCAATGTGTCACTCCACAACAAAAGCAGAATTGAAGTGCTCACCACGAGGCCTCCATACTCAAACCTGACTGTCGTTAGATGCCAAACAAAACCTGAATTTTTTTTATTTGTCCATCCTCAGTCCAATGATGTGTCCCCTCTCAAAGCCTGTCAACTGGACAAATTGTCTTCGAGAAGGAACCAGTTTTTATGCCATCTTGTGGCAAGATCTAGTATCTAATCAGATAAAACCTGTAATCTGTGTGTATATGTATGTACATATATACAGTGGTGCTTGAAAGTTTGTGAACCCTTTAGAATTTTCTATATTTCTGCATAAACATGACCTAAACCATCATGAAGGTTTCACACAAATCCTAAAAGTAGATACAGAGAACCCAGTTAAACAAATGAGACAAAAATATTATACCTGGTCATATGAGACAAAATACCTGGTTTTCCCCTCTGGGATCGATCCATCGATCCATCCATCCATCCATCCATCCATCCATCCATCCATCCATGAAAATGATTCAATATTAAATATTACTGAGTGACAAAAGTATGTGAACCTCTAGGATTAGCAGTTACTTTGAGAGTGAAATTAGAGTCTGGTGTTTTCAATCAATGGGATGACAATTAAGTGTGGGGGGCACCCTGTTTTATTTAAAGAACAGGGATCTATCAAAATCTGCTCTTCACAACACGTTTGTGGAAGTGTATCATGGCACAAACAAAGGAGATTTCTGAGGCCCTCAGAAAAAGAGCTGTTGATGCTTATCAACCTGGAAAAGGTTACAAAATCATCTCTAAAGAGTTTGGACTCCACCAATCCACAGTCAGACAGATTGTGTACAAATGGCGGAAATTCAAGACCATTGTTCCCCTCTTCAGGAGTGGTCGACCAACAAAGATCACTCTAAGAACAAGGTGTGTAATAGTTGGCAAGGTCACAAAGGACCCCAGGGTAACTTCTAAGCAACTGAAGGCCTCTCTCACACTGGCTAATGTTAATGTTCATGAGTCCACCATCAGAAGAACACTGAACAACAATGGTGTGTATGGCAGGGTTGCAAGGAGAAAGTCACTGCTCTCCAAAAAGAACATTGCTGCTCATCTGCAGTTTGCTAAAGATCACGTGGACAAGCCAGAAACATGGTGGTGGTAGTATGATGGTTTGGGCCTGTTTTGCTGCATCTGGGCCAGGACGGCTTGCAATCATTGATGAAACAATAAAAAAATGTTGTGGAAGGACCTGAAGTGAGCAGTTAATGTAAGGAAACCCACCAACATCCCAGAGCTGAAGCTGTTCTGTACGGAGGAATGGGCTAAAATTCCTCCAAGCCGGTGTGCAGGACTGATCAACAGTTACAGGAAACGTTTAGTTGCAGTTATTGCTGCACAGGGGGGTCACACCAGATACTGAAAGCAAAGGTTCACATACTAATATGTAATACTGGATCATTTTGCTCAATAAATACAATAAATAAATTACCAAGTATAATATTTTGTCTAATTTGTTTAACTGTGTTCTCTTTATCTACTTTTAGGACTTGTGTGAAAATCTGATGTTGTTTTAGGTCATATTTATTCCGAAATATTATATATATATTTGCGTGTGTATGATTATAATTGTTAACATATAATTGTTCCTGGGTTTACATTATTAGATTTCAGACAGGCTACTGTTATTAAAACGAACTGGCACTCCTCTGCCTGCGCCCAGTGAATTCCGATATAGAATCCAGATTCCCTGGAACCTTGACCAAGATAAAGGAGATTAAAATATGATGGTTTGATTTTTCTTTTATTGTTATTTTGTTCCTTAGAGACATGAGACCTATTTATGAGCATCTCTCCCACCCGCCATAAAACATCAGCACTGACAAGCAGAAAGACGTGCGAGGGAGCCACCAACACCTCCAAATGAAGCCATGCAGAGAATGAAGCCTGGTGCCCCATGCACTCTATGCCCAGGCTGAACAGGGATAGGGAATAAGTGGAGGAGTAAAGAGTTGAGAAGGGTTAGAATGAGTGACATGAAGATGACTAAAGCAAAGGTTAAGCTTGCTTTGTGCTTCCTTTTGAACAGGCTTCTGAAGCTTTCAGATTTGCGGGGGTGAGGCAGTCTCAGAAAGAAAAGCTTTCCCATGCAGTACCTAAGCGAATGTGAGTGGGCAGTTCCATTTTTCTACATTGTTAACATGAAACGAGTGCATGGATGAGCATGTTTGAGGCACATACCTGCAAAATAAAGTTTGAAAAACTTCTTAAATTACTTGGATTTCTACATTATTCATAAATGTGATTAGATTTTTATCCAAGACATAACAGAAACATTCTGCAATAAATTATGTCTTTACCCAACACTGCTTACTGAGTCTAGTAATAAGGTTTATGAACTCCTGTATTTTTGTAACCATACAAAGCTTGTACAATAGTGAAAAAAGATTCTTTATAAATACAATTTGAATGCACTGTCATTTCAACAACTCTAGGCTGTCCAGGCCCTGAGGAAGCAAAAGAAGCAAACCCTCGTTCCTACAAACAAAGCACTGAGGATTTCTGCCACAAAGTTCAAATGTAGAAATGTTTTCTGAAGAGCAGTGGTTTACACCATGATATCCATTTGTGTATGAAAAATGAACAGCCACTTTTAGTCATAGAGATTGCTATTACTCTTTAATTTTACCTCCGTGTATAATCCGTGTTGGTCTGGGTCTAATATCTGTAGGTTGGCCATTCAATGGGAGGAGCAACAGTAGTGAATGTCCTCAGTACTAAATTAGAAGACATTCTTTAGCCGTGTCTTGAAAATAGTGTTAACCTTTGAAGACTTAACATGAGCAGAGCTTTCTTGAAAATACCTCTAATGCCTTCTACTTAATTGGCGTAGCTAACTTTTGGAGATGAAGTCAAGCCAAATCCTCATACACGGTTTCCAGCATGGACAGTGAATGATTAATCAGTGTGTTCAATAAAGACATGAATAGCAAAATGTGTTGTCATTATGGCCTGGTTGGACCTCAGGCCACATTTTATCAGTAGCTAAAGCAGAAATCCAGGTAATCCAAAGCTCAAAAATTTATTCTTGGAACTGTACATGTGAGCAAACACCAGAAGTAGTACTACACTTTGCATTCGTGTTGCATAAAACATGGAAGGTGAATGCTGTGCTCTTTCCTAATATATCCCTTCCAACACACAGACCATATCCTTAAAAGACTCTATCCCATACACACTGGTGAGCCAAAACATTATGATCACTCACGTATGAAGCAAATAATGCTGATCATCTTATTGTAACTCTGTATGTCAAGGTCTGGGATGTATTAGACTTTAAATGAACATTCGATTTATGTAGTCGATGTGCTGGATGCAGGAGAAATAGGCTAAAAAAAACAAAACCAAAAAAACAATTAACTCTGTCAAGCAAAAATCGTTATTGCTAGATAACTCTGTTTGGTGTTATCGGATAACTGTTTGGAGCAACCCAGAAATGGCAAGGCTTGTGGGGTGCTTCTAGTTAGCATTTCTTGGTATCTACTAACCATGGTCAGAAAAGGGACAAAACACAAACCGGCTAACCTGTCTGGTTTGAGCTGATACAATAACTACAGTGGGGTTGTGTAACTGCAGACTTTTCAAAATGTGAATAAGGCTAACCCCTGTTCACCGTCAAAAGCACCTGTAATGGGCATGCAAGTACTGGAACTGGGTCTTGGAGCAAAGGAAGAATGTTGCCCGATACGATGAGCCCAACACTTTTACGCAGAGGAACAGGTGGACATGCAAATTTCACACAGTGTTCAAGGTCGGGATTGAACTAGGGATCTCAGGAACTGCTAACAGCTCATGCCACCGAGCCACCCCATAATGGTAGCATAGCACCTACTTATACATTTGTATGCCCAGTAAAATGTCAAATGAGATGAAGCCACTGAAAAAGTGACTAAGAAGTGATTCAAATTAGAATACATCTACACTGCTCAAAAAAACAATATAACTCCAAGTAAATCAAACTTCTGTGAAATCAAACTGTCCACTTGAGAAGCAACACTGATTGACAATCAATTTCACATGCTGTTGTGCAAATGGAATAGACAACGGGTGGAAATTATTGGCAATTAGCAAGACACACTCAATAAAGGAGTGGTTCTGCAGGTGGGGACCACAGACCACTTCTCAGTACCTATGCTTTCTGGCTGATGTTTTGGTCACTTTTGAATGTTGGTGGTGCTTTCACACTCGTGGTAGCATGAGACGGACAAGAAGGTTTGCTGTGTCTGTCAGCGTAGTGTCCAGAGGTGTTAGGCGTCACGAGGAGACAGGCCAGTACACCAGGAGAGGTGGAGGAGGCCGTAGGAGGGCAACAACCCAGCAGCAGCACCCTCCTAATGCAGGACAATGCTAGACCTCATGTGGCTGGAGTGTGTCAGCAGTTCCTGCAAGATGAAGGCATTGAAGCTATGGATTGTCCCGCCCATTCCCCAGACCTGAATCCGATTGAGCACATCTGGGACATCATGTCTCGCTCCATCCACCAACGTCACGTTGCACCACAGACTGTCCAGGAGTTGGCGGATGCTTTAGTCCAGGTCTGGGAGGAGATCCCTCAGGAGACCATCCGCTACCTCATCAGGAGCATGCCCAGGCATTGTAGGGAGGTCATACAGGCACGTGGAGGCCACACATACATACTGAGCCTCATTTTGACTTGTTTTAAGGACATTACATCAAAGTTGGTTCAGCCTGTAGTGTGTTTTCCCACTTTAATTTTGTGTGTGTCTCCAAATCCAGGCCTCCATTGGTTAATAAATTTGATTTCCATTGATGATTTTTGTGTGATTTTGTTGTCAGCACATTCAACTTTGTACAGAAGAAAGTATTCAATGAGAATATTTCATTCATTCAGATCTAGGATGTGTTATTTGAGTGTTCCCTTTATTTTTTTGAGCAATGTATATATATTTTAAAGGTCGCATAACAGTGAGAATGAAAATTGTACATAATTACTAAAAGCATTAGAAGTAACATTCAAAATGACGTTCCCCACAACGGACAGTCAGCCACACACACAAACTTATATATACACATATACAGTGGGGCAAAAAAATATCTAGTCAGCCACTGATTGTGCAAGTTCTCCGACTTAGAAAGATGAGAGAGGTCAGTAATTTTCATCATAGGTACACTTCAACTATGAGAGACAATATGAGAAAAAAAAAATCCAGGAAATCACCTTGCAGGACTTTTAAAGAATTTAATTGTAAATCATGGTGGAAAATAAGTATTTGGTCACCCACAAACAAGCAAGATTTCTGGCTCTCAAAGACCTGTAACTTCCTTAAGAAGCTCTTCTGTCCTCCACTCGTTACCTGTATTAATGGCACCTGTTTGACCTGGTTATCTGTATAAAAGACACCTGTCCACAGCCTCAAACAGTCAGACTCCAAACTCAACTATGGCCAAAACCAAAGAGCTGTCGAAGGACACCAGGAACAAAATTGTAGACCTGCACCAGGCTGGGAAGAGTGCATCTACAATAAGCAAGCAGGTTGGTGTGAATAAATCAACTGTGGGAGCAATTGTAAGACATACAAGACCATTGATAATCTCCCTCGATCTGGGGATCCACGCAAGATCTCATCCCGTGAGGTCTAAATGATAATGAGAGCGGTGAGCAAAAATCTCAGAACTACACGGAGAGATCTGATTAATGACCTGCAGAGAGCTGGGACCAAAGTAACAAAGCTACCATCAGTAACACACTACGCCGAGAGGGACTCAGATCCTGCAGTGCCAGACGTGTCCCCCTGCTTAAGCCAGTACATGTCCAGGCTCGTCTAAAGTTTGCCAGAGAGCATATGGATGATCCAGAAGAAGATCGGGAGAATATCATGTGGTCAGATGAAACCAAAATAGAACTTTTTGGTAAAAACTCAACTGGAGGAAGAAGGATGCTGAGTTGCATCCCAAGAACACCATACCTACTGTGAAGCATGGGGGTGTAAACATCATGCTTGAGGGCTGTTTTTCTGCAGAGGGGACAGAACGACTGATCCGTGTTATGGGAAGAATGAACGGGGCCATGTATCCTGAGATTTTAAGCCAAAACCTCCTTCCATCAGTGAGAGCATTGAAGATGAAACATGGCTCCATGGAGTGGCTCCGTAAAAAGCATTTCAAGATTCTAGAGTGGCCTAGCCAGTCTTCAGACCTCAACCCCATAGGAAATTTGTGGAGGGAGTTGAAGGTCCATGTTTCCTCAAAACATCACTGCTCTAGAGGAGATCTGCATGAAGGATTGGGCCAAAATACCAGCTACAGTGTGTGCCAACCTGCTGAAGATTTACAGGAAACGTTTGACCTCTGTCATTGCCAACAAAGGTTATGTTACAAAGTATTGAGTTGAACTTTTGTTAATGACTTTGTTAATGACTTAAAATATATTCAGATTTTTCAGACAATAAATTGACATAACTTTTGAGTTCAGATTATAAAAACACATCTTGTTCTCTTGACAAATGTCCATGTGCACTATTATTCAACCCCAATCTCAGTACTTGGCAGAGAATCCTTTGCCTTAAAAAACTTTAATAAGCGATTACAGTAAATGCTGACAAGTTTCTGACACCGCTCTTATGGAATTTTGCCCATTCTTCTCAGGCAAAACCTTCCAGCTCATTGGTCTTTGATAGCTTCTGCCTGCAGCCGCTTTCTTTATATCCAAAGATTTTCTATGGGATTTAAATCTGGAGACTGTGAAGACCACTCTGGAATATTCCAGGACTGATTCCTTAACCAGTTGTTTGACTTGGAAGTGTTTTTGAGATCACTGTTTTTCTAGAGAGTTAAAACATGATCAACCCATTGGGAGCTCAATAATGACCCTTAAATTGCTTCAGCTGTGATGCATTTATATAAACACCACCCAGAGATGTGTTCAAGGTGTGTTGCAAGAAAGGAAGCTCAAGGAACTGTCACAAGCTTTCATTGCACCAAAAGGGCAACGGGTATAAGAAGATATCCAAGATCTTGAACATTCCTTGAGACATCAATGGGAGCATTATAGGGAAGTTCAAAACTTGTGGCACAGCAGCAAACATGTATGGCTGTGAGAGAATGCCCAAACTTTCATCAAGAGGCCTTAGCCATCTCATCAGGAAACCGAAGAAAAGTCCCTCCGTTACTGCAAAAGTCTTACAGGACAACCTAATGAAGGCTCACTGTCAGTATCAACCATAAGAAGATCACTTAACAGCCAAGGACTTCATGGCCAAAAGGAATTCTGATAGACTTGCAGACTTTTGGGGCCAAGTTCTATGAAATGACAAAACTGGAGCACTTATAAGCCAGAACATTAAAACCACCTGGTCCATAATGATGTTTTGGTAGGTCCCAAGTCTCAAATTAACATCCAATATGAAAGCCTGTTCAAAGTGACTAACCTGGTACTAGCAAAGTGTATCTAATACAGTGGTCACGTACACACACACACACACACACACACACGTATACAACACTTAATATCCAACATATGTTCTGTGAAACTGCGCGTTATGCTATCTGGACATTGTCTAAACACCAAATTATATACCATACTTAGTTATGCTATATGGGATACTGTAGTTTACAGGTATTGACTAAATAGAATTAGGGCTAAACAAGAAACAAAAACAATTGCTTCGCTCAGCATGAGAAACTGTCTTCTATATGACAGCACAATTTCCTGTTGCACTTACAACACAATCAGGTATGTCAGAAGAAAATAGGGAACTAAGAAGCGTGAAGAAACTGTGAAACGTTTCTTGTTTCTCCCCCATGGTCCACCAGCTTATGGCCATAAATAGAAACTAATATTCAAACTAATCCACAACTGTCCCATGATCCACGCATGGTTCTCGTTCCACCGAGCACAGATCCAGCGCACTTAATTCAACTTAGTGGTAACGCCTGCTCATCATCTCAGTGTTTACAAGAAGTGCAATATCATGGAAAAGAAGTGGTGGATAACACAAGCTAGCACAAAGCGTTTTACTTCTTTCCACATTGTACTTAAACTCACTGGTTGCAAATAAAGTTCAGTGGCAAGTGGGATTGAACCTTTTTCCCTGTAGCACAAAGTCCGCCAGTGTATGAGGTAAAACGTGGCCACTCTAGAACCATGTAAATACAGGCCTGACTGGAGCAAAAATGATTTTGCTGCTAAACAACCATATAAAGAGACAAAATAACTTAATACTAGGGTATCCCTTAAACATAGTCAAAACGCTTTTTCATTATGTTTTGCCAAATGTAGCTCTGATGAAGCAATGGCATCAGTTGTCAGTCTTGACAAAATGTTTAAATATAACCCATGTCACTCTCATTTATAACATTAAATGGCAAGAGCATGCTGTTCTACTGTCCCATTTAAACACAAACACTGGAATGTTTGTAAAAAAAACATCAGTTGGCGTTACTTTCTTTCAAACTGTAGCTCCTCCAATAGTAGAACAGACAAGAGAGCAAAAAACTTCAGTTAGAGTTATTTTCTTTCAAACTGCTGCTTCTTCATCAGCAGAGCAGACAGCTGAGCAAGTCTTCGAATAGTTTTCTGATTTTTGTTTTTGTATTTCGTCTTGGAGAAATACTTAAAAATACAGATTCTTGAAGAAAACACACAAACTTTGATCACTGGCACAACACTGTGGTTCCTTCATACAGGATACATGGACAGATCCTGGCTGTTTATCATTATTAGTACAGAGCTACATTTGAACCGGACTGCTACCCTCACTGAGCTACGTCATCGCCTGTGCACCATCAGTTCATCACTACAACACACCTTCAGCTTCTGACACCCATCACCTGTAGGATCAGGGACAGAAACATGTTGTGGAAGGGTGGTAGCCACTGAGTGCTCAGGGAAAGGGACTTGACCGAGGTTTGATAATTATTCGAAATATTTTAGTTATGTTTATTATTAGATTAAATCGGTTATGTAATTATTTATTTGTTTTATTGAGATCTCATTTTGATTCATACTCATTAAGAGCACGGGGTTACATAAACATTTCTAAGTACTGTGAATTTTACTGAATAACATGTTGACTATTGTTTTCTGACCTTTATCTTAACGTAAGTGTGCAAATTTGTTCTGTTCATAATGAAGTAGTCTGTATAAAATGCATGCAGTGCACGTATTGAAGCAGGCAGCTGGCAGCAATGACAATTAACAACACATGGTTTAGATGTGCTTCACTCAAGCATTGGTGCGTATATTAAGCATGCTTGTATGCATCTTATCAAAATGCCGCATTGCCTGCATTATTTTGCCTTTAAATGATATTTATGGCATAAATATATGGCATCAGCTACTTGCAGAGAGATTTACATTTACATTTAGTCATTTAGCAGAGCTTATCCAGAGACTTTATACAGAATTGCAGCTGATGCAGTCTTACAATACAAGCAATTGAGGGTTCTTGCTCAATGACCCAACAGTGGCAGCTTGGAAGAAGTGGGATTTTAACCATTTACCTAATGTTTCACTAGAACAGAGTTTAGGGTGTGTAATACTCACCAGGGAAAATGTCTGATCTAGTGCTGTTGTGAGAACGCATCTTTAGAGATCACAGGTATTTATTAGTGTTTTAGTAGAATCCAGCAGATACCATGCTATTCCTGTACCTGTATACAGTGGGGCAAAAAAGTATTTAGTCAGCCACTGATTGTGCAAGTTCTCCTAAGATGAGAGAGGTCTGTCATTTTCATCATAGGTACACTTCAACTATGAGAGACAAAATAAGAAAAAAAAAATCCAGGAAATCACATTGTAGAATTTTTAAATAATTTAATTGTAAATCATGGTGGAAAATAAATATTTGGTCACCCAAAAACAAGTAAGATTTCTGGCTCTCACAGACCTGTAACAACTTCTTTAAGATGCTCTTCTGTTCTCCACTCGTTGCAAGCAGGTTGGTGTGAATACATCAACTGTGGGAGCAATTGTAAGACATACGAGACCACTGATAATCTCCCTCGATCTGGGGCCCCATGCAAGATCTCATCTTGTGGGGCCAAAATGATCATGAAAATGCTACACACTACGCCGAAAGGGACTCAGATAATGCAGTACCAGGCGTGTCCCCCTGCTTAAGCCAGTACATGTCCAGGCCCGTCTGATGTTTGGCAGACAGCATATAGATGATCCAGAAGAGGATTGGGAGAATATCATGTGGTCAAATGAAACCAAAGTAGAGCTCTTTGGAAAAAACTCAACTCGTCGTGTTTGGAGGAAGAAGAATGCTGAGTTCATCCCAAGAACACCATACCTACTGTGAAGCATGGGGGTGGAAACATCATGCTTTGGGGCTGTTTTACTGCAAAGGGGACAGGGCGACTGATCCGTGTTAAGGGAAGAATGAATAGGGCCATGTATCATGAGATTTTAAGCCAAAACCTCCTTCCATCAGTGAGAGCATTGAAGATGAAACATGGCTGGGTCTTCTAGCATGACAATGATCCCAAACACATTGCTCGGGCAATGAAGGAGTGGCTCCCTAAAAAGCATTTCAAGGTCTTGGAGTGGCCTAGCCAGTCTCAAGCCCATAGAAAATTTGTGGAGGAAGTTGAAAGTCCGTGTTGCCCCAAAACATCACTGCTCTAGAGGAGATCTGCATGGAGGAATGGGCCAAAATTGCCTACAAAGGTTATGTTACAAAGTATTGAGTTGATCTTTTGTTATTGACCAAATACATATTTCCACCATGATTTACAATTAAATTCTTTAAAAATCCTACAATGTGATTTCCTGGATTTTTTCCCTCATTTTGTCTCTCATAGTTGAAGTGTACCTATGATGAAAATTACAGACCTCTCTCATCTTTCTAAGTAGGAGAACTTGCAGTCAGTGGCCGGCTAAATACGTTTTTGCCCCACTGTAGGGGCTGTTCAGATTTTTGGCTGCTGTCAGTGAGCCACACCTTCTCAGGAGTTTTAGACAGAATAATCCGTCTAATGCCTCGCTACAAGTTCATTTACAGTGCGGAACAACAGCTGGAAGTCAAACAGAAATTCTGTGCCATTGCTTCGCAGACGTCATTGGGCCTAGCGACTGTACACACTTTCGCGTCAAGGCACGGTCTAATAATGCATTTGCATATATAAATAAGAACTACCATTTAGTCAACATGCAAGTGTTCCGTGATGCGATATGCTATCTTCTGAACGCTGTGGCCAGGTGGATAGGAATCCTCCGACGCAGCTCTGCTGGCAAACGTTTGGAGAGTGATGTTATAAGAGACTGTTTGCTCATTGGTAAAAAAACATAAGGGCTAGAATATTGTAGGTTTATTCATATAGCCTACATGTAATTTGCTGTCAAGCTGCTTTTTTAAGGACCCAAAACACCACTGTAGACTTCTGAAAATAAAAGGCGTTGATATACATGCACTTCATTCAATGAATCATCGATTTCTGCATCAGAAGAGTTTGCTTTTTCTGAGACATTTTGGTGGATTTTTGCTGTGTTCCTCAGTCAAAAGCCTTCGTTATATGGTTATCGTTATATGGTTATGGTTATCATTTGTTATTTGGGGGTGTGGATTATGCGTGTGGGCCCAATTTGCGAATGATTGACACTCAAAAACATACGCACATTCTACTAATAAATCAGGTTTACGTGACAGTTTTTGGGAAGGTCCATTTTACGTGTAATTTACTTGCAGTTTGCTCGTCTTTTTATAAAGGTTTCACCAATGACGCCCAATGTATGCAAAAAAAAAAAAAAAAAATTCACAATGGAGTCTTGAACGAAGGGGGTGAGAGCTAGAAATTTCAAATGTAAAACAATAAAGAACACCCTAATAGTGAATACCTTGTATGTCATACACACAAAGCCTTAATAAGGATTTAGGGCCTTTAACGTATAATGGCAGGAAAGACTCTACGGAATTTCCTTGAGCTGAGCTGCGATAATTTCGCTCACTCATTTAGAGCCTACACCATCACTGGAGTGGATGATTCAGATTTCTGGTAAGCTGTTGTTACTCTAGATATTTTTAGCCATGTCTATTTACGGCCATCACTTGTGAAAATCCATCATATCTTATTTCACAAGTAGTGTAAGTTTAGCTCTCCCAGAATAAATGAACTGTATTCAATTTTGTAACTGTTACTGCTGAACCCTGCTTCCAACTCAACCCTATTTTAACTCTGTAGCCTATAGCTGCTTGCCAAGTGCTTTAAAAGCTGTGCATCTGGCTGATCTTCCATGTTGTTTGTAACACTGTCTATTACTGCCTTTTTTCTATTTTGTCAAACACAAGTATCACTCATGTTTTCAGCAGCTCTCTGACGACGTGGTTTCGTATCGTTTGCACACAGTTCTCTTGTGAAAACACCCTTTATCTTTCCATCACAGTAGCCTAAAAACACTGTGACTATGGTAATGTCCAATCAACAGCCATTTCGGTCAATGACCTGTTTCACATAACGTAATGATGCATTGTTAAATGATGCATACCTGTATATTGCGCCAGTAAATGAAGATTATGCCTCTCTTTCTGTTTTATAAGTTGGTTCAGGGCTTATGAGGTAAGTGAATCTGTTAAAGTTGCAATTTTAAAGTGCAATCATGACGTTATTGGGTTATCGTGACCGACTACAGTTGTTTGTGAGCACAAAAGTACTCTGCCCACCCTGTGCCTCATACCCTAGCCTTACTGTACAATTTGATCTGCTTGGATATTCCAAAACACCGGTGTGTATATGAAGCACATTTAGTGATGAAAGCATGCACAGTTGGCCTGCAGCAACTGAGTACAAGTAAATAATGCAATGCAGCATTAGGACTCTGGCAAAGCTCAGTCGGCGTGTTACAGGGGACCAATTAGCATGACATGTGCACAGAATAGACTACCAAGAGACACAGATGTTGCATAAGCTAAAATTGGGGGGAGAAGGCAAGCAGGGAAATGTAGCTGGGATTTTACGAAAGATAAAAGTCAATGTTTTGCAGCTGAGCCGTGCGGTGTGAAAGTGCAAAGTGCTGAACTGAGTGCGTCTGATGTGCCAGTGTGCCAGGCCAGGTAGATAAAAGCTGAACTCACCGGTGGGGATGAAGGCTGGTTGCTGCAGCTGCATGCTTGCCAGAGCCTGCTGGTAGTGGAACATGCTGGGGTTGAAGACGGCTGCCGTGCCGTTACTCTTCTCCAAGGTGGGCCTCTTTGGTAGCTGCTGCATGCTGCCCGGAGGCAGAGCCTTTGGGGAGAGGAGAAAGAGAGAGATGAAGGAAAGGAGGATGGGAGAAAAAAGGATGAGGGCAAGAAATGGAAATAGTGATATATTATCCATTCAAAGCTTCCTCTGCTGTTACCAGAATCTGTTCCATGTGCATAATGCTCAAAATGTGTTGTAAAAAATCCGTAAGACTAATTTATAGAACTCCAGTCAGCATGCCGAAAACGTTACGCTGAAGTAGTATGGTGATAGCACATGACAAGCACACATCTAAAAATATACAGTGTGGTGCAAAAGTTTTAGGCCACAATCTTAGATTAGATATATCGGTGTTTTAGCAATGGTATAATGACAATATATAAGTATTGCTCAGTCTCGGTTTATTAGAATTCAACCAGAAAATACTGAAAATGTGTATACAATAATCAAAAACTGAAACAAATCAGAAAAAAACTACTTCTGTAGGCTACAGTGGCAAGTATGTACAGTGGTGCTTGAAAGTTTGTGAACCCTTTAAAATTTTCCAGATTTCTGCATAAATATGACCTAAAACAGCATCAGATTTTCACACAAGTCCTAAAAGTAGATAAAGAGAACCCAGATAAACAAATGAGACAAAAACATTATACTTGGTAATTTATTTATTGAGGAAAATTATCCAATATTACATATTAGTGAGTGTAATTATTAGAAAGTAAACCTTTGCTTTCAGTATCTGGTGTGACCCCCCTGTGCAACTAAACGTTTCCTGTAACTGTTGATCAGTCCTGCACACCGGCTTGGAGGAATTTTAGCCCATTTCTCCATACAGAACAGCTTCAGCTCTGGGATGTTGGTGGGTTTCCTCACATTAACTGCTCGCTTCAGGTCCTTCCACCACATTTTCATTGGATTAAGGTCAGCACTTTGACTTGGCCATTCCAAAACATTAACTTTATTCTTCTATAACCATTCTTTTGGTAGAACGACTTGTGTGCTTAGGGTCGTTGTCTTGCTGCATGACCCACCTTCTCCTGAGATTCAGTTCATGGACAGATGCCCTGACATTTTCCTTTAGAATTCTCTGATAGAATTCAGAATTCATTGTTCCCTCAATGATGGCAAGCCGTCCTGGCCCAGATGCAGCAAAACAGGACCAAACCATGATACTACCACCACCATGTTTCACAGATGGTAGTGTTTTTTCCTTTCTCCAAACATAACGCTTTTCTTTTAAAACCAAAAAGTTCTATTTTGGTCCCATCCGTCCACAAAACATTCTTCCAATAGCCTTCTGGCTTGTCCATGTGATCTTTAGCAAACTGCAGATGAGCAGCAATGTTCTTTTTGGAGAGCAGTGGCTTTCTCCTTGCAACCCTGCCATGCACACCATTGTTGTTCAGTGTTCTTCTGATGGTGGACTCATGAACATTAACATTAGCCGTGTGAGAGAGGCCTTCAGTTGCTTAGAAGTTACCCTGGGGTCCCTTGTCACCTCGCCAACTTCTTGGAGTGATCTTTGTTGATCGACCACTCCTGTGGAGGGTAACAATGGTCTTGAATTTCCTCCATTTGTATACAATCTGTCTGACTGTGGATTGGTGGAGTCCAAACTCTTTAAAGATGGTTTGTAACCTTTTTTCCAGCCTGATGAGCATCAACAGCTCTTTTTCTGAGGTCCCCAGAAATCTCCTTTGTTCGTTCCATGATACACTTCCACAAACGTGTGCTGTGAAGAGCAGACTTCGATAGATCCCTGTTCTTTAAAATAAAACAGAGTTCCCACTCACACCTGATTGTCATCCCATTGATTGAAAACACCTGACTCCAATTTCACCTTCAAATTAACTGTTAATCCTGGAGGTTCACATACTTTTGCCACTCACTAATATGTAATATTGGATCATTTTCCTCAATAAAAAAATGACCAAGTATAACGTGTTTGTCTAATTTGTTTAACTGGGTTCTGTTTATCTACTTTTAGGACTTGTGTGAAAATCTGATGATGTTTTAGGTCATATTTATGCAGAAATATAGAAAATTCTAAAGGGTTCACAAACTTTCAAGCACCACTGTATTGTGATCTTCTCTTTATACTTGAGCAATAGCAGCATCTGGCAACTTCATCGGGACACCACAGCTAACCCTCCTACAGTCCAAAGACTGATCAGGAATGGTCACTTTGGAATATATATATATATATATATATATATATATATATATATATATATATATATATATATATTATATATCTATATATATATATAAGCTCACAAAGATTTGAATGAAGCTCAGTGGTAAAGAGTAAAGTCTGAAGTTTGTGGGTCTAATTGTCAACAATGTGTTATATGAGATCAGTAGATCATTATACCATTGCTAAAATCTAATGCTGGCCTAAGACTTTTGCACAGTCCTGCAATACACACTTTGTTTACTACAGCACAGTCGTTCTTATACTTTTGTTTTAAGATAATTGTAATAAGTGTTAATATACCAGACTTCTCCTGAGTATATTTCTCTAATACTACAAAGCCTTCTCTTCCACTGTCATTTTCCTGGAGGGTAAAACAGAAGCCATAAATTCCATTTTTGTTATAAGAAAGCTGTGTACCAACACACTGCAATACTGCAACATAAATATTTAATTCTGCAGCCCCAGTATGGCACACTGAGCTGAGTCATGCATCACAGAGGGTGATATTTATTCATTTGTTCAACAGTACATGAATGATCGTGTATTGCTCACAAGAGGGTACTTGGGGTATCAACAAGAAAAAAAGGTAAAATAAAGGTGAGAGCTCCAAAGTACCAGGTTAGGGGCTGGCTGAAGGCCGCGCTTCAAAGGACGTGCTGCAGGCTGAGGCCGGGTTAGCAGGCAGTGAGTGCATGATGACAGCAAGCCAATCAATGAAGACAGACAGACAGATGCACAAACAAACAGGCACACAAGACTGTAACCAATGTGGGAATGGCGTCAGCTGAGATGAAATTTTAGAGCATATTGTGGAGACAGAATGAAAAAACAGAGACGTTGTTAGAGCAACATAAGGCACAAACACCAGTTTATCAGCGAATGACTAAAACAAGAAGTGTGAGGAAAAGAGTGTATAGCCTAAACAAAGCAAAATGAGATAAGAAAAAACTATGGCAAGCAAACCAGCAAGTCTGAGCAGTGCAGCATGACAACACTTATCAAAACTGTCAAGATCTTGCTTACAGGCGAAGGAGCTGGGCAAAATATTGGCAATAGTGAAATGCTGCACGTGCTATAAAGCACACAAAACAAGCGCTTGTGTCATGCAAAGGAGAGCTCACTGCAGCAAAACAGCTGTAATCAGAAGGGGAGGCTGTTAGCTAGTGTTGCATTATTTCCTTTTCTCCTCTTTCCTTCCCTTTCTCTTGCTTCTACCCTTGTTTCTGCCTCCACCACTGCAGAGCTGGTGTTTTTTAACTCATCACCCAGTTAGAAGTGTCCATACATCATCGGAAAATGGCCACACTCTCTTCTCACACTATCACTCTTCCTTTTCCTTTCTCCTTCTATCAAAAACACCCAACATTGCATGGCTTTGAATTATTAACCCAGTCTACACACACATACACAGGGTCTGTTAAAATGTAATTAAAATGCACACATGCTCATTCATGGGCTGGGCAATATGATCACATAACCAGTGCAAAAGATTTCAGCCACCCTGGTCAAATTACATGTGGTTTTGATTTTCTAAATGGCAATATGATCATCTCTGAAGGGAAGAACTTCAATATGACATACAGCTACTCCGTTTTATGATGGACCAGTTTATGATATTTCGACTTTATGATGGAAATCTGATAATACCCATAACTACACATTCAGCAGCAACAGTATTCTGAATGTTCCCCAGGCAAGCCATATGCAGTACGATACTCTCCCACAGATGCTGGCCATCTATGCAACAGCGCCAATGGACTAACCGTTCTGCATTTGTTTTACACTTTCAATGCATTATACAATAAATGACATGAGATATTTCACACTTTATTATAAAATAAGCTTTGTGTTAATGATTTGGCCCAATTGTATGTTAATGTAAGTGTTTAAGCATGTTTAAGGTAGCCACGCTATGATGTATACAGTATATATTAAACTCCTCAGTTTACGATACATTTAGCTTACAATGGATTTGTCAAAACTTTACCCCATCATAAATTGGGGTGCACCTGTATTTCTGCAGATTTGACTGAACCAAGATATTATATTAACAATTATATATTATATTAACAAGAATATAATACATTAGCACATCATCCTAAAAGGTACACCCTGGGACTGTGGTAGCCTAGAAGGTAAGGTACTGGACTATGGACCAGAAGGCCCAGGGTTCAAATCCCACCTCTGCCAAGCTACCACTGTTGGGTCCTTGAGCAAGGCCCTTAACCCACAATTGCTTGGATTGCAAGATTGTATCAATTGTAAGTTGCTCTGGATAAGGGCGTCTGCTAAATACTGTAAATGTAAATGTAAATTAATCCACTGGTTGATTAACTGGGCCAATTAATGTCTCATCTAGATGATCGGCATCGGCCTAATGAGACGAATGTTCAAAAATAGTAGGGGAAAATGTAGCGAAACTTTGTTTCCTGCATTACAATGTGCAGCTTATAACCTGGGACTACTGAGTGACTAAAAGCAGAGATGCTGAGAGAACATTCAGGGTGGGCCATATGAGAAGATGAAAACTTTGTTTCCAGCATTACAACTTGCTGCTGGGACTAGGACCGGGATTAAAACAAAAAGACTCTGGTAGCGTGCGCACATTTTTTCCCCAGAAGCAAGATGATGAATTTTAAAAATGTTAAAGTTTCTTTTTTTCATAATAAGTGTTCAACAAAGTGTTTTATAACAAGTGTTCAAAAGAGTGCAAACAAAGACATTTATAGTATGTAAATAAATGTTCATTCAAGGTTGTGCGTCTCATATTATTATCTGCATTAGATCAGCCATCGGTCAGCCTTCTCTCTAACTCCCGGTACCTGCTATAAGCATTTGCCATTAAAACGCCCATATCGGCCCATATTGGGACCACTAGACCAAATATGACAAATTGCTGACGACAGGACCCAAAAATTTCAAACTTGGATCCGTCACTCCATAATACTCTTCTCCACTGATCTTAATTCCAATATTTGTTCGCTTTAGCATATGCAATCAATTAGCCTTTTCACCCTGTTCTCTTCTGAAAAAGTGGTTTCTTGGCTGCTACCCTTTTAAACAACACCGTTCCTGATCAAGCTTCTTCAGACTGCAGAAGGGTCAATTTGGAAAAAGGCCATGAAGCTGCCAGATGCTGCTATTGCTCAAGTGGAAGGAGCGGTCACAATAAATACTTGCCACTGTAGCCTGTATGTTCTGGTTGTATTCTAATAAAGAGACTGAGAAATAGAAACAGAAAGTCTTTTGCACAGTACTATATGTTCCCTGAACTAATAGAATTATATATACTTAATCTCATCTCCAATTTTCCATCATGAATTAATAAAGTGCAATCTTATGCATATCTGATGCTTAAGTCAGACTCCATGGTACTAAAGCTGCTAGGTGGCATAGTCTCCGTCTCACCATGGCTGCTGCTGCGGCATTCTGGTTGACCTGCTGCTGCTGTGCAGCCTTGATCCTGGCCTGCAGGTGCGCCGGCGGGTGGAAGTACTTGCACTTGTCACGTGAGCAACGCCCCTTGACGTAGTCCATGCACACAATGACCGAGTTCTCGCTGCCGTCCACCATGGCTGCCTCCACTGGGTGAGCGTAGCGGCACTCATTCTCACCCCGTGTGCAGTTTCCCCTCTGAAACTCCCGGCACACCTGAAAATCAGACACCACACAGCTTTTACCAACAGAACGTTCGTTGATACAAAAAACAAACAAACAAAAAAAAAACTAGGCACTTAAATTAAATATTCTTCAAGATTTTAAAATGGGGTTTTCTGCTTTTTTGGAAGAAACGTACCGTATTTTCCGGGCTATAAAGTGCTATAAATGGTTATAAGACGCAATATCAATGATCGCCTGCTAACGGATCTATTTTCATACATAAAGCGCACCGGGTTATAAGACGCGTTAAATGAAACAAAACTCAAGTTCCGTCGGAAGCTCAGTTTGGTCTTTACCTGGCGCAGGGCGTCTTCTTGCTTCCTCCACTTCCGTATCATTGATTCGTTAATGTTGAATTCTCTCACAGCTGCTCTATGTCCATGTGTACTGCGTGAACTGATAGCGCTGAGTTTGAAAATCCGCTTCGAAAATAAATGAATGAATGCACGTACCCTAATGCTGAAAGCACATACCTATTACTCCGCTATGCTGCGCACTACGGTGGCCGTAAGCTTCGTAAACTTACCAAGACCGTGCTAAAACATTTTGACAGATTTATGACGCCGTGTACCATCTACAATCGGTTCTAGGTCAGAAAGCACAACCAGAATTAATTCATACATTAGACGCACCGCATTTTAAGGCGCACTGTCGAGTTTTGAGAAACTTAAAGGATTTTAAGTGCGCCTTATGGTCCGAAAAATACGGTACTGTGACAAAATCAGAAAAAATAACGTTCATATAGCTGTGATAAACTCGTGAAGTCGAAAAGCAAGAAGTCCATTGAGAAAAATATTTTTGGAATTCTCAAATACTACATATTTGAACTGGTGCAGTGTAACTAATCATCACATGGCCTTCTCTTTGAACAAGAAAAGTTATTAACATGCAGTGTAATCTGTGGGTTTGGTTGGATGCTTATTGTATGATGCACATTTGTTCAGTAGAAAGCAGCAACAGTACCTCAAGTTTGTCTGTGCGAATGTGCTTCTGTGTTGAGTTGCCATTGCCCACAGTGATGCCAGTTGGGCTCCCCGGGACCAGCACGGGGGCGCTGGGCAGCAACTCTGGCATGAGTCCGATGCCAGGACTCATGTGGCCCATGTACGGACTGAACGCCATGCTCTGGTTGGTGGCCAGTGAGGGTGATACTGGGAAGGTGGTCTATAATGCAGCAGAAGAGGAGGGAGGGAAATGTAAGGGCTCATGTCGTTGTAAATATCTTTGTACACTTATCTGAAGAACATTTATAGATTTGTTAATCATTAATTATTCAATTCACTCAGTAGCATGACTGGTGCCTTGACCTTTTACTAGACTGCCAAATGTTCTTGATAACATTTTTGAATTTACACTATACTAAGAAGGAAAACGCAAAGCTCACTATGGGCTGTAGCTGAGCTCCAGGCAGCATGAACTGCATCTGCTGGGCCAACATGGCCGCCGCTGCCTTTTGCTGTATCAGATTGTTTCGGCCATTGATCTCCAGCTGGGTCTTTAGGTGCGGTGGCGGATGCAGGTACTTGCAGTTATCACGTGTGCAGCGGCCCTAAAACAAAGCAAAGGACAAAGAAAGGGAAGAGATATGTGAGCAATCTTGATTGATAAGTTGTGCAGTCGATTATATTCAAAAGGCTGGCAGACAGAGAGATAAGACTCTTGTGATTAAGCAGTTGAAATTAAAACAGAGTTCCTATCATCCATGAGATCTTTCCCTTCCATAATATAAAACCTGAATGGAATGAAATGAATCTTGAAGCTGAAAGGGGCTAATGTTAATACCAAACCTTCTAAGCACTGACATCATAATGGTTCTCAATATAGATATACAGTGGAACCTGTGTACTTGAATGCCGAAGACGACGAGTACTGAGTGAATTTTCCCCATTTCAATTTTCATTATTCCCCAAGGAATCAGGTGCTCCCTGATTTACGATGGGTATATGTTCCGACAATTCCATCATAAGCTAAATGTATCATGAACTAATGAATTTGATACATAGGCTACTGTATATATCATAGTGGAGCCTACCTTAAACATGCTTGAAACACTTACACTAACCTACAGTTGAACAAAATCATTAACAAAGTTTTTTTTTTATAATAAAGTCTTGATTATCTCCTGTAATGTATTGAAAGTGAAAAACAAAAAGAAAATGCTTAATTCAATTACGAGGTCGCTGTACTTCTGCTCAGCTCAGCTAGCTGGCTGCTGCCGGCTTGCCCAGCCTATGCGAGAGAGATCGTATTATTGCTCAGTGGTTCTTAACCTAAAAACTAGGATTATTTGGATCATTTTCCTCAATAAATAAATGACCAAGTATAACATTTTTGTCTCATTTGTTTAACTGGGTTCTCTTCATCTACTTTTAGGACTTGTGTGAAAATCTGACGATGTTTTAGGTCATATTTATGCAGAAATATAGACAATCCTAAAGGGTTCACAAACTTTCAAGCACCACTGTATTTCACCATCTGTGAACTAACCACCGTGCAGAATATGAAGATTATGACAAACTTCTGGAGTCAGCTATCCACAACAGGCTTAAACCAACCAAGGTACCAACACAAAAACACACTCAGCAAACCTTGAAGCAAAAGTGAATTACGACAAGAAAAGCAACAAATAGCAAGACATAAATGCTGTCAGAAATTACATTGCAGAAGACACAGTGCCAATTCCAGTGGTTGAGAGTGATGGGTTTAAACTTGTGAATACTTTAGACCCAAGATATACACTGGCAAAATATCATCTAGTTATACTCATAGACAAAATCAGAGATGAATTAAAATATAATTTTTTTGTCAATATTGCACACAACTAATTCAACAAAAAATAACATTACTCTAGAGGCACATATAAACAGAGGCATGTATTCACAGTATCCAAAAGTAACACTGTGCAATGAAGCTAAAATACTACAGCAATGCTACTGTCGAGTTTCAGACACTGCATTTTAGACAAATATTCCTCACACACAATCATGTTTTAGCTAAGCAAACTTCCAAGCAACTGTGCAAGGGGGTGGGATGAAGAAATCCAGCCTCTGTATCCCTTCTACTTACACTACAAGAATAAATTTTCATACTGGATTTTGTCCATGGAAAATAACAGGGATCCCACTGATTGTGACACAATGTCTTTGTTAAAACATAAAGAGATGGGTTTTTCAAACACCATAACTTTTTAAATCTTTAACATTAATAATACTTCTAGAGCTTACACACGCACTCAAATGCTAGTATTACATATTGCAACATCCGTTTAATTTCTTGTTACATGGTGTTCCTCTAACTGGCAACAGACTACCAACCTGTACCAATCTGATCTGGTGCTTCTTCCTTGCTTTTGAACACTACCATGTCAGAATGACAAATGTTAGGTATATGTAAGGCTATACTTTTTTCACCAGACTATTTGTGTACAGGTACTCCCCAATGGGATACGTCCCGACAAATCCAACGTAAGTTGAATTTATGGTAAACCATGGAGTTTAATATATACTGTATATATCACAGTGTAGCTTTCCTTGCACACATGCTTAATACTGTATGCGAGTGTGACCGTGGCTTTTCCTCACTACATATCCCAGCACTCATCACTCCTGGCACGACTCCCTACAGTGTACTCCCTGCAGTGTTCCAAAACTAGCACAGAAGAGTAATGTAGTGCATAGCGTACTGTAAACATGCTTAAAACACATATTAAACTACAGTTGGGCAAATAATAAAAGTATTTAATGAATAATGTATTGAAAGTGAAAAACAAAACAATTATGGTTTAATATCATGGTTTTTCCTCACTAAATTTCCCAAAGCTCATCACTCTCATCATGTCACCACTGTACCTCACTCACTGTTCTCATCAGAGTATTGTACTGTGTATCGCTTGCCTGAAAATTCAAAATTCAGAGTACTGTTTGAATGTATATGTATGCATACTATTGGATTCCCATTGTATAGTCGAAATATCGCAAGTCGGGCCATCATAAAATGGGGAGTATTCCGACTTAAAATTTCAGACTGGACTGTTGACCATGCTTCCTTTTATGATGGCAGTAAATGCTGCATGTGTTGTATTTTTCTGATAGGTGTAATAAACTATGCAATATTCAAATTGTAGTATATTTCTTGTAAGTAATTGTTAATTACGTTTCTAACCGCTTCTAATTTCAGGTTCCACATTTTGAGGTAGCTGTAAGCCTGGTTACATCCTGTATATACAGTCAAACCGTGTTATCTGAATAAAAATTTCATCGTATAATCCGCCATGAAGAAAACATGACATCATACAGTCTGTCACAAAATTCACCCAAGATTGTATGGGAATCATCTCATAGTCTGACATGTAATAATACTATAAAGACTCCTGATATCGCAGAGTGAAAACAAAAAGCTTTTCATCTGCTATTTTGCCACTGCTAGTGATTTCTGTGATATCCAGCCTTCAGAACATTATTTCAATGAATCACATTGTTATAGTTTTCTTGAACACCTAAAACTGTTAACATTGTGCTGAGAAGCATACTTTAGTAAATAATGATTTAAAAAGATTCTACTAGCCTAAGTGGTCACTTATTTCTGTTCTCTTATTGAGCTAGAATTTTATAAGTAGAGAAGGTAGTTTGGTTGCCATTTTAAGTTGCAAATCTGTCTAAGATTCAACAGGAAAAATAATCATCACACATATCCCAATACATGATCATGCAAATCATGATACAATATTTTTGCCAGATCATTTGGATAACGAATATTTAGTGATGCACCATATTTTGCCCAAAAACAAAAACAAAAACTTAACACTCTCTACGTCTTGATGCATGCTCAATGATCCAGGTAAGAAAATCCCAGAAGTTGAATTTGGACAGAATCCGAACAGATTCAATTTCTGGGATTAACACTCTATACCAAAAACTACTAGGATTTTTTGTTTTCATCCATGTTGTTAAAAGACATGTAATGAAAGTACTATTTGATCATTTGTCTAATGCCTTTCAACGATGTCATCCTAATACAGAGGCACATGGGACTTTCTGACTTCTAATCGAAACCCTGTTATGTGAAGCCCCCATGACAAACTGAGCATTTAAATCACCTGATCCGTTATCAAAACCACTAACACGCTAGAACAAATGCCATTATACTTCCGGCCCTTCCACATCCTATAACATCAGTACAAAGGGCTCTGCCTCTGACCATCACATCTCCTGAACCCTATCCAATTACCATTCTCTCTGTATAGTCACATATTTTGCATCATGTCCTGATGACCGCACTTCATAAGCTGTGTATATTAAAGTCCCATTTGTAAGAATTTTTCTCATTTCTGGTTTTCATTTCCAGTTCTGGGAATTGTCATGCATGCACCGTTTCATCTGTCTTCACTGCTACTGTTTTTTAACCTTTGGTCTGTTTTGAATGCGCAAAATTTGCCATTTGCTGTGGCTGTCATTTTAACCCTTTCCTGATTTCAACAAACCTGCTCCTGGAACCTGATTCCCATTCTGGCTCTCCATTTTCATACTCCCACCCACACACATGCTCCTATAGTGATAGTGTCAGCGAGTGTTTATTGATGAAGACAGTCCCATAGGTGCAGACAGGTGAACTCCCCGAAACACAGAGGAGAAGGAACTACAAAAGCAGGCAGCAGTGATAATGTTGTCCTGCATTATTAATGGCCACATTGCATGGCTACACTACCACAAATGTGTCATCCCCCAGCTAAGTAAATACCTGGAAATAAGAGGAAAACACTATTCTGCAGTGTATGTGCAATATTTTCTACTATGTGTTTTCATTCTGCTGCAGAAAGACAGGGCAACAAAAAGCTGTCATATTGAGCAGGATTCACTGGGTTAGGGATCTCCTCTGCGTAACCATGGTAACGCACCCAGCAACCAGGAGGAAGTTTTGTCTCATCCTGCCTCCTCATTGGTCATAGGAACAGAGGAGGAACGTAACAGATGAGAGGCTTTTAATGATGAATCAAACATGTTCTCAGCCATGCCTGCTACTTGTGGCTTTGTTTATGGAGGACACTTCACTGAACTGATTCATTTTACAGCTATGCAACTGGAGACTTCAATTGTAATATTCATCATAGCCAGGCACCTGTACTTGATAGTAGAAATGCCTTTGAAAATGATTTTGTGGATATTTGTTGCACATGTTCTGATAACAAATGTATGGCAAAAGCACATTTGAGAGACTAGAAACATAAAAAACATACATGTGGAGAACCCCGAGAACAACAGGCAAGCACCCAGGCTAGCAGCGACTAATGTATAAAGTATAGAATCTAGGAGAAGATGCTAGTTAGGAGAAAGGACACTGGGGCAGCCATTAAAGAACATCAATAAATTAGCAGAGAGGAGGAGGAGACTACAGAGCGTGGAGCACTGAGGATGAATACTTCTGCCTTCAGAGAACTAAACGAGCAGTAATAATATGCAAACGGCTGTTTGAATGATCAGAATTAGAGGGTATGAGTCAGGGTGTGCTATATGTATTCAGTCATTCACTTATCTGCTTAATCCTGGACAGAGTCGCGGGAGAGCCAGTGCCTAGCTGGCGGCATAGGGCACAAGGCAGGAACCCCACTAGACAGGACGCCAATCCATTGTAGGGCAATATTTACATTTACAGCATTTAGCAGACGCCCTTATCCAGAGTGACTTACAATTGGTACAGTCTTTACAATCCAAGCAATTGTGGGTTAAGGGACCCAACAGTGGCAGCTTGGCAGAGGTGGGATTTGAACCCTGGACCTTCTGGTCCATAGTCCAGTACCTTAACCGCTAGGCTACCACAGTCTATATGTATTGTCTACAATAACATCATAATTGATTATAATATTACAATTAAGTGTGAGCTGACATTATCGAGCATGTCACTCAATTTGCAAAAAACTGTCAAAACACACCTTAAAAGTACACACTGCGTCATGTAGCCAGGTAGGAAAGACTACTGCGCATTGAGTGCATGCAGTGTGCTAGCAGTGTTCTACCTAAAAGTGCATGACTGCAGATAAAAATAAGAGAACAAACATCACAGCCTAAGTTGCCTCACAGTCTAAGTTGTAAGATTTAATCCTCACTCGTGTTGAGGTGGTTTCGTTTTGAAAACATGGATGTTGCTCAAAAGACGTCGATCTGCACACTGTCCGACACTGTTAGCCATTAAAGGCAGCTCGAAAACTAACATTTCACCATCTGCAAACTAACCACAGTACAGAATATGAAGATTAAGACAAACTCTGGGAGTCGGTGGTCCATGACCGGCTTAAAAGTACCAGGTACCAGCATAAAAGAAAAGCAACAGATGGCAAGACATAAATGCTGGGTTAAAAAAAAAAAAAAAACCTTTGAATACTTTAGACCCAAGATTTACGTTTACAGAATTTAGCAGACGTCCTTATCCAGAGCGACTTACAATTGATACACTCTTACAATCCAAGCAATTGGTGGGTTAAGGGCCTTGCTCAAGGACCTAACAGTGGTAGCCTGGCAGATGTGGGATTTGAACCCTGAACCTTCTGGTCCATAGTCCAGTACCTTAACCGCTAGGCTACCACAGTCAAGGTGTCATCTAATTATCTTTAGCGATATAATCCCAGAAAATATGGAGATATCATTTTTTCAATAATGTACACCCATAGGTACGAGTTTCCACTCAAAACCACTTACATGAAACTAATGCGATACTCTAACTAGGCAAACAGTGTTGGCATAACATCAAGTGCCAGTGTGGGAAACTTGCAGTTACGACGTGATAAAGAGAGACATGACCTGACCTTCATCCGCCTCCTATCCCTGCCCCTCTCAGCTTCGTGACCCTGAGCTTGCAGCTGACTATTTTTCCACCTTAACAAATAATACCATTTCAAACTGGTAATCGAGCTGACCTGACAGTGCCTGGACTGGCACTGGTTTAACATCAGTAGTACTGTTTAGGTAGGGAGTATTAGGGACTGCTGAGCACTGCCCATATCTAGACCTCAATACACTTTCTCACAACGACTCAGTTTCTGCATAAGGTGTGATCACATAAAAATAATACACAGCAGCTGCCCTCAAACTCAGTAAGGGAACAAAAACACACACATGCACTATAGCGACTACAGTTCAAGACAAGACACTACAATTTAATCATTAATTCTAGAAACATGGATGGCATTTCAAAGTTTAGACATAACAGGGTTTTTCTACACAACAGCATACCCAGGATTCAGTGCTGTTTTGTTCATTTCTGCAGCAAATTCGTTTCTGTGGGGTACAGCCCCATCTCATAAGTACATTCTTCTACATTCTCACCCCCTGACAAGACTGAACCATGACTATATTAACAAAGTGAAATAATCAAGCCTGCACTGCAGTATCTGGAATCACTGCACGACACGGCGAGTGTCTATACATCGTCTGCAAGGTGTGTTCATTGGTATTTCTACAAGAAATGTTTCTTAACTCGCATTTACTGACTTGGTTTAGTGGGTCACTGCCACATTGCAATGCACAGAACAAACATACACATGTGTACAAGTGCACAGCAAAATTTTTAAATATGCACTTTATTAGGAATACTGGATAGGTTCCATATGTTGGAAACACTCCTTTGAGCTCTGCTCCATGCTGACATGACTGCATTAAACAATCCCTGCCATATTTCAGATTTTTCTCGTGCACTTTCATCTCTTGTGCACTTCCATGAATCCCTCATTCTATCACATCCCTAAGGTGTTGTATTGGTGACTGGGAAGGCCACTGAAGGACACTGAACTTATTCACATTTTCCTACAACCAGCTTGAAATGACTTCTGCTTTGTGACATGGTGCAGTATTATGCTGGAAGTGGCCACTAGGAGAGAGAGAAATTGTGACCATGAAGGGATGCACATGGTCAGCAACTTTACTCCAATACATAGAGGCATTCAAGCCATGTTTCATTGTTAAAAATGAGCAAGAAATCATTCCCTGTGCAAATACTCACATATTTGCACATATGCTTTATCAACATTAACTAACGCTAAAAACTAAACATGAAACATATCAAGCTAAAGTCAACGTTAAGACTGTGAACATGCGTAGCTAGCTGGCTAGCAAGCGGACATTGGTCTAAGGTTAATGTTGACTGCAATAACGTTATGGTATGCAGCTATAGCTTTACTACATTTACATTTACAGTATTTAGCAGACACCCTTATGCAGAGTGACTTACAATTTTACAATCCAAGCAATTATGGATTAAGGGCCTTGCTCAAGGACCCAACAGTGGCAGCTTGGCAGACGTGGGATTTGAACCCTGGACCTTAATCTACCACATTACCACAAAGATTTACATTTACAGTATTTAGCAGACGCCCTTATCCAGAGCGACTTACAATTGATATAATCTTACAATCCAAGCAATTGTGGGTTAAGGGCCTTGCTCAAGGACCCAACAGTGGCAGCTTGGGAATTGGGTCAGGGTGAGATTTGAACCCTGGACCTTCTGGTTCACAGTTCAGTACCTTAACCACTAGGCTGCCACAGTCCTATTACTATAAATACTGCTATCATTCTAAAATTGCACGTACCCAAAAACAGCATTTTCTCTGACTGACCCTGGGAATTTAAATGTTTTTCTTTCTTTCTTAAGCATTCTGTGATATCCATTATGTCCACATTACTGCAACAGCAACTTTACACACCAAGTTACAGCACGCCATGGGCATGTAGGTGGAGGAATGGGCTCTGTACCAAACGCGTGGTTTAAGTCTCTTGTTGGTGTCGCCAAAGTGCAGATTTGAGAACAGCTGCGGTCTACAGCCTGTAGAACATAGGATGCAATTTGGGGCTGAGCTATGCTAACCTAATGGAGGGTGCAAACTCTAAACTCTGATGTGCATTGAGTAAGAAGTATTGGTATTAGGGACTTAAGGCACCCCCCACGAAAACTGTAATACATTACACTAGTTACATTTTCAGATACAATACAATAGTTCTCAAAAAAAAAAAAAACCCTCTGAAATTAACACTGCCCTGAAGCAGGTAGCCTGGATCTCCATGTTTTTATGCATTGCACTGCTGTCACACAATTCAACTGGCCGATTAGATAACTGGTGAACATGTGTTCCTAATAAAATGTTCACTGTGTGTGTGTATATACAAAAATATAAAACTCAGTCAGCTGTTAGTTTTGTAATTCACATATAGCTGTAAACTATATCAAACAGTCTTCAATCTTATTTCATGGATGTTATCAATAACAAAACACTGTGCAAAAGGCTTAAACCACCATTATATTTGTTGTTTTAGCGAGGGTAGAATGACCATATATAACATATTGTCAACAATTGGACCTAAAAATGTTCAAACTTGGATTCATCACCTTTATACCATTGCAAAAAAAATTGTCTTATCTAATCTAATTGTGGCCTAAGACCTTTGCACAGTACTGTATGTCCTACACCATACTTAGCAGTGGGGACTCTTTTCCGGACAACCACTATCTTTTTACATTTACATTTACAGCATTTAGCAGATGCCCTTATCCAGAGCGACTTACAATTGGTACAATCTTGCAATCCAAGCAGTTGTGGGTCAAGGGTCTTGCTCAAGGACCCAACAGTGGCAGCTTGGCAGAGATGGGATTTGAACCCTGAACCTTCTGGTCCAGAGTCCAGTACCTTAACCACTAGGCTACCACAGTCCACAGTCTTTTTACGCAACCCCACCTTGTTTGTCGCTACAAAGCTATATTTTTGTCTCATCTGATTACAAAACCTGGCTCCTGTCAAAGATCCAGTAGCATCCAGAGCATTCCAGGCAATGACATTTGTGGTTAGATAAAAGGAAAAGCTTTCTTCTGACACAACTTCTAAACGGTTTGTTGACTTGAAGAAGGCATATAATTTGAGACGTAGGGACCCCCAAATGCCATCATATTCATTAAATCTAAAAACAAAAGGTCACTCTAACCATCCTCCTCACTTTGCAGGGAGGTAAAATACAGTTGTATCACCTTCCAGACAGCTTCATTAGGGACAGAGTCGTTTTAAACACCTGAACTGTTGTCATTACAGTGAATATGGGCTTTTAAAGGTAAGTGCATATTGTTACATGGACTGTCTGATTAATGAAGGTCTACACACTGTCTCATTGCATTTGTGTATTCATTTATCTTAGGCATATTCATCAAGGGAATTTGGCCTTTTATACCACAGTGATACATGAAGTCATGAATAATAAACTACAAATGGAACATGCTTCAGATATATTTTTTAATAGGAATTTCTGGGGTGCCAATAATTATAATGTTTTATAAGAATGTTTTATTTTCTTAGAATAAATTACTCCAGTTATGGGTTACATTTTTGTGCAATACTAAGCTAACCACAATGACATTTCAGAAAGTCTTAGGGTATTGACGTGTTGGACTTCCCACAGGTGTTCAGCTGGATTAAGATCTTGAGAGGGTATAGGCACAGAACTGTTTGTCACATTCCTCAAACCATTCCTGAATGTTTTTAAGTTTGGCAGGTTGCATTATAATGTTGAGAGGCTACATGAACTCCGGGAGCAAAGATGTCCCAGCAGAACATTGCCCAGAGCACCTCACTGTCAATGTTGCTCACATCACCAGTGGTTTTATTTCGAAGGCTGATCTGAGTAAATTGAACAATCAATATAAAATGTTGTCTATATTGCTCTAATTACTACACACACATTAACGCTGTACTGTGCATGTGTCAACAAAAGTGCTTAATTAGGCTTACTGCAGATCTAGTCAGTCAGACTTGATGCACATTAAAGGCTACCACAAAAGCACACTTCATAGGATGAGTTCATGAAACTCATAAATATGTCCTGAGGTCCTGAAGAACTTTCTCCTTTCTTGCCATAATTCTTTCTAAAACAGAGCAAAATGTGCTTAATCCTCCTGTTGTGTTTCAGACAATCATAACTTTGGTTTGACAGAGCTTTGGGACTTTCTCCAGACAATACATTTACAGGTATGCGCCAATTAACATCCATCCAATCAATGTCCCTTCACTTTAACGTCCAAGGCCTTAATGTGTAATAATAATTGGAAACAAATCTGCCTTTTGTGGCCATAAACAGCTGGTGACCTCCATAGCCAATCAACATTGCAGATCCACAAGCAGAGGTGGGAGTTAAGAGTTTAAGAGCCAAAGTCTGTCATTTATATACAGTGAGGCAAAAAAGTATTTAGTCAGCCACTGATTGTGCAAGTTCTCCTACTTAGAAAGATGAGAGAGGTCTGTAATTTTCATCATAGGTACACTTCTACTATGAGAGACAAAATGAGAAGAAAAAAAAATCCAGGAAATCACATTGTAAGATTTTTTAAAGAATTTAAGTGTAAATTATGGTGGAAAATAAGTATTTGGTCAATAACAAAATGTTCAACTCAATACTTTTGTTAACATAACCTTTGCTGGCAATGACAGAGGTCCAAATGTTTTCCTGTAAGTCTTCACCAGGTTGGCACAACACTGTAGCATTCCTCCATGCAGATCTCCTCTAGAGCTGTGATGTTTTGGGGCAACACGGACTTTCAACTCCCTCCACAAATCTTCTATGAGGCTGAGGTCTGGAGACTGGCTAGGCCCACTCCAGGACCCTGAAATGCTTTTTTACCAGAGGCCCACTCCTTCATTGCATGAGCGGTGTGTTTGGAATCATTGTCATGCTGGAAGACCCAGCCATGTTCCATCTTCAATGCTCTCACTGATGGAAGGAGGTTTTGGCTTAAAATCTCACGATACATGGCGCCGTCATTCTCCCTTGACATGGATCAGTTGTCCTGTCCGCCTTTTTCAGAAAATCAGCCCCAAAGCATGATGTTTCCACCCCCATGCTTCACAGTAGGTATTGTGTTCTTGGGAATGCGACTCAGCATTCTTTTCTTCCTCCAGTTGAGTTTTTACCAAAAACTTCTATTTTGGTTTCAATCTGACTGACCCACTTGATATCTCTCAATCCATCCTCTTCTGGATCATCCATATGCTCTCTGGCAAACTTCAGATGGGCCTGGACATGTTACTGGCTTAAGCAGGGCAACACATCTGGCACTGGGCAGGATCTGATTCCCTCTCGGCGTAGTGCGTTACTGATGGTAACCTTTGTTCACTTTGGTTCCCAGCTCTCTGCAGGTCATTCAACCATCAGGTTCCTCCATGTACTTCTGAGATTTTTGCTCGCCGTTCTCATTGATCAATTTTTGACGCCATGGGATGAGATCTTGCGTGCGTCCCCAGATCAAGGGAGATTTATCAATGGTCTTGTATGTCCTTCCATTTTCTTACAATTGCTCCCACAGTTTGATTTATTCACACCAACCTGCTTGCCTATTGTAGAATTCACTCTTCCCAGCCTGGTGCAGGTCTACAATTTTCTTCCTGGTGTCGTTTCAAACGCTCTTTGGCTCTTGGCCATGGTTGAGTTTGGGAGTCTGAACTGTTTGAGGCTGTGGACAGGTGTCTTTTCTACAGATAATGAGGTCAAACAGGTGCCATTAATACAGGTAACGAGTGTAGGACAGAAGAGCTTCTTAAAGAATAGGTTACAGGTCTGTGAGAGCCGAAATCTTGCTTGTTTTGTGGGTGACCAAATACTTTATTTTCCACCATGATTTACAGTTAAATTCTTTAAAAATCCTACAATGTGATTTCCTGGATTTTTTTTCTCATTTTGTCTCTCATAGTTGAAGTGTACCTATGATGAAAATTACAGACCTCTCTCATCTTTCTAAGTAGGAGAACTTGCACAATCAGTGGCTGACTAAATACTTTTTTGCCTCACTGTACATTACAGTAGCCTAAAAAGACTAAGTGCATAAGGTAAAGTCCAGGTCAACATCCGTTGCAGTCGATGTCCTTAAATGGCGCATACCTGAAATTACCAGTAACAATATCTGGTTTCATGAACTTTTTAACATCTGTGATGTTCAGTTCAGATCAGACTTGCCAAAGAAAATCAATGGGATAAAAGAATGTACAAACGTTGAGATTATAACTAGGTTGCTTTAAAAGTATAATACGACAGTTTATGATAACCAATCTTTTTAAAATGCTTTATGAATGGCCTTAACAGGACTGGACAAAGGTAACCACGAACAACAATGGCGGACCACTGGCTCAAACGCAGCAGGAGGGTTACAGTGTGATATCGACTGCCTAAGTGTGTGCGCCAGGGTTACCTTGAGCGAGTCAAAGCAGGCGATGACGCGGCCATTCTCCACGTGGCAGGTGCGCGATGGGTGTGCAAACTTGCACTCGGTGTCCGAGCGTGAACACGAACCCCTCTGGAACTCGCGGCAAACCTCCAGCGTCAGCCACTTCGTGTCACGGCCCACAGCCACGTTGACGGCCATGATGGATATTTGGCTGGGGTCACGTTTAAGGGTTGTCTAGGGGTTAGAAGGTCAAAAAGCAAATGTGCAGCTGGACAACAATCAGCATGCCATGACACAGTCCACGAGAAAGAACCGGTACATGCCCTAATGTCCAGACAGAATGGTGAGGATGATAGAGATATAACTCTCTAGAACTGCGTGTGCTCCATATGAGCTGTAATGTGAAGCACCGAGTAGAATGATGCTGAGGTGTCGCAAGTCACTCTGTCATAATACAACCTTGATCGCCTCATACAGACTAAAGCACTGAAAACTCTTCCGTGCTGCAGTGGCTGTCCTGTCTACTTAAACAATCCCTTTTCTCCAGATCAAATGGCTTTGTCTGCTTTCCAATTTCAGGATCCTAAATGTCCCTGTTCCACTGCTGCTACTACCTCAGTGCCTGCTAAAGATACATGCATGCCCAGACGACAGAGAACCCGGGCGACTAAAGACATGAGCTGTTCGTTCCAAAACAGAAAACTAATCAGCCGTCCTTGTATTATCAAGGCAATACGGCAGGCAGGAAGGTGGAAGGCGAAGGTCGAGGAATGGCAAAAGGGACGATAGACTGCTTGCCTGTCAGGATGAGATATAGCATAAGTCAAGGCCAAGCGAACTCAAAGGTACACTTACACACTCACACAGTCAGGGCAGCAGGAAACAGTAGCGTGGGAGAAAACATGCGCCAGCGCAATCCTGCAGCATCCAGCACATCCAGGCACTTTGTGGTGATGCGTGTCCACCGCGTTTTACTTTAGTTGCATTCTTGTCCCTCCTGTTTTTCCTGCATTCTTTCTTGTCATCATAGCCGTCCACTGCACGCTTAGTTACTTTGAAGCAAAACCTGTATTTCAACAACAACAAAAAAAGGAAATCAATTTTACAACAGAGTAAAACAAGGTCAAAGCAATTATTCAAAACTAGACGTAAGCCACCTTCACAAAACGTACGTGCTGGCTAAACTGGCAGACGGACAGAAATGGGAAAAACAAACAAAACCGACGGTTAAAGCTCCATTTACAGTGACTCGGACATACAGAGGAGGACAGGCAGAGAGAGAATGAAAGCGCATGGCAGGGAGCGCGTGAGCGATGGGCAGCCAGAGTGGAAAGAGTGAAAAAGAGGTAAAGAAGGCTTGCGGACAGGAGGCAGGCAGCAATGCAGAAGAAAGGGCAGGCTGTGTCTTGATTAAGAGATAGAGGGAGGGAGAGAGGGAGGGAGGGAGAGAGAGAAGGGGATGGGAAATATACATGTACATATAGAGAGGGAGAGCTACAATCTGTATGCAAAGACCAGGGCAAAGTTGGTGTCAGATGCAGCAGGACTTGTTTGTTGAGAAAGCACCCCCATTAGTGAGTGAACGAAGCTCGCTTCATAATTAGCACACATTTTTACAAGGGAAAAAAACAGGTAGTGAGAGAGGAGGACTGGCCCTCGCAACGGCAGCTGCTTGACTCAACTCTGGTACAACAGCCAATCAGCAACCACTTTGCAAACACGCCGAGTGGAGCAGCAGCCAATGAGGAGCAAAGCTGCTCACTGGTCATAGTCTTCCTTTCCACATAGTTCCCCCTGCCTTCTCTGGTAGAGACTGTCATTGCATCGACTCTCTGGCACAGTGTTAAAAAGAATGTGGCATGAATGCCCATTTTCCACAAGCTTTATCAGGATTGTTTCTATACTGGTGCATTAGCCAGAATGAATCTAATGGGTTGTCCTCCAATGTTTAAGCCTTAGTCATCTCTGAGAAATTCCAGGCATTATTTTGTCTGAGGGGAATAGTGTGATGTGAGAGGGGGGAGATCGACAATAGACTAGGGAGGAGCAGTGGGAGTGTGTTTGCGTTTGTGTGTTTCATGGGTGGGTCTGACAAGTTGACATGCGGTCTGTGGAGAGGAAGAGTCATTTGGAAAACTGCATGATGTGATACAGATAAAGGTGGGTGATAAGGAAATAACACAAATTGAGTGCATTTTCTATGCTCCAGATTTTGCTGTCAGTACACAGTCATACACAGTCCACAAGTTGTAAATGATAATGAACATATACAGTCTCCTCAACAGTAAAATGGTTAAAGGAAACCTTACAAAAAAAAGAAAAATCCAACCTTGAAGTAAATGTAGGTCTCTCAAATCCCTCACCAAAAAATAATTATTGTTAACAATACCACAATGTGCCACAATTATTTTCAACTCTAGTAATTATTTGAAACAAAATGTAACTGAAGCATCTTTCCATTTAGGAGGAGTATTGTAAAATCGGCCAAAAATTCCCAATGATCACTATTGGAGAGTTTCAGAAAAGGGTAGCATCAAGAGCTTCGGTTCAAGTTTCCAAAACTACCATCAGACGCCATCTCCATGCCAAGAGATTATGTAGAAAACTTGCCATCTGTCATCTAACCACAAATGTAAGCACCTGGATTCTGCTACGTGCTACTGGGAGTTTGACTGGAACCATGTTCTAAAGACAGGTGAAACAATATTGAGCTTTTTGGCAACTATCAAGGTGAGTTTGGCAGAAAAAGAAGGATGACTACAATGAAAAGAACCTGAAGTCATCTGTTTAGTATGATTTATGTAGTACGGGATAGATTTAGTATGATGCTGAGAGTTTTTTTCCTCCAAAGGCCATGGGAAACATGGTAAGGTACATTTCATCCATGAAATACCAGGATATTTTAAACCATAATCTGTCTGCCTCTACCAAGAAACAGTCACATGATCTTTTAGCGGAACAGAGATCCAAAATATATGTCCAAATCAACGCAAAAAATGTGTACTTCAGCTTTATTTCACCGCTGTATGGTTAGCATACAATATTAACCAAATGATTTCATTTTTCATTATTATATTCAATTGAAAATGCTGCACACAATTATACACTACATAAAAACAACATCAGCTAATTAACCACACACTTTGAAAAGAAAAACTGATGAGCCTGTTCAAAAGAGGGACGACAATAAACCAGTGCGGCATTTTTTTGGTTCAACTACAGGCAAGCCTGCAACTAGACGCAACGATTTGATCTGAAAAATCTGAGATGAATGCCAATCTCTCAGTCAAATTGCCACAAAACGAGGTCATGAAACAAGGATCATTCCATTCCGGCTATATAGGCTTCCTGAATGCATGCTTAGACATAAAACTGCTTGGTTTCTCCCAATAAATCTTGATATATAGCCTATTTTAATAAGTGCACTCGCTCAAGTTATTCATTTTTTTATTTTAATCTTGTTTAAATAAACTCTCCGCAAAAAATATGAATTTAGATCAACGAGATAAAAGAAAAAGATTCAACAACCGACAAGTATGCAAACTGTTGTTCAGTCCTTGCCAAAGGAAGGGAAGAACTTTATCCCATTCCTCCACAGAGAATTTGTTCGTCTCTGGGATGGTTCCAAGATTTCTATTGAATTAAGATCAGCACTTTGATTCGGCCATTCCAAAACATAACTTTATTTGTTGTTATCCATTTATTAGTAGAACAACTTGTGTGGTCAAGGTCGTCGTCTTGCTGCAAGACATTCTCTCAATGATGTTCTGACATTTCTGTTTACAATTTGCTCATATAATTCAGAATTTATTGTTCCATCAATGACAGCAAACCATCCTGACCCAGACAGCATGCAGCAAAACAGGCCTAACCTATGATACCACCATCATGTTCAACAGATGTGATAAGGTTGTGATGCTGGAATACTACGATTTCCTTTCTACAGATATAATGCTTCCATTTAAACCAAAAAAAAGTTGTATTTTGCTCTCATCCACCCACAAAACATTTTTCCAGTAGCCTTCTAGCTTGTCCACGGTCCACATGACCAACAGAAAAATTCCTTTTTGAAGACCCATGGCCTTCTCTTTGAAACCCATTGGCCGATTCCGATCGTGTACCGCTAGCTATCATTACAAATAATGATGTGATGATATAAAGTGCCTATATGATAATTATACAACCATCAGCAAAACACATGCTATGTTGTAAGACTGTAACGGTCATGTTTCCTCCAACTAATTTTGCAACCCTTCCTCAGACAGCAATCACTTGTCTAATAATATTACTGACCCAGGTCTATACCTAAACAAACACTATAAAATGAACAACCTCGTAATTAGCCTCAGGGTTCAACTGCAAAGCAAGGAATTAGGAATCAGGAGGTCGTGGCAGAAGCATGGGCAGTCTATTACTAAAGCAATTACATATGACAAACATAATTAGATTAGCTAATTACTCATGTAAGACTCGTTTTAAGAAATGACAGCTTGCATCTAGTACTAGTTGATGTGTTAATGCTCAGCAAACTAGTCAAATTAAATATTTTGTAGAAAATAACTATGTTACAACAACTGATTTAGGACTAGCATGGATAACTTTTATATTTTGTCATATTTAAAGACACTATGGTCATGCAAAAAAAAATCAGCCTACTACAACTACTCACAGTCTATTTTCTCTGTTTCTGTTGGGAAATTATAGTAAGCATGACTTATTACACTGTCCCTCTAAATTTATAAGTGCTACTAATTTGACTAAAGGTGGCAGCGAGGCACAAGTGGTTAGCATTGTCACCACAAAGCCCCTAAAACCCCCCGCTCGATCCTGGCCGGACTCCGCCTGTGTGGAGTTTGCATGTTCTGCATGCACGTCTGCATGAGTTTCGTCTCAGATTCCAAAGACATTCGTTAGGTCAGCTGGTGTCTATACAATGTCCCATTGTGAGAGTGCGTATACCCTTAGCCCATACCCATAACCCACAATTGTTTGCATTGTAAGACTGTACCAGTTGTAAGTCGCTCTAGAGAAGGGCATCTGCTAAATGCTGTAAATGTAAATATATACCCACTCTGCCCTAAATTTAGTTCCTGAATTGTACCGTGTTCTGTCAGTTAGGCCCCCCAACCCATACTGGATTAAACGGGTATAAAAAGGAATGCATAAATGAACTAATTTTACTACCACATGTCATTATGAAAAAAAAAGTCCACTAGTCCAAACTAGTCCTAAAATCTCAAATGTTAAGTCTCCAACATAATGCAACAGCAAGGTGTCACACTGCCTGTTTGAGGGGCCAACTTTTCGCCATACAAAGTATAACCTTGTCCCAACTCAAAGCAAACTAAGACTAAGCAGTGGGAGAAAATCTGACAAGTGGCACGACCACTATGGACTCCACTCATTAGTTACATTTAATGTGACAAGGTTTCTTTTCCGGCAAGCTTTGTTTGTTACAGAGTTTGCATAGTATGTGCACTCGCTCTCAATTTACGGCATTTTCAATCACCCTATTACAAATGACATATGGCAAAGGAATGAATGAATAAGGTCATGGGGTTTAACTAAGACTTTAAATAAGACTGCAATGAATGAAAGGAGAGAAAAACAAATAGAGCAGGAGACAGAAGGCCAGATAGGATCTGAGCCCATGTCTCACAGAACCACACAGAAGGAGGAGGCAGCGGGTGTTTGAGTGTTACTGCGTAGTCAGTAAGCCCAGAAGGAAAGCACTGCAGTGAAGTGGGAGAGGGTGTGAGCGAGATGATGATGTGTGTTTATAACAAAGACAGAAAGAGAGAGAGAGAGAGAGAGAGAGAGAGAGAGAGAGAGAAATGAGTGGGGGTGGAAATTAAATGACTAACTACAGACTCCAGAAGACAGAAACTCCCATATGTAGCAAAAAACAAGAGGGCAGCTTTTTCTGTGCTTGCACGTTCTCTCGGTGCGCTCCAGGAACATCGATCTGACTTTTCTGAGAAGTGGACCAGTAGCCCAGTCGCATCACATACACCTGTCCTCTGTATAAACATGCACACACCATCTTCTCTCATTTATATGGATGCCAGCTAATCTGTTACATGCTCCTTTTCCAACAAGAATGTGAGCGTTAGGTTCAGGCTTACAGAGCAATGTATAAAGCTATAGGCAGCTGTGAGGGGTATGGCTATAAATAGAGAGCTGACATCACAACATGAATAAGAAAGCTGAATAATTAATGAGGCAATTCAAACCGGAAGATGAGGTCGGAGCATTTATAATGTAGGACGGGTCCGGCCTGCTCGTCGCAAGCCGAGATTGCTGCAGTGCCCTTGAAAAAGTGCTTTTGAAGATGCTGACCCAGAAGACTCATGACTACTGTGCAAGCAGCTACATGGCGCAGATGATCACATCCAAATGGCTCATTAAAAAAAAGAATAAATAGGAAAATATGTTTTGATGAACATGACTAGATGACTAATGACGTTGGCATTTTATGCAGCAAGGACTTTCTCCGCTTGCGCAAAGCGAGCTTACTAAAGATCCGTTCGAGGCTAATGATATTACAAATTTTGAGTATGTACTTGTGGCGAGGAGAAGTTTTTTTAAACTGTAGTTTTCTACAACCGAGACAAGGTTAAACACAATATGACTACAAAAACACAGTGTGTGTGTCACTGCTGCATGTCTGAGAGGAGGCCCGTAAATATCAACCGTCTGGAAGCAGTGAGTGTATTGACTCTCCAAGGTCATTAAGCCAGGAGCGCTGAGATACATACACAGATAGACTTTAGATTGCAGTGACCTTCGAGAGTGTAGTAGAATGATTAAGTATAGACGGGTAATGTGGCGACGAGTGTGTGACAGTGCTCAGTGTTAAAAAGTCATTCCCTGATACCAGACCCTTATCAAGTGACCTAGAGGGTTTTTTTGCTCAAATATACACAAGACAACAAATACAGATGCAGCACATGCAAGGATAAATAACGATTCCCTGACAAAGTTCACACTAACTAACTAACTAACTGGTTTCTGATATTTTTGGCCGAGTCTTCTGTCCTTATGTAAACATTAACTTTGATAAAGCCCAAACTAGATCCAAAGCTATACACCCGGGCACTGAAATACAGATAGATTCCTGCATTCATCTAGGACAGCCTGTAAACTGTACATTTAGTGGTGCTTGAAAGTTTGTGAACCCTTTAGAATTTTCTACATTTCCTCACAAATATGAATTAAAACATCATCAGATTTTCACACAAGTCCTAAAAGTAGATAAAGAGAACCCAGTTAAACAAATGAGACAAAAATATTATACTTGGTCATTTATTTATTGAGAGAAATGGTCCAATATTACATTAGTGAATGCCAAAAGTATGTGAACCTCAAGGATTAATTTGAAGGTGAAATTAGAGTCAGGTGTTTTCAATCAATGGGATGACAATCAGGTGTGAGTGGGCACCCTGTTTTATTTAAAGAACAGGGATCTATCAAAGTCTGCTCTTCACAACACAATTGTGGAAGTGTATCATGGCACGAACAAAGGAGATTTCTGAGGACCTCAGAAAAAGAGCTGTTGATGCTCATCAGACTGAAAAAGGTTGTAAAACCATCTCTAAAGAGTTTGGACTCCACCAATCCACAGTCATCAGACGATTTGTGTACAATGGAGGAAATTCAAGTCCATTTCCCTCCCCAAGAGTGGTCAACCAACAATGATCACTCCAAGAGCAAGGCGTGTAATAGTTGGTGAGGTCACAAAGGACCCCACGGTAACTTCTAAGCAACCAAAGGCCTCTCTCACATTGACTAATGTTAATGTTCATGAGTCCACCATCAGACAAACACTGAACAACAATGGTGTGCATGGCAGGGTTGAAAGGAGAAAGCCACTGCTCTCCAAAAAGAACATTACTGCTCGTCTGCAGTTTGCTAAAGATCACACGTGGACAAGCCAGAAGGCTATTGTAAGAATGTTTTGTGGATGGATGAGACCTTGTCCCATCTGTGAAACATGGTGGTGGTAGTATCATGGTTTGGGCCTGTTTTGCTGCATCTGGGCCAGGACGGCTTGCCATCAATGGTCACACCAGATAGTGAAAGCAAAGGTTCACATACTTTATCCACTCCCTAATATGTAATATTGGATCATTTTCCTCAATAAATAAATGACCAAGTATAATATTGTTGTGTCATTTGTTTAACTGGGTTCTCTTTATCTACTTTTAGAACTTGTGTGAAAATCTGATGATGTTTTAGGTCATATTTATGCAGAAATCTAAAAAATTCTAAAAGGTTCACAAACTTTCAAGCACCACTGTACAAAACAAATGGCCATCAAACAAGGTCATATCTGAACCTCGTGCTCTTGATTACCTTGATGAAATGTTATTATTGAGTCAGACAAAACAACTGCAATAATGTCAATAAGGAGTCCCCTACTTTCATGGAAATTATATTTTCACCACATCTTTAAACCCCATCACAGTGAGCACTAGCATAGCTCAACAGAACAAAAATCAACATAAATACACACACAAAATAGACAGCAAAATATTTTCCTAATAGTAATACTGAATGCTCCTGTAGAAAAAAACATGTATATTCCCCAAATGAATTAAACATACTAGAGATGCACCAACGTTTGGTGGCACTGGAACCTTTCAGCCGAAAACAGTACTTTGTTTCAACCAGAAAGAGATAAAGCACTAAAATACTTGACCAAAAAAGTGTCAGGCAGTGCCAAAGAGCAGAGACGACTGAAGATGGTTAATAACAGAGCTTAGGCTATTACACAAACACAAAGCGTGTGGCTTTGGCTGCTTCAGCCAGGGATATGACAAAAGAAAAATTTGAGACAACTGAAAGAAACGAACACGCCATCGAATAGGATCACCAGAATCATGTGTAAGAAAATCTGGGAAGGAATCCGGAAAGCTGGAAATGGAGGCATCAGGAGAATGTCCTTTTAAACATTTAAAACGTATTTAATGGTAATAAATATTAGAACGTAAATAAAAATGTTGGTCGTTTCTTTCACTCTCCTGTGCCAGCCAATGCAGATGTGTTTGAGCAACAGCAAAAATGTTGGCCGTGTGGAATCAGGGACATTATATAAATGATCATTACATAAACCTAAACAGTGAGTGCATTTCCATGCACTTAATAATCCGATCATAATCAGATTTCTGTAGTTGCCATGTAAACAGCATACGCAAATTTCTCAGATCAGACTAAGGCCTAGAATTTAGGCTAAGAAATCCAATAAAGAGAGATGGATTTTTCTCAGTTATCAGATTTCTCTGTGCATGTATATTCTTACAAATGTAGCCTGGAAGCAGCTAACTGAATAAAACATGGCTGTCATTCTGGTGGTTTGTTTCTCTCACGGAATCTGGCAACCCTGAAATTAAATGCCGCTTTCAATTAAAACACTTCCTGAAAGACTCTGAAATGTACTATATCTTTGAGTTGATGAAGAATTTCTTAATTATTAAAGTTTGAAGTTTACGTCACATCCTTCTATGAGATTATTGGCTGGCTGCAAGGTGGATATCAGATTACTGCCCGAGTCACGTAAGCCTGGATCTTTCCATTATCTGATTACTCAAGTGCATGTAAACACTTTGATCAGTGATTATATGCGGTCTTTATAATAAAACACTCATTTTTGTTACACAGAACTTTAAAAATTTCAATAGGGTCAAAATTTCCACCAAATTTCTGCCTTTCCATTTCAGTGCATCACTAAAACGTTACATTACCATTTTAAGAACAAATTAAACCAGAAGGAGAAAGCAGTGCTTCAGCTGTTCCACTACTACAAATATTATATGTGATGCTGGAGACAGCAAGGCTGATCATCTTAAACTGCAGCACAAGCATGCCTCCCTCCATAAGGGCAGGTTCCACACCAAATTAATCAGTCTCTTCGAAGCATAGTTCCATACCATAATTCACCATTATTGATTCAAATTGTTTAAATAATCATTTCAATTAATTAAAGGTTTACTTTCAATTTCGTTAAAAAATGTTTTAAATGTTTCTATGAAGTCATCCTCAAATGCAGTTGAAAAGAACACTGAAGTGGTGTACAGCATAGCACAATACTGGAGCAGGATGGCTCACTGCCCACAGTTCCTCACAGATTTCTATAGGAAATCTGTCAGTCAAATGTGGTACTGCAACATGACATGCACAAATGAAGTCCGCTCCACAAGCATCAGACAGTATCATACACATTATAACCTTTGGGGTTTTGTCATAATACTAGGTTAGAAGATACTATATTCTCTGGGCCGAATAAGTTAAACAGTATTGGTGTGGTAAAACATTACAATGTGTCAGCACTGATTATTACATTCTTCGAGACCATTCTTGGCTCTGTAGCCTATACAACAACCAAAAGTTTTAACACGGGTATAACCATATTTACCAAATCAGGGAACTTCTCCACAAAGAGCACGCCTGGCCAACCAGTCAAATACTGTATGTTTTCAATACAAAAAGCTAGTTCATACAAAAGAATGTTCTAAATGAGCTTTAATAGAGGTTTGTTTTGTTTATTTGTTATATTTAATATTGTAGTCAGGAGTGAGTAAGGTTACATTAATATTAGCCAGACACATAATTACAAGGGCAAATTAGAGCAACCAATTAACCTAATCCAAGTCTTTTTAATGTCAGAGTAAACCCACTGGGACGCAGGGAGGACACAGAGGCGGAGTCCAAGGTTGAGATTGAACCCTGGTTCTCTGGAGCTGTGACGTGACTACGCCACTTGTGCCACCCGAGAGCAATAGAGAAGCCTAGGATTATGGTAGTGTAAAGATTGATCTATGATTCTTCAGAAATGATGCATCCACCTTGCTAGTGGGAAACGCGATTAATATTCTGTTCAACACAGCATCTTATAGAACCTGTGCTCACACTGCATGATCTCAAAACAGTACGGATACCATCACTGATATACTAGGTACAAAACACTACATATATTCCTCAAATACACAAATGTATACACTCATCTCGTCTCATTTCTTTAGTGGACAACATATGAATAATATCTGGGTGACACTCTGGATGTTTCTGGTTCAGATAGCAACACTTCTAAACTGACTAGCTCTGGATCTTCCAAAGCACCTCCTTGTAAGCATGTATGAATAAAATCATAAACCAAGCTTAACTGATGTCTCATACAGAATGGAAAAAAGCACTGTTCCACAACAGCTGACTAGGCTCCGGCTCTTGTCATTTTGTATTTTCATTTTTGCACTATTCTGCATTTTTTAACAGAATGCTGGGATATAGCCACATGAAACCATGAAACATTCTCTGCATCAAACCAGGCAGACGCAGAGAAGCACTGGATTGAACAATGTTCTGTGCTGAGAGACTTCACTCTGTACTTCAAGAGTCGAAGATGAATGAGGATAAGCAATACGAAAATATATGTTGTAAGATTCTGTTTATTTACTGCAATAGCTCTGACAACTTCATCTGAATGGCTCTGAATGTTTCAGCATGGCTCTGAAACAGATACTGAGCTTACTTTACTTCTGCAACTATTTTACCATCTATGTATAAATTCTTCTCCTCCAAAACTGTAACATTACAACATCCACAACATAACTAATAACATTTAAGACATTCCCTCGTTTGCTAAAAGTGTCGCTCTACTGGATCGCTAGTTGAACCATTTAGCAAAATCTCCTGGCTGAAGTTTTGATTTCAGATGTGCAAATGCTTAAATGGATGAAATCTATATCCACACTATGATGTAGCACCATATCACTGCATTGTGTGACCTATCTTTGGTGGCAGCTTGACAGAAGGTATAGAGCTGACCGAGGGGAAAGGAGGAATCATGACTGGACAGGTTTTATCAGTGTAGACAGACACATCAGCTACGGAATATTGTGGTACGTCATAACAGATGGAAAATCATGTTATAAAATACAGTACATGAGCATCTGTTTTCAGCATTTCCATACTAATGCCTAGTGAACAGGAGAAGTATGCGATTCAGCAGGCGAGAGGCAGGATAGGAGTGGCTGTATCTCCTGCAAGAACTCTCGGCATGACCTTCACAGCTACTGTTGCACTGCACAACACGCCCAGTGTAGCCATACATGCATGCACCAAGCATGCAGCCTGAGCATCCTGCAGCGCTGTAACACTGCACCTGCTTATGCAAAACTAGCAATTCACTATGCTAGTAATGAAACCTTTATTTTAGGCAATTAAGAGAACATTATGCCGCATTACTGAATCATATACAGACATGTGCAGACGTCCTTGTAAGCAACAGTGGGTTTTTTTTAGCAGAACTGAAACTACAGACAGTGAGGACAGAAAAGGAGAAACACTACTCAGACTTATTCTTGGTTCATGTTACTCTCAATCATAAACCAACTGAAACCAAGGAAACTCAATAATTCTAAATACTGAACGACTCACCAACCTCCTTTTATAAACCCTTTATAAATTCGAAGAACATGTCCCACAAAATATAAATTTCTTACATTTACTTTGACATTTGTTTCACTGCTGACAGTATGAACATGAGATATTTCATGTTTTTTCTGGTCAACTTAATTTCACTTGTTAATAAACATCCATTCCTGCATTTCCGGCCTGCAACACATTAAAGAAAAAGTTGGGACGCTAAAGCATTTACCACTCCAAATGTTGCCATTCTTTTTCACCACACTTAAAAGATGTTTTGGCACAGAGGATTCCAAGCAATTAAGTGTTTCAGGTGTTATTTTGTCCCATTCTTTCTCCAAACATGTAGGAAGATGTGCAGTATGGGGGTCGTTGTCATCTCATTTTTCGTTTCAAAATTCCCCACATATTCTTTACTGACGACAGTTCAGAACTACAGGCGGGCCAGTCCAGTACCTGTACGCTCTTCTTCTGCAGCTACGACTTTGTAATGTGTGCAGCATGTGGTTTTGCATTGTCTTGTTCAAAAAATGCATGGATACCCCTGGAAATGATGACATCTTAAAGTCAGCTTATGTTGCTCTAAGATCTCAATGTACTTTTCTGCATTAATGCTGCCATCACAGAAGTGTAAATTACCTTTACCAAGGCCACTGACCCAACCCCACACATGGCATCCATTTTTGTACAAAAAGACCTGGAATGCTGATTCATCTGACCACAATACACGTTTCCACTGTGTAGTGGTCCATCCCAGATGCCTCTAATCCCTGAGAAGATGACACTTCTGCACATGGTTAAGACTTTTTCGCATAGTAACGCTTTAAGTGGCATTTTTTAATCTAACTCCGTATTGTTGTGCTTGATAAAGGTTTGATAACATAATCCCTTGCCCATGTGGGTCTATAAGCTATTTTTGAATGGCTTGATGCAGTGCTGTTTGAGGGATCAGAGACCACGCCTCTTTTGTTTAGGCTGGACTCACTGAAATTCCTCCAGATTCCTTGAATCATTTAATGCACTTGATGATATTATGCACTGTAGAGGGAGAAATATGTAAATCCTTCTAGTCTTTCATTGGGGAACATTGATTTAAAACACTTTCAATAATTTGCTTACACATTTGTTGATTAACTGGAAATCCTCTGCCTATCTTTACTCCTCAAAGACTTCTGTGGATACTATTTCTGTACCAAATCGTGATTATAATCACCTGATGACATTACCTGTTTGAAATCGCATCATTATTTAGTTGTTGTTGTTTTTTTAACCTCATATTGCCCCCACCCCAACTTGGAATGTATTGCTGAAATGCAGGAAAGGATGTTTATTAATAAAAGAAAAGAAGCTGATCAAAAAAAAAAAAAAACATAACATATCTTGGGTTCATAATGTCTGCAATGAAATAAAAGTCAAAGGAAATGTAAGGGACACTGCATATATCTTCTGTTTGCATTTTCCATATCGTCACAGTCTTTTCTGATTTGGAGTTGTAGAACACTGTATACATTATATAATGTTGCCAGTGCATTGAAGTTGATCTTTTTGAACAGAAAAAAATTCCCTATTTGTAACAGGTGCAGTCAGATAACAAGGAAGCAAGACTTATGTTCCAAGTAATCATCGCTTTCCACTGTCACTATGTAAAAAAGAGAGAAATAGCAGCAGAGGATTGTGGGGCAAGACTGTGCAGAGACGGAGCTTAAAATGGACACCATACAGTTGAGGTGAGCAATGGTCAGGAGACAGGCCACGGCAGCTGCAGGAATGAGAGAGAGAGAGAGAGAGAGAGAGAGAGAGAACCCACGGGAACGGTTCTGAGGGAGTTGGTTGTCGAGGGAACAGGGTAGAGCTCATCATATCACTAAATAGCTACATCTGTTGTCTGAGTGACGGTTACTTGTGCGTTTTCAACGTTGTTATTGACAGGGACCCAAGTACAGGTATTCACTACGTTCTGTGGAACAGGATGTTGACCAAAATGGATGTTGACCAGACATTACCATAGTCACAGTCTATTTTTATGCTGGTCTAATACAAAAATTAAGGGTATTTTCACGTTAGACCTGTTCTGTAGCCAAAATAAACATACATTATTACTTTCAAAACTGTCAGAACTTTTTCTAAAGTATTCACTCGTATACAGCTGTGATATATGTCACAATATTCACAATGTAATGAAATCTGACGCACTAGGACCTGGGGGAGTTATGCTACACATTATGTGTTACGTTATGCTACCCCATAACATCACTGAATCTGAAACAAGGGTTAATCTGTGACATCACTCTCCATCACGTTACAAAATACGCAAGTGAAAACATCTCAAATACTGCCAATACACTAGGATCTCATTATATCATTGTTAGAATATTATGATTACTCAACCTGTTTCTCTATTAGTTCTAAAAATTTTAATAAAACAGATTTAGTATAGTTTTATCATAATGAAAGTTATTTGATGTATTGTGTTTACTGGATTTAAGAAAATACTTACTTAACAAAATTTGATTTCAAAAGCTATTTTGGCTGGTACTGCCACTTCTTATTACTTTTGTTGGGGTTATTACCAACAGCCCTTTGTCCGCTGGCTAGGGACATAGTGGACTTTGAGTTGTTAATATTTCGTGTATTTAGGACCTGCTACTGCAGTAACATTGCTTGTATCTTTGCCTGATCTGTATCTCTTGTTAGCGGATGGATAGTAGTTAAGTCATATAAAATCTGTACCTAATACAAACTGGATTACATATGGTGGGGCAAAAACGTATTTAGTCAGCCACTGATTGTGCAAGTTCTCCTACTTAGAAAGATGAGAGAGGTCTGTAATTTTCATCATAGCTACACTTCAACTATGAGAGACAGAATGAGAAAAAAATCCAAGAAACCACATTGTAGAATTTTTAAATAATTTAATTGTAAATCATGGTGGAAAATAAGTATTTGGTCACCCACAAACAAGCAAGATTTCTGGCTCTCACAGACCTGTAACTTCTTCTTTAAGAAGCTCTTCTATCCTCCACTCGTTACCTGTATTAATGGCACCTGTTTGACCTCGTTATCTGTAGAGAAGACACATGTCCACAGCCTCAAACAGTCAGACTCCAAACTCAACCATGGGCAAGACCAAAGAGCTGTCGAAAAACACCAGGTAGAAAACTGCAGACCTGCAACAGGCTGGGAAGAGTGAATCTACAATAGGCAAGCAGGTTGGTGTGAATAAATCAATTGTGGGAGCAATTGTAAGACATACAAGACCACTGATAATTTCCTTTGATCTGGGGCTCCACGCAAGATCTCATCCTGTGGGGTCAAAATGATCATGAGAAAGGTGAGCAAAAATCCCAGAACTACACGGAGGGACCTGATGAATGACCTGCAGAGAGCTGGGACCAAAGTAACAAAGGCTACCATCAGTAACACACTGCGCCAAGAGAGACTCCTGCAGTGCCAGGCGTGCCCCCCTGCTTATGCCAGTACATGTCCAGGCCCGTCTGAAGTTTGCCAGAGAGCATATGGATGATCCAGAAGAGGATTGGGAGAATATCATTTGGTCAGATGAAACCAAAATAGAACTTTTTGGTAAAGACTCAACTGGAGGAAATGCTGAGTTGCATCCCAAGAACACCATACCTACTGTGAAGCATGGGGGTGAAAATATACTGCTTTGAGGCTGTTTTTCTGCAGAGGGGACAGGACGACTGATTGGTGTTAAGGGAAGAATGAACGGAGCCATGTATCGTGAGATTTTAAGCCAAAACCTCTTTCCATCAGTGAGAGCATTGAAGATGGAACATGGCTGGGTCTTTCAGCATGACAATGATCCCAAACACACCGCTCGGGCAACAAAGGAGTGGCTCCGTAAAAAGCATTTCAAGGTCCTGGAGTGGCCTAGCCAGTCTTCAGACCTCAACTCCATAAAAAATGTGTGGAGATAGTTGAAAGTCTGTGTTGCCCCAAAACATCACTGCTCTAGAGGAGATCTGCATGGAGGAATGGGCCAAACTACCAGCTACAGTTTGTGCCAACCTGGTGAAGACTTACAGGAAATGTTTGACCTCTCTCATTGCCAACAAAGGTTATGTTACAAAGTATTGAGTTGAACCAAATTTATTGACCAAATACTTATTTTCCACCATTTACAATTAAATTCTTTAAAAATCCTACAATGTGATTTCCTGGATTTTTCTCATATTGTCTCTCATAGTTGAAGTGTACCTATGATGAAAATTACAGACCTCTCATCTTTCTAAGTAGGAGAACTTGCACAATCAGTGGCTGATTAAATACTTTTTTGCCTCACTGTATCTCTTTAAAAAACTGCTGCTATGCATTTCTCCAAATAGCTTCATGTTTTTAATTTTATGCCAGTTTCATAACACAGACCTTTTAGGGTCACTTTTTAAATCCTCCTATGAGTGTTAACCTCTAGACCCCCCCAGTCAAAGATCAGCCCCCCTATTCATAAATCTCTAGTGACACCCCTGATGCAAACGACATGTAAAAAATGCGCCACAGATACCGCTGAAAGCACCAGTGGAACGCTACCATCTACACATCACCTCTAAAGCCACAGCATTTTTAATTTATGAAAAAAAAAAAATAATAATTATAGAAAATAATGTACTGTTATGACCCTGTCTTAAGAGGATGGTATGATGGACAAATTTGTTTGACGAGATGCCAAAAATTCACAACAACCATCAATCAATTTGGACTACATTTAGACCTCCAATCTTTAACTCTCGCCTCTGCTTGTGGATCCACAGCATTGACTGGCTGTTGAGGTGACCAGATGAGAACTTGGAGCTGGGGCCTCTGCCATGAATATGAAGCTGTGTTTTGGGAGGGTCACTCCTTTAGTCACCCATCCAGCTCCCATGGCTGCTGACACCTGACTGTCATATTTGGAACCATTGTGTAAAAGGAACTCAATTATGATATCTCAGAATCGCTGGCAGTTCATGTTCACGTGGGTTAATGATTTCTTGTCATAAGAAATGGCCATGATTATGTTTAGTCTCTGCCGTTCCCAAGCTGGGAGAATAATACGGTATGTTTGTGTTAGAGTCCAGGTTTAATGTCTAGCCTCTACAGATGTGGCTGGATTCGTAGCCCCGGGGGTAGCCTAGCGGTTAAGGTACTGGGCTATGGACCAGAAGGTCCAGGGTTCAAATCACACCTCTGCAAAGCTGCCACTGTCCTTGAGCAAGGCCCTTAACCCACAATTGCTTGGATTGTAAAATTGTATCAATTGTAAGAATTTGTTCAACTTTTTGTAGACACCAAGTAATATTGGTTTCATCCTTATTTTTATGAATAGTAATATATTTGTGCTTATTTTTTGTATTTATAGTTTCTCTTTGATGTTCATATACAAGGGCCACATTATTTGTTTTAAATGTCCATTAGTAGTAGTGCATAGTTTACGATGGATCTGGTTTTTAAAAACTATTTATGACAATAAAAGAAGTTTAATTTTTAAACCGCATTATGTCAGGTTATCTTGTTGAAGACTCGGGACACATAACTAGAGATATATTTTAAATTGTTTTGTTAAAAAAACTGAATGTCAGCCAATATTATTGTCAGACTTTGAAACCCTCATATATCTAAACCAGTCTTAAAAATCCTACATTGGTAGAGCTCTGCTCCATTATTCTGTATAATGGTAATCCACACCGCATGTGTTATTAGTAGTATCCTTATTAAAGCCAGCACACTAAGGCACTTGGATTTAACACTTTATGGAGACTTTGAAATGCAGTATGTTATATAAAAAAATTAAAAAAATTATTTAATATTAAACTTTGAAGTTTACGTCACATATTTCTGAGAGATTATTGGATGGTTGCAAAGTACAAATCCAGTTATTGTCTGAGTCATATAATCCCAGAGGTTTCCCATTATCTGATTACTCAAGTGCATGTATACTCGATTGGATTACTGACAAAATCTGATTTTCTGTAGTTATCAGCTTATTAAGTGCATTTAAATTCACCAAGTTTCCCTTTTTGCAGTCTTTTTGCATCTCTTGTCTGGCTCTAGGAAGGGTTTTGGGATCGTTTCTTCCACTATAGTTCCACTATGTAATGGCAAACAGTACATCAAAACGACCATCCTGCTTCTCTCAGTCCAATGATGCTCCCCCTCTCAAAGTCTGTTAGCTGGGCAAAATGTCTTTGAGTGCATCGTAGAGGCACATTTAGCAGTCAACGATCTCTCACCAAGAGGTACGTTACCCAAAAGTAGCCTCTGGGAGCCTTTTTATAGACAGCGGGAGAAGTACTTTTATACCCTCTTGTGGTGAGACCCAGTGTCTAATCAGACCACAGCTGTAGTCATTTACACATCTGCCTGCTACATAACTGAACTCCGAGTTTTGCAGCAATCCAACATTCTATCTGGATGTTTTTTTGTCAGTGAGTGTACTTTTAGGGCTTGTGTGAAAATGTTTTAGGTCATATTCATGCAGCAGACAGAGATTGCTGCTACTGATAATCCATCACCCACAATGGTTTGTGAGCATTAAACTTCCCTGGGAGTACATTGGGGGATTATATCGCTCAACCAGATTGTCCAGGTCTTTTAATACCAGAGTGGAATCCAGTGGAAAGTACACAGAACAAATTGTGATGGCTCTCACAGTTATGCCTGATATATGGACCACCACTGCTTGCAAAATTGTCAACTGAAACTTGGCCATGGGGGATGTTTGACCTTACTTGGACTGCTGTTCTGCAATCTTTTAATGGTGGATTTTTGCCTGTCATAAGCTGGGTTTCCAGGAGTAAAACAGGAATCATACTGAGTACCGTGACCAGATATTGTAGCTTTGTGAAACTGGCTTTCATGCCACAACAGTTCCATTGAATGATACGGTTTAATTCATTTGGATTTGGATAAGGGTATGGATGATTTCCTTCTACCTTTAGGCACCAAACGCCTGCTGCAGAGCATTCAGTGTTCTTCTTTCTGAAATCTGATATTATCTCATATTATGTGGTCTGAATTGCATGGGTTGGATTCTTGGTTTGTTTATGATTGTAGTAGGTAAGCTTTCTTCTTGAATTTGCTACTAGGTGTATGGATAGATTGGTGCTCATTTAACAGCATCTGGGAAGTCATAGATAGGGACTGGGTGCTGGAACTCTTGGCCTTAATGGGGCAGAGCTTCTCGGGCAGGTAATCAGCTGTGACTTATCTTTATCTAGCAAGGTTATTTCCATTTTGACAGGCCACTCATTGCATTGACTGCACTACTGCTGTAAACGATCTTTTGAACTTGAAGCCAGAGCTCTTGCTCACCGGCTTTCATGCTTCTGGTTTATTGAAAGTAATGTGTTGATTAATTGTTTCTTGATCTCTGTTCATCTACTGCTTACACGCCGAGATGCTATTTCAGCTTCACCGAGTTTGTCCACCTCCTTGGTACAGATGACTCCATTGCAGCTATTTAAGAACGTATGTGGTAAGGCCAGCGAATACTTTAATGCTTAGGAGATTTTATAAAGAACCCGACTAGTATTTAACCAGATCTGAGCGTCTTTGCATTCTTAACAGTTGACAAAGATTTCATGATGCTACATTCTGGCTAGCAATCATTTAACACAGGGAAGTCACAGCCATTTTCAGGGTTGAGTTTGGAATCCATGATTGAATGTTTAAGGTTCATTACCCTTACTCCCCATCCAAGTTGAAGCCCAATAAAGGATGAGCAGAGCTGCAGAACTACACCGGATGTGCACAAGAGTATAGGGGTGATATACTCAACATATAAAATTACTGCTCATCTGACCTGGAGCCAATGACTTCTGAAGATCTCAGCAGAGATACAACCAGGGTTAGTCCTGCTGATTGATCAGAGCGGGACTCTCCAAACCTCTGTCTATGTGAAGTAGGAGCCAAAGCACTGTGTTGGAGCAACTGTAACCATAGCAGACCATGCTCCTCAAGTACCAGGATCTCCACCTTCACAGACACAAGTCACACCTCACAGAAAATAAGGCGGGCCATTTGTCGACTCTTATGATCAGCAAGTGGGTGCTGAGAATCTACTCTACCCTGTTGAGTACGGGGGCAGCCTAAGAGCAAAATAATTAGGTTAAGTAGATCTAATCCTCTCAGCCTTCTCCAGAGCTACAGTCTCCATTCACAAAATCCTTAAATTCTGCAACTACACAGACCACCACAACTACAACCCAAGTATTAGAGAATTTACAAAAATATGTTTAAGGACACTGAGTAGGCTGTAACATCCAACCAAACTTGGCTGACAGATTAACAGTCTTAACAACAAAGACTTACTAAATTTCCATGTTATATTTAACTAAACTGTAATAGATATGAGGACTATTGCTTCACAAAAAACTTCATACATGTTCTAAACCAAAGGAACCACATTAGATCACGTACACAAAGAATTTGTGCCTTGTCTAATAATAAAACTTTAATAAACAACCTTGTATCTTCAGATAAGGCCACACAGATAATAAATTCATCTAAAACGCATCCATTAAACCACTGACTTATTGTGACACAGGTATATAAAATAAAAAGCAGACATCGGATCACTGCATGAGTTAACACCCCCATCCCACCCTCCAGATAAATACAGGTCACACCATCTATTGCTGCAATTACAGATGCAAGTCTTTCAGGATGTTTTGATGAGCTTTGCACATTGGATTCCCAAAGTTTTTACCCATTCGTCCTGGCAACATTGCTCAAGCTCTGCCACAAGCACTGGTAAACAGCAATTTAGAAATCTTAACGCAGATTCTCAATTGGATTGAGGTGTGGGCTTTGGCTGGAGCACTCCAAAATACATTGAAGTTCTTGATCCTCTGTAGCTTTGGCAGCATATTTAAGGTCGCTGTCTTGCTGGAAGACCAAACTCCACCCTTGTCTCAGGTCTTTTGTCTTCTGTACTTGGCTTCATCAATCTCTTCTTCATCTCAGACCAGGTTCCCAGTCACTGCATCTGCACAGTCAGGGTGCTCTGTAATACCCAGGCTTAGCAAAGCATTGAAGCTTTTTTTAATTTGCTTTTGCAATGATAACACCACAGCATCATCTCATTAGAGGATCAACCTCACACAGTAAACAGTGAACCTTCAGTGTGGCTTATCCTCACTGTGTATTATGATGTCATTTATAGACTAATCAATACCACATGTCAATTCTGGTCGAGGCTAGCAAGTCATAAAAAGGTGAAGGATGTGTGCGTCTAGTAACGTCTGAGGAAACAATAATGATAACAGCACAAGAAATTTAGAACGGTGTAAAGTCCATCATCTCAGAACCTACAGCAGGGCTACTGTAAATGACACACTGCAGTAGCATGGCAGTTGAGAACTCAGTGTGTGAGGTGAATCACGGACACCTTCATAAAGGACCGATTGCATATCTGTATCCCCATCTGCCACTGTCACCATTAGCCATAACTGACTGCTGTAAACTGCTTTAATCCTTTCCCTTAAAGTAGGGTTACAGTAGGGTTTTTGTTTGTGTCTCTAGTTCTCAAAGTAATCTGTGGTGTTCAGAACACAAAGCTCGGTCTAGCTGCATTAGCATACTTTGATGGTCTATAATAAAATAGCGCATAAGACAGAACATGACGTAATACTCAGTAGGATCCACCATTTTTGTCCCATATTATTATTATTATTATTATTATTATTATTATTATTTTGGAGGAGGAGGGGGCAAGTCTATCATGGAAGTCATGTGAAGCAAGTGAGCATGTACCCTAAGCTGGGCTGGGTAAGAGTCACTGTTGGCAAACGTTGTGACAGAAAGGAAAATGCTAATAAAACAAATGCAGTGTATTCTGCGTTGCCATTTATTTCATTACAGACAGTATGAACCCAATATTTTTCATGTTTTGGCTGGTCAAACTCATTTCATATTTTAATAAACATTCATTACTGCTCTTCAGGCCTGCCGAACATTTAAAAAAAGTTCAAATGGGGGCAATTTAAGGCTGGTCATGAGGTAAAAAAAATGAAAACAAAAATAAATAATGATGTGATTTCAAACCAAAGGGCTTAGACTTTGAAAAGTAAAGACGGGCAGAGGATCTCCAGTTTGTCAACAAATGCGTGAGAAAATTAATGAATTAATGTTCCTCAAAGAAAGACCTGGACAGGATTTACACATCTCTCCTTCTACATTGCATAATATCTTTAAACGATTCAAGGAATCGAGGAATTTCGGTGTGTTAAAGGAAAGGGTGCAAGCCTAAACGGAACACCCGTGATCGCCAACCCCTCAGACAGCACTGCATCAAGAACGATCATTCTTCAATAGCTGATATATCCACATGGGCAAATGATTCTTTTGGCAAACCTTTGTCAAGCACTACAGTAGAGAGATACATTCACAAATGCCACTTAAAATGTTACTGTGTAAAAAAAAGCCTTATGTTAAATATATCCAGATGCAGCGGCAACTTCTCTGGGCTCGGAGGCATCTGGGATGGACCATCACACTGTGGAAACGTGTACTGTGGTCAGACATCAGTACTCCAGCAGGAATGGATGTTTATTAACAAGCTGAATAGCACTGACCAGATAACACATGAAATATCTTAGTTTCACACTGACTGCAATGAAACAAATGACAAAGGAAATTTAAGACACACTGCCTTTTATTTGCATTTTCCATACTTCCATATGTTGCAAGTCCTAACACTTTGGGGTTGTAGCTTTACCTGGGGTTGGTGGTAAACATTTATAGCACTTTAAGTTAACTAGTATACCAGAAATGTAACAAACTGTATTTTTCTAACATCAGATGACAGCACCACATTGAAATTAAGTGAGTTCAACATTATGACTCATTCTTCTGCCAGTCTTTGCCTGTGTAGAACGCATGGTTGTGCTCTTGATTTTATGCATCAGTTAGAAATGAAAAAAAAAGTGGAATTCTTTAATATTACACTGGTGGTTAGATACTAGCTTGTTCACAAAAATGAATAATGTGTTGAACACCATGTACCATGAAAGTGGTAGTTTTGCAACCGGCTATTTTGCAAAACAGCTATTTTGCAAGTATTTAGAAAAAAAAAAGCACACTATCACACTTCCATAAATGTTTGACTACAAGTCTGTGACTATCTGCTTCAGAGACAATACAAAGACCCAAGTAATGATATGGACATTTATAAATATTCTTAGCAAATAAACGCCAATAAAGAGTGATGGACAGTGAAACAGAAAACATGCCATAAGCTTTGACAGAGCTGCAGTCCACACCACAGGGTGTGAATCCAAACAGAACAGTGCTTCTCATACACACAGTAGCACCACCCACCTACATATCTCTGGCTTGCCTTATTTAACCTTTCAGTGTGTAAGTGTGCACTGACGGGTAGGCACATGTAACATGCATGAGGCACTGCAGCAAATCTGCAGGCCCAGTTACCAGAAAAGGACACGGTGGGAAAAATTACACCAGTGCAACGTCTAATGCACCATGTTAGAGTGAGAGCTAAAGGTCAGAGTGGGCAATCAAGACATATGTTTTCTGTTGGTGTGCTAAACAGATCAGGGCATTAGACAAATGCAACCAGGAGTAGGTGAAATTGGTGGGGATGGCTGTGGACTGTAAGAAATGTTCAGAAGCAAATAAGTGTCAGTCAAACCAGACACTTAAATGGAACAGAGGATTCCATGTGTTAGTTTGTTGTTTACAGCATAAACTTGTATTTAAAAAAACAAGACAAATTCAAAAGCTACCAATTTTTGAAAGTCAGCTAGCACCATAAAAGCTCATTGATTGTCCTGTGAAACAAAAAATGGTTTCAAGTACAATCTATTCTGAAAGCCATTTTGAGTAGCTAACAACTGCAGCAGTGTAAGCCTTTTTTTTAATTCAGCAGAAATGGGTCTACGATCCAAATAATAACGCAAAACTTTGTAGGGAGGTATGGTGCGCTCGTTTGTGCTCTTAAAGAGTTTCCACTCGTAGTTAATGGATTTAACGAACAAGACCCTTGAGCATTTATGGCTCACCTTCCTGTCTGACTCACTACCACTCACAATGTCACTCAGTACTGAGACAGGATCAACAGCTGCAACTGCAGAGAGCAGGTAACCACACGCAGTACTGACCAAACACTTCACTGCTGTCTGCAAATCAAGTCAAAATGCCAGAGGCTAGTGTAGAATTAGAGGTTATAACAGGCATTGTTCAAGGCCATGTGCACAGCAAGGTTAGCCTGAGGATGAATACCACTGTCAAAGGCCTGGTAGCTGAAACATATGGCGCATTTATTTTGACAAGAAAAGATGAATTATTCCGTTTAAGCGTACACATAATGGCTGACGTTCAAATAGATGGACAACTGAGTAATACCCGGTATTCACCGTTAGCTAGTTCAGTGACTGCGTAGAACAGCGCTTACCTGTGCAGAGAAAAGTGCGGAATATTAAAGCTCCTCGTTTTTAACGCAAACTCTGCGCAAAGCGAATCATAGTCCTAACCAGCCACGTCACGCGCATCGATTAACGCGCGGCTGTCTGCAGCAAGTTCACTTTAAACCCAGCTCGCGTTACCTCCACAGCCTTACAGTAGGATTTAGAGGATATAAAGGACGAAAGCGGGAGAAGGAGGAAGCGTGAAGAGAACTCGCTAGCGGCTGGTAGGTAGCAGACGAGGCGCAGGGACGAGGGAGGGTAGACGGGAGGAGGAGAGTGTGCGCGAAGAGTGCGCTACACACAGCGCACCCTGCCTGACCTACACTTCCTCCATTTTAGGGGAATCCCATTCGGCTACAAGGCTGTTACCAGGGTGGAGTCAGTCAGGCTCAAGAAAGTATTGTTTTGCAAAATGTGGAATATCACATTATATCAGATTAGCTCAATTTGTTATTGAATTCAAGTCGAAGCAACGTGCCTGAGGATTTTTTTTACCCGCGGAGGCCCAATATAGCTACTTGTGTTAAATGAGACAAGCAGCAAACTCACGCTTAAATAAAAGTCAAAACATGTCAGTTTGAAGTAGACATACCGCATTTTATAAGCGTTTACGTGTAGGCGGGCTTAAATGAGAATATAGCGACACCTGTTGTGGAAATGAAGAATTTCGGCGACAAATATCGCTTTTTTTTTTCGCTGATGGGCCTGGTTTCAAATTGATCCTTCGCTCCCTATGTAGTGAACTAGTATGAAACGAAAGCTTGATCGAGTTCAGCGATTGTTTTGATCATTGACGAGACGGAAATGATCAAGGGGCAAGGCATTTATGAATCCACTGACATTAATGGTGTGAAAGTGTTTTTGCAGTTGACACAACACGTAAATTAATGTTATTCAATTTAAATTATTGTATTAAAAACTAATTGTTTGTATTTTATATTAATTGTAGTAACTTTGGGTCTATTTGAAAACTAAAGCCACAACAGGGTGCTTTCTGTGTTTTCGTGAGGTAGGCTGTCTCACATCGCTCCTCTACAGCGGCAATTACCTATCCCACCCCTGCAAGTGACCCAATTTTAAAGCCCAGTAGTGCCTACCACCCGGGTCTGGCATCAGACGGGCACAATTGACTGGCAGAAGAAAAGGGAGGCCAGGTGTCATCTCCCGGGCCTGCACACCTATGCCTTCACCCTGTGCTCTGACCTAACCAGGGAAAATATTATAAATATTTACAGTATATATGATTATATCAAATGTTTGTGGTCCACTCAGCATTAAACTGAGCACTCCATGTTAGTTAGCCTACTATGTTTATGTATAAAAGCGTTTCTTTGTGACAAGACTGTTTGGTAACTTTAGCTGTTGTTAAACAATTAGGAAAGCAGGATGGCAGTAGGCTACTGAACCCACTCACCTTTTTCTGTAGCAGTCCTGCAGAAGTCCTGTGGAAAAATTACTGTCTAGAAGTTACAAAGACAAGATTCTAATAACAAGTAACTAACCAAACCACAGAAGTTACACAGCAAGTGTCCACATACCATAATATAAAAATTTATTAGAGTAGCAACAAATTACATTCGATTACCAGCACACCCATACATTAAACAGTTTGCAGTATAGCTTATGTTAGGATTTACAAATAATGTGATTTTGCTACAACATCTTATATTGAAGCCAGAGGGCACACATCAGTACAGTAAGAATGCCAGGAGATATCATACCGCCACTTACAATCAAATGTCGCAGAGAAAGACGAAATAAAAATAACAAAGGTCTTTGATTTAACAGCATGTTTTAAACAGATTTAGTTAGCAGTGCTTTTTCTGCTAACCCTTAAGGACACCAGTAAGTACATTGTGAGGATTGTGCACCGAAAGAGTTTGGCATACCAAAACGCAAAACAAATAAAGTCCACTGAGTTTGCTGTGCCTTTGACACAAACAAATGCATTTCATCAGATATGCTAATCTACAGTACAACAGTAGTAGTTTGACTGAGGAGAAAAAGCACTGCCTGGCAATCTGAAGTCTATATTGTTTGTTAAGGAAGGGAATTCCCACCCTTTTGTCCAAACTATCCTGAAGTTATCACCACTGCTCCACATTGTTCAAATAGTCCTCCATAGTGTCATTCTCATCATCATCCTCCCACCACGGATCTTCCAGCTCCACTTCTGTCTCTTCTTCAGCCTTTTTGTCAGTGTCATCCTGGTTCAACTCTGCAAGCTTGGTGGCCAAGGACTCCATTATTTGCAGTGGGGTTTTAGTGGGCCTAGAGTCCTGCCTTTGTCCTCCCAACCAGGGTGCCATCTTGGCACGCAGCCTCCGTCTCTCCTGCTGGCGCCGCTGGCGAGCCTGGCGCCGCTCCTTCTGCCGTGCGTACTGGAAGCGCTGCAAGAAGAGGTCACGTGCGTACTCGTACAGCTCCACATCCCAGGCATTGAGTTCACGAATGCGCTGCTGTGTCTCGGTTGCCACGTCCACACTGGCAGCACGTGTGCCATTTAGCTGTGTGAAGGGGGCAATAAAGGCCAGACGGAAGGTGCGTTCAAAAAGGTACTGCGTCTTGCGCTGGTACTCGGTCAAACCGAAGAAGGCCATGCGCCTCAGGTTGCGCTTGGCACTCTCCAGTAGTACAGCACCACGCTGCTGCTCACTCATAGCGGACGCATTGTAACACCCCACTAGGCTCAGGTCGGCTAGCATGCGTGTCTGCCGGTTGTTGGCCAGGTTGTACGGACACGCCATGAACTCGGCGAGTGTGCAGCCTGACCAGTCATCACCCGTATAACAACTGGGGAGCTCAGCCAAGGTGGGAGCTCGACCGTCACACACATGCAGCGAGGCCTTCCAGGTAGCACCACGCTGCACATGACGCCACTCGCTCAGGTACCGTGACACTGGGTCTCGCAGAATGGTAATGTAGTAGTAGTTTCTGTTGAGAGAAAGAGAGAATAAATAAATATGCATGCCATGATGTATATAATATACTGACAAGGAGGAGAAATGCAAATAAAATAACTTGGAAAATGAAACCCCAAATCTATAATTAAAGCATGGGAGGCTCCACTTTAACGAGAATTGGCAGATTTTAATCACAGTGAAATATACATTATGCCTAATATTTAAAAATCCGATTAGATACAGTGGAACCTTGGAATTGAAACACCTCTTCGCAAAAAATTCGGACATCTAACAGTCTGGGATTTTTGCCCCCAATTTGAAGAAAAACTACAAATTCTAACATGGGCACCCTAAATAAAAGTTGCGATCTTGCAACGTTATGCAAGTAATTCAGTCCAGTCGGTAGCGATAATGCACCAATACCTATCGCCATAAAAAAACGAAAGGACATCAACTAGAGAGCAAACATGAAACATATTATGTATATCATTATTTTATTATTATATTATGTACATGTATATCAGTCTATGGATGCAATTTCAGACCCCCCCACCCCCAGTGTCGCCGTCACTGCCCCAGTGACAAGACGTGCCGAAATTGCGTTCGCCTCAACAGCTATAAAGTTTTTAATTATTAATTACACATGAATATAGGTCTAAAAACAATAATTTGGCAGTCGGGAACGAATTAATCATATCTCCATTACTTCTTATGGGGAAATTTGATTCCGACTTCAGAGTTCGAACAGCCTTCTGGAAGCACTTAAGTTTGAACTCCCTGGATCCACTGGACATGAGAACAGGGAGAAAAGTAGTTCATGAAGAACCAGATCAAAGGAAACAAATGCACACAAACAAACTCTGAAAGTGCATGACATTGACCACTTCCGAGAAGGAATTTAAACAGCATAGGATATGATTAAGAAAATGTGGGGAAAGTAACAAGAAGCCAAACACTGGCGTACAAGATTGCTGGCAGAGCCGGGCAGAGTCAAGGGTGTATGAAAGCATGCCAAAGTCTAGGATAGAATCAGGAACACTGGTAATGGAGAAGGCAAGAGTCTATGTTTGGTGCATCATTCATGATTTGGTACATTTGGTACATTTACAGCATTTAGCAGACGCCCTTATCCAGAGCGACTTACAATTGGTACAGTCTTACAGTCCAAGCAATTGTGGGTTAAGGTCTTGCTCAAGGACCCAACAGTGGCAGAGGTGGGATTTGAACCCTGGACCTTCTGGTTCAGAGTTCAGTACCTTAACCGCTAGGCTAATGACTTGTTATGGACATATAATTAAACTGTAAACAACACAGGAAGTGGCTGACTTCCATGTTACACGAGGCACAGCATAATACATCGGATACAATTAAGGGAAAATAAAAATTTTAACTTAAATATGGAGAAATACAAGACAGATTTCACAGAGCCCTAAAAATTCTCCAGAATGCTGCACTGACACACCATCTTCCTCATGCATGGCGTTTCGAGGGAAATGCATGCCAACTCATGAAAACGACCTTAATCACAGCACAATATTCAAGGGCAAAATCATTTAACATGAGTAGGACATCATCATAAATGTCTTTATTCTGAGCTTGTACTTGTGGCCCAAACTTTTGACTTCAAACATCCTCTACAGCAAGTGGTCATGTACTTAATTTCTCCAAGAAAAACTCATTCTAGTTGCTGCTAATGTCTCCAACCTTCAGTTCTATTCAATTTAACTGAATCAGCTGAAATGGAAACAGACAACAGGTTTGACAAAAGAGCAGGTTTTGAACGAACTGAACTCTCTGATTAAATGTGCCAGGACTGGCTGTTGGAGAAAAGTAAAGGAAACAATTTTTCACTTGCAATATTCAGGCTGCCATTGTGATTGAAAAGTGATTGTGCTAGAATATTTATACATGGTCTTACAAGCAAATTACAAATCTCGCTCATCCTACAAGGTCACCACTAACATTCCATCTATCATGGCATGCATGAGGAGTGAGTCTTGGGCTTCAAATACCACTGTAACTGTTTCACAGACAATGTCATATACTCAGCCTGACCCTCAGCCACTTTGATAACATCTCGCAGTAGAATGCTGATAGAGAAATTGTACCACAAGTTACCCAGCATAGAATTACTGCCAGGCTTAACAGCTCCTTTCCCTGGCAACTGTACTGAAGTCTAAAGGCCAATCGCCAATCCCTAATTCTGGAACGTTATAGCATTATATTACTTCCTAGAATTCTAGAAATATCATAGAAAATAAAACAGAGACTGTGCTGGTGCAGCTGTAGGTAATGGACTATATATCATAAGATCAAAGTTCAATTCTCGACACCGTCACTCTGCCACTGTTGGACCCCTGAGCAAGGCCCTTAACCCTCAGTTGCTTGGATTTTGGAATGCATCAGTTGTAATTCGCTCAGGGCAAGGACGTCTGACTAAATTTAAACGCAAAACAACTTGTAATCATTCGTAGTTCCACAAAAATGCACTTACATCACAAATATCTCTCGTATCTGTCTCTTTGCTATGGAATTAAGGGAATTCTACATCACCTAGTCATCTACTTGGCAGAAATCCAACAAACTGCTATTACTAAACTTTAACAGGTATCCCAATAATGCCACACCTCTAAAAGGAGTTTGATGGCATGAAAAATGTATACAATTAAAAAAAAGACAGCATTGTCTCATTTGAATTAGTAATTCACACCGTCATTGCACTGTTAAAAGTCCCTTTAATGTGCCTTCAACAAAGTCTGAAGGTCGTACCCATAATGTCCACCTGTACGTTTAGAATATGAAAATGCATGCAAATACACTGATTTAAATACAATTGTTTTACATCTCACACAGCATGGTTAAACACATTTCATTTCAGGTTCAAAGACTTAACACAAACCTAGTATATTATTATATAGTATAGTATTATATAGTATAGAGATATAATGTAGTATAGTATTATATTATATAGTATAGTATCTCAGCTTCTGTGTTCTTTATCAACACCAAACAAAAACTGTCACCTTTGAAGCCTATAATTGCAAAGTTAGCAATACAGTAGCAAAACTGAAAAACAGCTGTAATGCTTCAATGGGCAGAAAATGATATAATACTGTTCACCGCCAGAAGCGCTGTGGAGCACTAGCACAGGACAAGAATTGCTGAACATCAACAGCATAATCCTATTAATACCCATTTAACTGCAAGCAGTATCACGTATGCAGACCCAGCACTTTGATTAAACCATTTAGAGGTACTGTTTGTACTTTTTCACTCATATATTACTGCACTGAAACACAAGCAGATATGACAAGCACATATCAGATGCAAGTTCCATTCTCATCCTCAAGATCAGTTTAAATTTAAATGGGATTCAGGAGGCTTTTTCCACACTGCTTATAGTCAATAAAAATTTTTGGTTCAAGTCTGGTAATGCCACGGTTAACAACCATACATTTCATTATAGTCTCTTGCAAAAACAGAAGAGTCTTTGCACATAAAAACAGTAATTCAAAAAGCTACAGTAATCATTAAACAGATGTACACAGAAGCCATACCACATTCCGGAAAATCCAAAGTGTGAAAGCAGTGTGCAGTCCCATAATTACAGCTATACACAAGGCTTCAAGAAGTTTGGCCAAGTTTGCACAGTCACTGTTTAAGGACAAATCCTTTGTAGAAACACAACATAAGTTCTATGCACTGTTTATGTCTTTAAGAGGACTTCTGTGGTCCCGCCAAGGATGTTTGTCATGCAAGATTTTACGTTTGGCACATGTACGCAAGGTAAGCAGATGCTCCAGGTTTAGGCACAAGTGTCTCTGTAGTGTTATCGTTATAAACAATATTTCCATGATTAGCTCTGTGACGATAATCATACTACCACAAAACGGGGTAACCCTTTGCCTACCGCGGTGTTGAGCTCATCGCCGCAGATAATATTTATTTATAAATATGGACCATTCCTGCTTTAAGATCCGATTGACTGATCTACGTCAATTAACAAAGGAAGAAACTCTAGCACCAAAAGTTTACATTTTATCAACAGACTACACTGGCGGAAATATGGTTTATAGTGAATATTAATTTAAATAAATGCCTGTCGCTATTTATAAAAGCAACAAGAACGAGAGATGCTGTGGATTTAACACATTTAGCACGGATTCTCCTTCTCAGAGACAGCCCCCTGCTTATTGCCTTGTTTTTCTATTATTTGTTCATTTAATTAATTATTTATTTTTTGCTTGTAAAGGTTACACACCAATGAGTGCATATGGTGTGTGATATGAAATACAAACGAAATAAATATCATCATGGCCTCAAGTTCAAGGGCTTGGCACAACACCTTTCAGTTGTTCATCGCTTAGTCCATTAAATAAATGGGGGATTTCTTTTATCATTACTTATTTCTAGGTGTGAGTACAAGCGGGAGAATTAAGCTCCATTCTCTTACGGTAACAAAAATTACAAAATTCACTTACGGTAACGATGCATAGTGACAATGCACTGCAATGCAAAAATGTAACCTTGTCCATCGTTGGGTGGGATTATGCATCAACTCATTGGATTATACATTTTTGATTTTGCTGCCATCTAATGTAATTCCAGTTTTAAACACTAGATGGTGTAGTAATACTCAGATGCATGTCCCTTTCTTGGTGAGAATCCTAATTTATTTTAATGGCAGGGGACTAGGGAGAGTTTCTTTTTTGTGAAATAAATATTTATACAAGAAAAATACACTATTTTGAATTTTTATTCTTCAGAAATAAAAAGTAATGTTTTTCCACTGGTTAATTAATATATGGTGAAGCTACAAGTAAGTTAGGATAAGTTAAGATAATGTCTTTATTGTCATTGTACAATTATACTGTACAATGAAATTAGGACTGCTGCTCAAGAATAGTGCAAATCTACACCCACATAAAAAAAAGAATAAGACAGTCACACAGAGATTAATTCAGTCAAACACACAGACTCTGCACTTCAAGATTAATATTGCACTGCTAGAATAAAGAAATATTGAATATAAGAAACATTGTACAGAGGTATTACAATGGTAGAACAGGCCATTTAGTTTACAACTTTAAACCTAAAGTTTATAGTAATTTATTTAAATTGCAAGGGACTAAAGTTTTATTGTAAAAAATAAATAAATATATAAATAAATAAATAGAAATAAAAAAAAAAGAAATTAAAAAGAAAAAAAAAGAAAAGGTATTGAAAGTGAATTGTTACACCCCTACTCATTAAACTGACTTGTTGGGTAGCTGGAAACCTATACAAAAACTCATTAACAAAAAAAAACAAAAACACCCAGATAGAAAAGTTGGATTGCTGCATAACTCGGCATGCAGTTATTTCTCAGGCAGATATGTAAATGATTGCAGATGTGATCTGATTAGACACTAGGTCTTGCCATAAAAGTACTTCCCCCGCTGCCCTAAAAAAAAGGCTATCAGAGGTGTAGTGTACCTCTTGGTGAGAGATCGAGAACTGCTAGACATGACAAAGTTTTCCCATAGCTGGGCATGTAGATCCTCCACACTCATAGGTTGCTGAGAGTTGGCATCTCAGTTGGTCCCATAAATGCTCAATTGGTGATAAATCTAGCAACCAGGCAGGCCAAGGAAGTGTTGCAATCTGGTTTAGACAATATTGGGAAACCCTTGCTGTACTGGGGCGAGCATTATCCTGCTAAAAAATGCCATGAGGCAACACCTGAGGCCGCAGGACGTCCTGCACATATCGCTGATCTGTTAGTGTCCCTCATATCAGTACTAGGGGTGACTCGGTGTCGTATGCGATGGTTCTCCAGAACATCACACCAGAAGTTGGGCAGTGTGTCACTCCACAACAAAGGCAGGATTGAAGCGCTCACCACAAGGCCTCCATCCTCGAACCCGACCATCATCCAGAACCTGGATTCATTGCTAAAGTCACGTTTCTCGTTCTCAACACAACTGCACATGAAGACAACAGTGGCTGGCTATCAATGGCAGGACACATAATGGGTGCAGTGACAACAAATTTCCTTCTGCTAAGAGCCTGGAAATGTTCTAATCAGAGACAGGGGTGTGTAGTGAAGGTGGACCACAAAACTGGGAGCTGCTCATGCTTGTCAATGGCTCAAACGAGCCTGTTCGCCCTGTGTGCATGCCCTTACAGAACTACTGCTCAAACCACATGCTAGGTCAGAACAGCCTAGATGGTGAGCAATGTGTTGAAACGACCATCCTGCTTCTCTTAACTGAGCAAAATGTCTTTGAGTACGTCATAGAGGCATGTCTAGCAGTCAACGATCTCTCACAGAGTTATGCAACCCAAATGTAGACTCTGAGAGCCTTTTTATAGTCTAATCATACCACACCTGTAATCATTTACAAGCCTGCTCATGACATAACTGCATGCCAAGTTTTGCAACAATCCGACATTTCGATCTAGGTGCGTTACTTTTTTTGTCAGAGTATTTTGTACAATCCATTCTACGGCCATTGTCTATCTTTAGAGTAACCATGTGTTTTTGCTTCATATTATGAACCTGTTAGTGGTGAGTGTAGCTAATTATACAAAGATCACTAATTAGAAGTGGTGTCCACAAACTTTGGCCATATTCTGTATATTAAGCTAAGCACTTTAACTTAAAGCAAAGCATTGATGAGGGTCAAAATGACCCATTATAACTTCCTTTCTTTGTTTTACTATCTCAGATACTCAATTGTCTCCGACTCTATAGTTTTTGTCCATCTGGCCCCAGTAAGAAGAGTTTAAGCACCCCTGGTGTGAAGGATGAATAGAACCCCCATGGTTTAAATTATCTAAAGAAGATAGGCAAGCCCTATAGTCCTATCAGCGGCCTATTGATGATATTTTTGTCTTGCGCATCTGGCTTCTGTGGATTTTCCTATTGAATAATGCAAATAGAAAACTATGTGGGGGCAGGGTAAGTTCCATCAACATTAGAAGTCACATAATAGCACTGAAAACATAGCAAGAAAATGGACTTGGTTTCTTGTTACAAGCAGAGTTGCTTAAGGAAGTGAAATAGTTCTTCCAGCCCACTTCACATATCATCTGTGATCATAACATCCAATCTGATAGAAGTCAGTCCTTTAACAACGTCATTTACATACAATCAGAAAATGACTGATTCCATTTTTTAACAATTTATACAATTTCTATCCTCTTACTGATAAAAACTGTCAATTTTGAACACGTCTCTGAACTTCGTTTGGACCATGGACTGGATATACAATCTATGGTTTAAACTCAATTTTCTGGGAAATCCTTCCCAATTATTTGGACTTTATTGATTCATTTTCATACCTGCTTAATCCAAGGGGATCATTCTAGTAATCGCAAATGTGGGGTTTATTGTTTACCGAATTATTGCAAAGTAATAAATTAATTCTGCTAAAACATATTGTCCATTCAAATGACAATGTAGTATTTTTCAAAGCAAATTATATTTGTGTCAAATACAAGCAAGAATAATGCAATCAATCATGATTATGTATAATTACAATCTCTATAAATATCTATCCAGCAACGTGGCGTTTAACCTCCGTCCACTTTAAGAACCGAGGTCAGAATCATTATCAGTTATAATAGGAAATACAAATATGTCTCAACTCCAGATGTTGCAGGCATAAACAGCTGGTCACCACAACAGTCAATCAAATCTGCAGATCCATAAGCGGAAATGAGAGTTTAAAGTCGGTTGATGTGTTTAGAAACTTTTTTGTGCAAGTTACGCAGGTTTGTGTATGACTTGCTGCTACTTATTTGTAATTAGCTGTAAATGGCTTTTTATGTGTGCATGTCCTATTGTAAGTAGTACTCCTTTGTTTGTCCCCCTCTACCTGTATGTTCTCTCTAATGTATAACTATATAAAATTGGTTCACATTTCTTAACGAGTCTTTGCATTTACATTTATGTCATTTAGCAGAAGCCCTTATCAGAGCGACTTATAATCAATACAGTCTTACAATCCAAGCAATTGTGAGTTAAGGGCCTTGCTCAAGGCCCCAACAGTGGCAGCTTGGCAGAGGTGGGATTTGAACCCTGGACTTTCTGGCCCATAGTCCAGTACCTACCACAGCCTACACCCGTAACTTCCTCTTTGTTTCATCGGTCTGATCTTCCGTGTTGTTTGTAATAGTGTCTATCAATGCATGTTTGGCTTCCGTCAAACAAAGGTATCATGTCCATCATAAAATCCTCTTCAGCGTTAAAGCTTTCCTCTAGACAGGGTCATAACAGTACAGTGTAGTTTCTATAATTACTGTCCATTTCCTAAACCAAAAACTTATAACAATAAGGGAGTTCCACTCGTGTTTTCAGCGGTATCTCTGACGCATTAATGTATCGTTTGCACCCAGTTTTCTTGTGAAAATACCCATTTTATTTACATTAGGGTTCCATAAAAAGAAGGTGACTATGGTAATGACGTAATGTGGACGTTAAATGGCGCACACTCGCAAGCTGCTGGAATTGACAATAACTGTATATGGTTTTAATGGAATCACATATTTATTAAGCAGTACTACTGCATTTCCCACTTGCGAAGCAAAGTATGCTGCATTTAGAAAATATTCCACCGTCAACCTTTAAGGTTGAGGTCAAAAACGACTAAGCATAATTTACATGCTACATAGTTGACATTATAAAGCTCAAGCTGAGACTTGAAGCCACTTTAACTAGCCTAATTGGCAATACTTCGAGCAACAGATAACTGTAGCGTCATACAGGTAGCGCTCACCTGCGAGTTTTTCGGACTGGAACTGCCATTTTGTTGTTCATTTTCGACGGGACGCAGTTGATGAGCTCGGTCCAGTCCGCATGCAGTCCACAGCTCCAGCCGGTGGAGAAGCGAGAGAAGAGCCACGTTTCTTTTTTCCCGGGCCGGTAACATGTGCACTTCTTCTGCCCCGCATGGCATTCACACGGGCGTTCCAGCTGAATGTTGCGTACGAGGTGGCGGCCGAAAGTCGTGCCTCCTGTTTTCTGGATGTGCAGGAACACGATCACGTCGTCACCCTTGATGTTAAAGTCCACTTCCCGGTCCAGATCCTGCTGGGTGAAGTTAAAGCGCGGAACAAAGCGCGCCAGCGAACCGTCCTCCGCCACGTACGGATCCCCGTCCCGGCCGTCCGTCCCGTGTCGCAGCTCGGAAGAGAAAACGCCCAGGTGAAGCAGCTGGCACTCGGATCCAGGACAGACATACTGCAGCACGATGATGGCGAACAGCAGGAGCATGAGCAGCGCCACCAGGACGCGGCTGGAGGTGGACTTTTCATCCATCTTCTCGCTGGAAAATGGGAAGCATTCCTGACTAAGCCAGGCAGCCCCCTCAGCTCGTTCAGCTCGCTCTCACTCAGGACCTCCGTCCTCTGGAAGCTTTGATGCTCAACAACAAACCCAGACTGGTTTGGCTGGACCAACACACAATAGGGTCCTTCACAGTCAGCTTTCCACCGAGGCTTCGACGCGAAACTCGGCACATTCGTTCACTCACAGGTCGAGAAAATCATAATAAGGTATAAAGTAAAACAACGAGTGTTTTAATGAATTCTTACAGCTTTATCACTTCTACCAAGATCCGGACTATCCGACTCTGAGGAGACTTCCTTTTCCCGACAGCCACTGCGAATCTGTATTTCTGCCCCGTTTCCAAAATAAAAGTAGACTTTGACGTCGGGTAAATGCACAATAAAAAACCTTTTTTTTTGTAATGAAATTGTCCAATATCCTCATATTTACACAACGGGTAAAAACAGCTGGAGTCTGGTCGTACATGTACTGTTTGTTTCATACTACATTATGAAATAACTTATAAACTTATTAACTTAAAAGACGGCTCATCTATCACAATGCTTCTCAACCTTTTTAGACCTGGTACCACCCATCATCAAACCAAAACCTCCTAGTACCACCTATTAGTCTCAACACAGAAACACATACACCACACACACACTTGTACACAGTAGGAAGATTTAGGCGAGTCTACAGGTTTATCCTTCAAATGTCAAGTCAGATTTATTTATATAGCGCTTTTTACAATGGAGCATTGTCTCAAAGCAACTTTACAAGTTTAGATTAGCTCCTAATATCTATGTCCAATCCCAAATTGAGCAAGCCTAGGGCGACAGTGGCAAGAAAAAACTCCCTAAGTGTTATGAGGAAGAAACCTTTGGAGGACCAAGACTCAAAAAGGGACCCAACCTCCTTGGGTGGCGTAGATGATAAATCTAAGAATGAAACTAAAGTCATGGAGTCATGTGCACATCGGCATTCAGTAGTCCGATACACAGTCACTCTAGGATCCTGAGTCTAAGCAGGAAAGTCGTTAGTGGCACTTCGACCCCAGCCAACTTTAGGAAGGTGAGGGTTACTGTCCTCCGGTGTGGTCTGGGTATGGTGGGGCTGGAGCTTATGACGGAAGCAGCTTGAATGAAGCTGAAGGAGATGAACATCATGTGTGGGGCTGGAACTGGTACCGGAACACAGCTCGGAGAGAAAACAGTGAATGCAATTAGTTATTGAGTAAGAGCATAGTGTCTATTAACAATCACTGATGCCATAGGTAGCATGAGACCCCGGCAGCATTACCTATGCTGCTATAGCTAATGCTGCCGGGGTCTCATGATACACATGGCATGACGAGAGCATGAAACCAGCACATCTAAGAAGCCTTGAGCATTAAACATGCACATTTAGTTAGTCAGTTAGTTGGTGATCAGAGACGTTGGGTGACTGACTAACTGACTAACTGACTAAATTTGTAATTTTAATGCTCATTTTATGTGCTGGTTTCATGCTCTTGTTGCTGAGAATCTCACAGCACACAAATCATTGTGATCTTTGGTTCTTCCTCTGTTCCGCTATAGGTGAATCTAAACTTAACCTTGTGCCGTACCATTTCGTAGTGCTTTTTTGGAACTTGCTAACACTAGCTGTGCCTGCTTTGTCAGAATTCGCATCAGCTGATGCAAGGGCGAGCGATGGATTAAATTTATCTTCAATGAATTCAACAAGTATGTTTGATTTACCAGTTTGGGTTCACTGCTTCTGGCATCAGCTACTTCAGCCATGATATAATAGTAATTTTTTTTTCAAAGCATTCATTTGTAACTATTGTTTTTGGACAAATGACTTACCGATAACATCTCATAAAAATATTCTAAATATGGGAAGCAGATAACATGCTGTAGACGTAATGAAATGTGGGAGTCTGCATGGTCCATGTGGTAACACAAAACACAAATAAATTTTATTAAAACAAAATTATGAGAAGTATGAAACATATGTAATTTGCACATCATTAAAAAATTGCTTAATTATTAAATACTTCTATGTATATTTTCCAAGGTCATCTGGCATACCACCTTGTGTGCCTTCAAGTACTGCCAGTGGGACTCATACCACAGTTTGAGAACCACTAATCTATCGGTATACACTGCAGGAATTCACTTAGCACTACAGCTGGTGGAAGAGAATAACCAAAGATATAATGTTACTGGGTGATTCTTAAGTTAGGGGTATTTTTAACGTCCCCAGGTAAACTGATCTAAATCAAATCAATATTTGGTGTGACCACTCTTAACTTCAAATAAGCATCAATTCTTCTAGGTACACTAGCACACAATATTTGTATAACATCTTAACACAAGTAGGCATGGCAGACACCCAAGGGAAGAGATGTTAATAATTGGCTGTACTGGATTACACCTAGCCTTACATAAAATAGCGAAACACCTCACTGGACTTTACTTCAACTGCTGTACGAAGGAAAGATGAAAGAATGGAGTTAATGACTCATATTGGGGAAACAAAATATTACATTAGAGAATCTGCTTTTAAAAATCATCTAAGGAAACGTACACCATTTAAGCAATACAAGACTAATAGTGACAATTTAGTTAGTTGGTGGTTTGTTATTTCCTTTCAAGCTCCGCTCCACACTCCAGTCCAGTCGGTGGCGGTAAATGCACCTATAAAAAACAAATAAAAAAACAATGAAAACTACAGGAAGAGAAAGAAGCCGAAGAACGCAGAAGAGGCAGAATAACGGCCCAATTTTGTCTTTTAATACACAATTTCAGCCGGTCACCAAACACACGGATAATGTTGTAAGTAATGTGGTTACAGACATAGAAAAATGATGGACTGACGCAAATGTTCAACATTCATAATTATACCTGACTTTAAAGTGGCTCCAAAGATAATCTTCCATTTCTTACGAGTGGAATGGTATCAGTTCCTCGCTGAGGTATGGAGTGACACAACATATTATTAAAATTATTTTTTTAACAATTATTCAAATAAAATTAGTAATAATTTTGTTTTAATTACGTAAAGATAATGTGACATGCTTTCAAAATAAAATGTAATCATGGCTACCACTAAGCTTATATATAATTAAAATATGTAATTAATATAAGTTAATTAATATAACTAATAAGAACAAATAATTAATAAATAATAATTTATGTGTTGGTAATGACATGCTGAGGTAAATGGAAAAGGTGAAGGATACTTGACTTTATACTTATACTTGATTATATATGCTATACATGATTAAATTATTCACTTTCCAGCCATCAAAATGTTACTCTTCTTTCATGGCTGACGTGCTCTCCTGTCACTCTTTGTTTCCATAGTTAGGACATAAACAAGTGTTGCCTTCAAATAATTCGCTACAGAAATCATAGGCTGTTGATGTAATGATGATAATACTGGGGACGATAATATGTTGTTCAAAAATATTCAAAAGTTGTATAGATAGAAACAAAAAATAAAAATTCAACGTTTTTTTTTTTAAGAAAAAAACACACATTTATCAATTTTTATCATTTTACTGGACCAGAGAAATTTAAAAGTCTCGATTGTGGACAAGACCAAAGTAGCAAAGTGTTGATGTTTAAAACATTTTAAAAATCATAAGGATTTTGGTGCATACATTTTTTGTTGATGTAATAAATGATATTTTTACTACCTACCTATTTATTTTCTATCATTTATTCATATTCTATGGAATGTAAGCGGTACGTGACAGTCATTACAATTCCTTGAAAAATATACATCATAAACTGTTTAACATACAGACTCACTGAAAGTTTATTTGAGATTGTTTCATTTTTTATGATTCTTTGTGTTTTAAGATTTTTTATTTTAGAATAACGCTAGAAATTTTCCCATAAACTTGAATAGTGGATTTGTGTTTTGTGGTTGCTATGATGTAATGTAAATACTAAATATGTGTTGTTTTTTTCTTAGTCTGAAAGTTTTAAATTATGATCATCAATTAAGACTTAACTAAACTAGTGTAATGATGATAAGGTTATTTGTGTTGTTGTTGTTGTTATTATTTACCTTGTCAGCACTGAAGGAAATCAGTCCCAGAAATGCACCATTTCCTCAAAATTGTAAACACAAATCGAAAGCTACACATAATTTGTGTATAAATACATATTTTCATGCACTCCTGTCAAAACCAACTTACAGTGGACAAAAAAGTATTTAGTCAGCCACTGATTGTGCAAGTTCTCCTACTTAGAAAGATGAGAGAGGTCTGTAATTTTCATCATAGGTACACGTCAAACTATGAGGACAAAATAGAAAAAAATCCAGAAATCACATTGGATTTTTTTTTTAAAATTTAATGTGGAAATAAGTATTTGGTCACCCACAACCAGGCAAGATTCTGGCTCTCACAGACTGTAAACTTCTTCTTTAAGAAGCTCTTCTGTTCTTCCTCCTTACCTGATTAATGGCACCTGTTTGACCTCGTTATCTGTATAAAAGACACCTGTCCACAGCCTCAAACAGTCAGACTCCAAACTTAACCATGGCCAAGACCAAAGAGCTGTCGAAGGACACCAGGAAGAAAATTGTAGACCTGCACCAGGCTGGGAAGAGTGAATCTACAATAGGCAAGCAGATTGGTGTGAATAAATCAACTGTGGGAGCAATTGTAAGAAAATGGAAGACATACAGAACTACATGGAGGGACCTGATGAATGACCTGCAGAGAGCTGGGACCAAAGTAACAAAGACTACCAACAGTAACACACTACGCCGAGAGGGACTCGGATCCTGCAGTGCCAGGCGTGTCCCCCTGCTTAAGACAGTACATGTCCAGGCCCGTCTGAAGTTTGACAGAGCATATGGATGATCCAGAAGAGAATTGGGAAAATATCATGTGGTCAGATGAAATCAAAATAGAACTTTTTGGTAAAAACTCAACTTGTGTTTGGAGGAAGAAGAATGCTGAGTTGCATCCCAAGAACACAATACCTACTGTGAAGCATGGGGGTGGAACCACAGTGAGAGCCATTATCCACAAATGGGGAAGACATGGAACAGTTGTGAACCTTCCCAGTACTGGTCGGTTGACCAAAATTACCCCAAGAGCGGAGCGACGACTCATCCAAGAGGTCACAAAAGACCCCACAACAACATCCAAAGAACTGCAGGCCTCACTTGCTTCAGTTAAGGTCAGTGTTCATGCCTCCACCATAAGAAAGAGACTGGGCAGAAATGGCCTGCATGGCAGAATTCCAAGACGAAAACCACTGCTGAGCAAAAAGAACATTAAAGCTCGTCTCAATTTTTCCAGAATACATCTTGATGATCCCCAAAACTTTTTGGAAAACTGACGAGAAAAAAGTTGAGCTCTTTAGAAGGTGTGTGTCCCATTACATCTTGTGTAAAAGTAACACAGCATTTCAGAAAAAGAACACAAAGGGTAAAATATGGTGGTGGGAGTGTGATGGTCTGGGGCTGTTTTGCTGCTTCAGGACCTGGAAGACTTGCTATGATAAATGAATCTATGAATTCTGCTGTCTACCACAAAATCCTGAAGAAGAATGTCCGGCCATCTGTTCGTGACTCAAGCTGAAACAAACTTGGGTTCTGCAGCAGGACAATGATCCAAAACTCACCAGCAAGTCCACCTCTGATTGACTGAAGAAAAACAAAATGAAGACTTTGGAGTGGCCTAGTCAAAGTCTGACCTGAATCCTATTGAGATGCTGTGGCATGACCTTAAAAAGGCCGTTCATGCTCGAAAACCCTCCAATGTGGCTGAATTACAACAATTCTGCAAAGGTGAGAGGTCAAAATTCTTCCACAACGCTGTAAAAGACTCATTACAAGTTATCGCAAACACTTGGTTGCAGTTGTTGCTGCTAAGGGTGGCCCAACCAGTTATTAGGTTTAGGGGGCGATCACTTTTTCACACAGGGCCATGTAGGTTTGGATTTTTTTCTCCCTTAATAATAAACACCTTCATTTAAAAACTGCATTGTGTGTTTACTTGTGTTGTCTTTGACTAATATTTAAATGGGTTTGATGTTCCGAAACACTTATGTGTGACAAACATGCAAAATATAGGAAATCAGGAAGGGGGCAAACACTTTTTCACACAGCTGTAGTATGGTATGCTTGTTTCACCACAGGGAAAAGATTACTCCAGCCTCATCAGGTGTGGCAAAAACTGTCGCAAAGTACACTCATTGACAAAAAAAGAACTTATCAAGAAAGAGTTGTTGGAATCAAATTAAACTTTATATGAATAAATGTAATGATGATATATTTAAGTGATTACATTATTAAAGTGAAAGGATCATTTTATTGGGCAAAACAATACAACAGAAATGAGGCTCGTTACCCTGCTATGCCATCTCTACCCTGGATACAAGATGAGAACAGTTGTATCGTGTCCTGTGGCACATTTGACCACAGATGTTGTAGTTGGGCCTGTAGATCCTACATACCGGTACTTGTAGGTTGCTGAAGCTGATGTCCAAGTTGGTCCCATAAATGCTAAATCTGGTGACTGGGCAGGTTGCAATCTGGCAGAGACATTCAAGCATTATCCTGCTGAAAGCATCGAGCAGCTATGCTAGTGCCCTGAGTTCATCACAAGAGGAAGTGTGCCTTTGATTTTTCATTTTCAATCCATTACGGACTAAATTACGTGAGTATTTTCAACAGTTTATTGTAAAGTAAGCTTTGTGTTAATTATTTTGGCCAACTGTAGGTTACTTTGTTTTAAACAGTACTTACTTTTCATTACTTATCATAGGCTCTGCTATTATAAGTATGCACCGCTCTGCCAAACGCTCATTAAACTCCTCAGTTCACGATACATTTAACTTATGATGGATTTGTCCTTCATAACTCAGGGAGCACTTGTACAATACAACTCCATTAATGCATATAATGCCTAATACAGTATGGATTTTCTGGGGGTCTGAAACAGATTAATTCAATTTACATTATTCCTTTTTTTTTGCTCAGTACGCAGCACTATCGACTCTCGACAAGCCATCTGGAACAAATTAACAACGAGAACCGAGGTACCACTATATACAATTTTGGCCAAATCTTTGACCTCCCCTCCAAATTCCCAAAACTATGCCTATGTTTTAAAGTGCAAATGGATTACAGAAGACATTAAATAACATTGCTGGCCATGGTTCTGTACTTAAGCCATATAGTGACTGATGAAAGGCATGGTGTCCTCGGATGTAGTCGATTCTAAAGGTGACATAAACACATTTTAGCAACGTGATTCTCAGTTATTTTAGATATAGTCTATCCTATTGTTTACAGCATAAACATAAAATGCCACAAAGTTGAATCAAAAGTCAATTTGTGATTGATTATTTACTTTTTTAACCACTGTTGGTACTGGGTGTTTGTGACCTGCTAAATAGGCCTTCCAACATGACTGTAGCTGAATTCAGTGCTCCAGTCAGCTGTTTTTTCTGTCTGTTGACCAACATTGAACAATTCCAACAATCCAACAAATCGAAATCAAAGCCACTATTGGCTCACCATCCTTCATTCCCTTTCCATACCCAGTTTAGGGTCATGGATGGGCAAGGACCTATCCGGCAACACAGGGCGCAGTGCTGGAACCGACCCTGGACAGGATGCCAGTCCATTGCAGAGTGCACTCACTGTTTGAACCACAATTCACAATTTGAGCCCGATGAATCCTGGCATTGTCATCTCGGATTAACCTGGTTGTTCAGCATATTCACTTAGTCAGCTGACTTCTTTGGGCACATAACGTTGCTGAACCTAGACCTTCTTAAGGTTTTCTTAAGGCTACACAGCTGTTACGTCCCAAACCCTTGAGTTCCCTTCGCATTGTGCGTGTGCAAATGCTCTTATTTTCACTATTAAACATATCCCTGAGTTCTAGTGTTGTTTTTCAACGATTTGATTTCACCAATGTTTAAGTAATTGCCTATCGCAGTCATTCAAGATTTTTTTCTGACCACATTCTTTCCTCAAAGATGACATTTCCCCACTGTCCTTCCACTTTTTAATAATGCATTGGACAGTTCTTAAGCCGATTGTAGTAGTTTCAGCAATCTCCTTAGATGTTTTCTCTGCTTGATGCATGCCAATAATTTGACCCTTTTGAAACAGATTAACATCTTTTCCAAGATGACAGGATGTCTTTCGACGTGGTTGTTTAACAAATGAGAAACTACTCACTGCATCAGTTAGGGTTAAATAACTTGTTGTCAGCTGAAACATAATCATTAATGAAGTAATTATCCGATGGGAGGCTCTTACCCATTTGTTTAGTTAAATCCAGGTGGTGACATTTTTTTGGCCAGGCAGTGTGTTTTAAATGGGAAAAGTTTGTGACGATTGTCAGACGCAGTGATAGTGACATCTAGTGTTCACACGTGGTACTTCATCATTTCACCTTAACTGCTCTCACCTTTCCGCCACAACCAGGGACTCGAAATTCCATCCCTGATTGCACCGAACTGGCAGAATAATCATTCAGTGAGACAATCAGCCGGCTTGGCCGCACTCTGATTCGACCTTTTTGGTAAAATAGTCCAAAGAGATGATAACATAACAGTTGATCTTTCTAAGGGAACGGGATCCAAAACTTCGTGGGTGAGCAGGACTGCGTAGTCAGCATCGGAACGTGAGCATGCTCCTACGATCCCTTACGCATTGTACACCCATCACAGCAGTGCACAAACTGCTCCACATCATTGCGACAGTAGAACCACTGACTCAACCTGCCGAATGTTTTGACCACACTGATGTCCCAACCCTACTTGACCACTCAGGCTTTTGTCCCGTGTCCAACCAACGCCAGAGCTGGACGAACTGTTCGTCATGCTCCTACGCCCTTTGCAGCGCCTAATGAAACGTGACCGGTACGGAACGTAAATGACGTGCCCAGCAGGTAGAACTTAAAATGCTTGAGTTCTGCCACAACTGCGAGTAACTCGTGCCATGTAATGCAATAGGCTTGGACAGGCGCTGGCTGTAATAGGTGATTACACACTCGGTGCCGTCCTGGACCTGGGACAGTAGGGCACCAATACCCAAGTTACTAACATCAGTGTTGATGATAAACGGACGCCAGGGATGGGAAGAACCAAAACCGGTGCAGTGCTGAAAGTGACACAGAGATGCTGATGCCTCATTCGCTTCATCAGACAACTGAAACACCACACCCACACCTTTTCCTGTAAGCCAGCGTAGGGGAGCAGAAATGTCTGCAAAACACTTAAGGAAGTGTTGGTAATACGACGCCAGAGCTAGAAACCTTCACAACTGCCTGACATCGACAGTCGTGGGCCACTGATGACATGTCCCAAGAAACACATCTTAGCAGCAGGTGGTACTTCTTGAGATGGATACTGAAAAATACAAGACGTAGACTTGATAAAGCATACGACACAGCATGAACCAAAAGGTAATCCAAGAAACTATACAGTTATTTTGGGGAACATCAACTAACACATGCTCCAGGAGCTGCTCAAAGGTCTTGGAAGCATTTCACAAACTGAATGGCATAATGGTAAACTGCACAAGTTCTTCACCAATTGAGAATACAACCCTTTCATGTGCCTTGTCCATTAACGCAACTTGCCAGTAACTGGAACATCCAGTGAACAGAATCACTCCGAGCCTGCACCCCATCCAGCATGTCATCAATGCGCAGTACAGATGCTTGTCTTGCTTGGTCGTGTTAAGCTTATGGTAATCCAGACAATTGCCACATTTCTCTTTCACCAACACCACAGGTGATGTCCACGGACTGTGAGACACCTCAATGACACCAGCCACCAGCATCTCCCGAATCGTGTTAGGGGGGACCTGTTTCTTTGCCTACGGCAACCAGTGTGGGCGCAGATTGTCAATTGCCATTGTCAATGTGATGCTGCAGCAGATTGGTATGAGTGCAATTCTTCTTGCTCGCTGTAAAGATGTCAGTAAATTCCTCGAGTAAATCCGACAGTTCTTGCCATAATGAGTCCATAAGCTCGGCGCTGCTCTGCTACCACAACTCGTGCACAGCATTTACTCTAACCTATTTACTTAGTTCAGGCTAAACAGGCTTGGATTCACGTAGCACGGTATCTGTGGCATGGGCTGCTGGGCACACAGTGCAATGACATTGGAGTGGTATCTGCTCGCCACGAACAACAACAAATTCACAACACATATCCAGTGAAGCACTCAATTCTGCCAGCAAATCCAAACCCAAAATGCAAGGTTCACTTATCTCTGCCAAGCAGAAAGTGTGTTTGACAACAGATTTACCCATCCAGGCCTGCACTTCAGTTCGGCTTAGGAACAGAATAGTCATACCGGTTACAGAGCGCAGATGAGTCCCATCAGCAGAACACCTGCTCTGCTTAAAGCAAGTAAGAACATCCTGCTTTAAGATAGAAATGGTAGACCCAGTGTCCACCAGTGCAGAGATTAGAACACCACTGAGTTTGCACTGAACCCAAAGTCCATGTTGAGTGATGATTTGCCCCAACAGATGCTCAACAAAGGTTTCCACTCTGGTGCAGGGCCATGCTCCCTTCACACACAGGCCTTGTCATTGTTTAACGCCGGCTCATCATCTTTACACTCTCGCCAACGAAGACACAATCCCTTGTTCAGCTCGTCGTGGCTCACTAGTGCCTCATCACCGCCTCATAGACACCCTCATCAGCAGTATAACTGGAGAAAACTTTACATGAAGAACCAGAAGACTTGGGAATTAGGCTATGCACTGCTCACTCTGCCTCTGCTGCTGCCACTTCCAACGCCGCTGGTGCCACACAATGATGCCACAGAGAATCCGGAGTCAGTGCATAGAAACATCTCCAGAACCATTTCGCTCTGTACTTCAGCGGGGAATTCATGGTAAGTCTGACGCACTATCGTCAACACCTCTGCCTCTAGCACAGGAACTCTTTCGCCGGTCTGACACTGTCGTTCTTAAAGCACCATCAAGGTCGCCGGCAACACTCTCAACCTAGCTATGGACTGGGGTGCTCTCATCACCAGCCACCCTGTCTCCAAATGGCTTTGTTGGCTGGCTCCATCCAGTAGATCCGGGCAGGCGTACCACTCAGTGCTCAGACTCCAAAGGACATGCTCGAAGCGCTGGAGCCATCACTGCTCCTCCCAGATCTGCTGCTCCATATCCGTGATCAGCTTTTTTACCCTCTGCGCCTCTAGGGGCCTCTCACTATCCCACTTCTGACATTGTTGTGGTGTTTAGGTAGATGAAGAAACCACATCTGAAGCAGAAACTTTGCTCATTATGTAGAACTTTATTACACAGCCTTATAAGAACTATTTACCAGTCAGTGTGACAGAAAGGCCACTGAGACAAGGCCGCTAAGTGGTGCTTGAAAGTTTTTGGGCCCTTTAGAATTTCTATAGTTAAGAATAAATATGAGCTAAAACATCATCAGATTTTCACAAAAGTCCTAAAGGTAGATAAAGAGAACCCAGTTACACAAATTAGACAAAATATTATACTTGGTCACTTCTCTATTGAGGAAAATAACTGCTCACTTCAGGTCCTTCCACAACATTTTGATTGACTTAAAGTTAGGACTTTGACTTGGCCATTCCAAAACATGAACTTTATTCTTCTTTAACCGTTCTTTGGTAGAACAACTTGTGTGCTTAGGGTTGTTGTCTTGCTACATGACCCACCTTCTCTTAGGATTCAGTTCATGGTCTCATCTGTTAACAAAACATTCTTCCAATAGCCTTCTGGCTTGTCCATGTGATCTTTAGCAAACTGCAGAGGAGCAGCAATGTTCTTTTTGGAGAGCAGTGGCTTTCTCCTTGTAACCCTGCCATGCACACCATTGTTGTTCAGTGTTCTTCTGATGGTTGACTCATGAACATTAGCATTAACCAATGTGAGAGAGACCTTCAGTTGCTTAGAAGTTACCCTTGACCTTGCCAACTATTACACGTCCTGTTAGAGTGATCTTTGTTGGGCACTCCTGGGTAGGGTAACAATTGTCTTGAATCTTTCTGACTGTGGATTGGTGGAGTCCAAACTCTTTAGAGATGGTTTTGTAACCTTTTCCAGCCTAATGAGCATCAACAGCTCTTTTTCTGAGGTCCTCAGAAAGCTCCATTGTTCATGTCATGATACACTTCCACAAATATGTTGTGAAGAGCAGACTCTGATAGATCCCTGTTCTTTAAATAAAACACGGTACCCACTCACACCTGATTGTCATCCCATTGACTGAAAACACCTGACTCTAATTTCACCTTCAAATTAACTGCTAATCCTAGAGGTTCACATACTTTTATGTGTTAAAATTGATGATAAAATTTACATAGACTAATACTTCTGAAAGGTTTAGAATGTAGAAATTATTAACCTACCTTAGATGATTAACTATTTAAAAAGAATTATTACAATTAATTCAACACGGTATAAATATGGGGAAAAAAACATCTTGAGCAGCACTATTTGCTCTAAACTGAACCATCCTAAGTTCTCTGTGTCTCAAGATAATGTCATGTCTTGAAAACATGGCTTGTCTTCAAGACATACAAAATTATTACTTCCATGTCTCAAGACAGAGAGATGTCTTCATTCATTCAGTCTTAAGATGTCTTGAGACGTCTTGGTATAACAAAATGTCTCAAGACATCTTATCTAAACCTGTCAAGACATCTTAAGACACAGTGATAGCTGGGTCAAGTCAAGTCAAGTCAGATCTATTTATATAGCGCTTTTTACAATGGAGCATTGTCTCAAAGCAACTTTACAAGTTTAGATTATCTCCTAATAACTACGTCCAATCCCAAATTGGCAAGAAAAAACTCCCTGAGTGTTCTAGGAAGAAACCTTGGGAGGACCAAGACTCAAAAAGGGACCCAACCTCCTTGGGCGGCATAGATGATAAATCTAAGAGCAAAACTAAAGTCATGGAGTCAAAGTTCGAATAAAATGTGAAGTATGCACATCGGCATTAAGTGGCCCGGGTATGGTGGGGCTGGAGCTGATGACGGAAGCAGCTTGAGTGGAGCTCCATCAGAATGAACATCATGTGTGGGGCTGGAACTGCCGGAACACAGCTCGGAGAGAAAACAGAAAATGTAATTAGTTATTGATTAAGAGCACAGTGTCTATTAACAATCACTGATGCCATGTCAATCACTGATGCCATGTGTGCATGAGACCCCCGGCAGCATTAGCTATAGCAGCATAGCTAGAAAGAGGAGAACTGGTAGGAAACACAGCCAAGAGGGATCACATGAGACATTGGCAACCCCACGAGCGGCAGAAGACAGCAACCAAGGTCTCTGATCACCATAAGACTCTTTGACTATGAACCCCCAGCTCAGGCAAGGATGCACGAGTCAAGATCACGAGGACCGAAGCCCAGTTCAGCCAGACCGCCCACTCAACACTCCCGGCTAGCGGACAAGGCAGGCAGGCCAGACATGACTCCAGACTCCGTCACCAGTGACCCAAGCCATGCATCCTGGTCTAAATCTAGTCAAAATCCTGTGTAAATAGGTATGTCTTTAGCCTAGACTTAAAAATTTGTAGAGTGTCTGAGTCTCGAACTAAAGTGGGAAGTTTATTTCATAGTTGGGGGGCCATGTATGAGAAAGCCTTTTCCCCTGCTGTGACTTTTTTAATTCTAGGAACTAAAAGAAGTCCTGTACCCTGCGAACAAAGTAGACGAGTTGGATTGTAAATCTCTAAGAGTTCACTGAGATAATGTGGGGCCAGGCCATGTAGAGCTTTATAAGTTATAAGAAGTATTTTGTAATCAATGCGGAATTTGACTGGTAAAACCAGTGTAGTGATGATAGAACAGGAGTGATATGATCAAATTTTCTAGTTCGAGTTAGCACTCGGGCAACTGCATTCTGAACTAACTGAAGTTTATTTATAGATTTACTAGAGCATCCAGTAAGTAAGGCGTTACAGTAATCCAACCTTGAGGTTATAAACGCATGAACAAGTTTTTCTGCATCATTAAAAGAGAGGATACTTCTAAGTTTAGCGATATTATGTAATTGAAAAAAAGCAATTCGAGTGATGCTGCTAATGTGCGCATCCAAGGAGAGATCTGAATCAAATGTGACCCCTAAGTTTTTTTTACAGACGGACTGGGCAATACTGGACAGTCATCTAGATTTAGGATAGATGTAGCCAGCCTGTCTCTCACAGCCTTGGGTCCCACTAATAGAACCTCAGTTTTTATCTGAGTTAAGTAAGAGAAAATTAAATAACATCCAATCTTTTATTTCCTTTACACAGTCCTCTATTTTGTTGATTGTAAGGCTGTCATTAGGTTTGGCTGATATGTACAGCTGTGTATCATCTGCATAGCAGTGGAATTAATGCCATGTTTACGAATAACTGAGCCTAGTGGCAGCATGTACAGAGAGAATAAAAGCGGGCCAAGCACTGACCCCTGAGGCACGCCACACTTCACTTTTGAGGGCTTAGATCTTAGATTATTTATATGAACAAACTGGTACCACCGGTCAGTTAAGTAGGATTTAAACCAAGAAAGTGCTGATCCCTTAATACCTACAGTATTTTCGAGTCTGTTTAGTAAAAACATCATGATCTATAGTGTCAAATGCTGCACTTAAATCTAACAGAACAAGAAAAGAAACACATCCCTTATCTGAGGACATTAACAAATCATTTAGTACCCTAATTAATGCTGTTTCAGTACTATGATGGGGCCTGAAGCCAGACTGAAATGTTTCATAAATTTCATTCCTTTGGAGGTAACTGCAGAGCTGCTGATAGACGGCTTTTTCTAAGATTTTGGACAGAAACGGTAGATTTGAAATTGGTCTATAAGTAGATATCACACAAGGGTCAAGATTGGCTTTTTTTAATCAGTGGTTTGATAACAAACAGACTTAAAGGATTTGGGCACAGGTTGCTGAACAGTTTGGTGATGTGATGAGCATCGAGTTTTATGCCTAATGTTTTCTATCTTATCATTAAAGAAAGTCATGAAATCATTACTGTTCAAATTATACAGAATGGGAGAGTCACTTTCTGTGGGGTTTCTTTGTTAATTTGGAGACTGTATTAAAGAGAAATCTTGGATTATTCTTATTTTTCTCTATGATTGAAGAGAAGTATACAGCTTTAGCTTTAGTGAGGGCATGCTTATACTCTGCCATGCTGTCCCTCCAAGCAATCTTAAACACCTCCAATTTACTATGTCTCCACTTGCGCTCTAAATGCCGTGTTCTTTGCTTTAAGGTACGGGTGTGGTCATTATACCATGGTGCTAGCCTTCTTTCCCTAATACGTTTGACCCTAGCAGGGGGAGTCGTGTCAAGGGTTGAGCGAAGCACACATTCTAATTGGTCATTTACACACTCAAGATGATTGATCTCCGTAGGTGTATTAAATTTCAAGTCTGGTAGGTTTTAATAAATGCAGCTGGAGTAGCAGATGTGATGCACTTGGTGTGATAACGAGGCAGAAGGATTTCATTTATTAGAGATAGCTCAAATACTAAAAGATAGTGATCTGAAATCTAATCACTTTGCGGGAAAACATCAAGGTTATCTATATTGATACCAAATATTAATATTAGATCTAAAGTATGATTACAGCAGTGGGTTGGTCCCATCACATTCTGAGTGATACCCATGGATTCTAAGATGGACTCAAAAGCAATTTTTAAGTGGATCCTGCTCATTGTCAAAGTGAATATTGAAATCACCTACAATTAAAGCCTTATCTGTTGACAGTAGTAAGCAAGAAAGAAAGTTAGCAAATTCCTGAAGAAATTCTGAATAGGGACCTGGAGGGCGGTAAGTCGGTGGTAAGGGTAAATAGTGATAAGCTGAAAAGAGTGTGGTTTTGACTTCCATAACGATGGATCAGTCACATTAAGAATCGTATTTCAAAAGAATTAGCTTTGTAATGGGAGTTAGCTGTAACACCTAACTCTTCCATTAGGACGAGGGCGATTAGCATGACTGTATCCAGGAGGTGAGGCTTCATTTAAGGCTAAATATTCATCAGGTCTAATTCAAGTCTCAGTGAGACAGAGAGCGTCTAAGCGTTTATCAGTGATCATTTCATTTACAATTATTGCTTTATTTGTAAGTGATCTAATGTTAAGTAATCCTAGCTTTAGTCTAATGTTGTTATTTCTTTGGCAGCTATCTGTGTTTATACTAATGAGGTTATTAAAACAGACTATTTGAGAGCGTTTACGTTTAGGGCAGATGCGGGTAACAGACACAGTTTCAATAATGTGGGTTCTGGGTGACGGTGCATGGCTACCAGCAGACAGTTGGTTAAGCCGGTCTGTCTGCTGCCTGACCCCTGCTCTAGATAGTCAGCCCCTAACCAATCGGGCTATAAGACTATGGGTAATGTTGCAGGAGATGAGAGCAGCACCCTCCCGAGTGGGATGGACACCGTCCCATCCTAAAAGGCCAGGCTTATACCCTCAAAGGCTGTCCAGTTGTCTATATAGCCCACATTGTTTTCAGAGCACCACTTGGACAGCCAGCAGTTCAGCGCGACCATAACCTGCTGTAGGCTTGGTCACCTCGCCGCATTGGGATGGGGCCAGAGCAGACTACAGCATCGGACATCGCCTTCGCCACGCTAACCACCTCTACAAAATTAGCCTTAGTAACCTCTGACTGACGAAGGCGTATATCATTAGCCCCTACATGAATAACTATCCTAGAGAATCTGCGGCTCTCAAGTTCACTAAGACTCGTTACAATGTCCGGCACTCTGGCTCCGGGGATACAGAGAACTCTAGCTGCTGGTGTTCCTAAAGGGGTAGCAAGTTTCACGTGTCGTAAAATAGAGTCACCTATGATCAGAGCTCTTTCAACAGGCTGCTCACTGAGGAGGGCAAGCCTGTTGGACACGTGAACAGGTAAAAGAGTGGTGCTCTCGTGGACTAGCCTTACGACTACGTCGCCGAAACCGTCACCCACTTGCCCTGCTGCGAGGACTCTGCCGGGGCTGGGGCTCTAACTTCACCTGTGGCATCCAGATCTGCTAAGCTAGGAGCTGAGCTAGCCTTCTGTAATGTCTGGATGCGCGCCTCTAAAACTACAATCTTCTCCGTCAGACTAGCTACAAGCCTACACCTATCACAAGTAAAATTTACACTAATGACGGAGGAAGAATAGCTAAACATGCCACACTCGGCACAGGGAACAAGCACAGCAGAAGCCATGTTAGTACAATTAATGAATTAAAGGTACTTAGCTTCGGGTGGTGTTGTGGGGTGCCGAGTGAAGATATGGTTCAGCTGCAGCCGATGGTCCAATGCAATGTATCTATACGATTATATATGATACAGATGCGATCGGGAATTAAAATAGTTCAAAGGTAATATACTGCTAACAGCTACGAAACGGCGTGCGTCCTGTGTGCAATCGGGGAGAATGAGTCTGGGTTGCCAGATTCTCGCAATCCTCGCGTCAGTGCTCAGCGTTCTCTCAGCGTTCTCTCAGCGTTCTCTCAGCGTTCTCTCAGCGTTCTCTCAGCGTTCTCTCAGCGTTCTCTGGGTATGTATACGTTTTTTGTTTTTCTTCGGCTATTAGGAATTGGCTCCCATGGCTCCATTAACCATTATAACAATAACATTATGCATTTTTAGGGCACAGTGTCAAATAATATAGAACTCTTTGGTTTTATAATTATGTGATTTCTTACAACTGATACCTAAACTATAGAAGTCATGCCAGAATACGATCAAAAACCTGATGTAAAACATGCAGAGTTGACTTACAAAATGACTCTGATGGGAATGAATGTGACAACTTCAGAAAATAATGTAAAATATTCACGTTTGATGTTAAAATGGAGGGAAAGTATTTTCTATAAAGTGGAAATGTTACCGTTTGACATCAAAGTTTTAACATTTTGATGTGACACAGTGACAGATTTAGCATTTTAATGAATAATCTTTGTCAAACTCAAATGGCACCTATTCTATAAAAACGCCGATCTACAGTAAGAACTCGCGGTTCTCCAATCTGTCCACAAGGGGGTATCATGCATTCATTATTGACCAGAAATTGAGAGCACCAGTGTAACGCACAGAAAATATGTATGTGCTCGCTCATGTTTACCCTGCTTACGCATGGGGCTGCTGTGCACTGCTGTTCGATTTCTACTGTTATTTAGCAGCCAAATGTCTTTAGCAAATTGCTGCTGCTTTCCTAAGTTTCCATTGGTTGGAAACAGTGACGGTGACACCTACAATTGTAGTGTTTGCTTCAACGTGAACCAAAAGAATCAGGGGGGTATTTCAGAAAGCAGGTTTAACAATCCCTGAGTTAAAATCTGAACTTTGGGTTGACCAATCCTGAACGGTCCAACTTTTTTTGGACAGTTTTTTGGAAAGTTTTCGGTTTCAGAACGGGGGATAACGTGTAGTTCAGTCAACTCCGAGTTACTTTAACCCTGAGTAAAGCTCGTGCACGAGGAGATACAAAGCCCTCATCAATGGAACGCAGATAACACGAATCAGCACAGCAACGGGAGAAAAAACCGGGCTCAGTCCTCGCACTTCAACCCAGTAGAGTTCGAAATAGGTGCGTATATACACTACTCAAAAAATCAAGGGAACACTTAAACAACACAATATAACTCCAAGTACATCAAACTTCTGTGAAATCAAACTGTCCACTTAGGAAGCAACACTGATTGACAATCAATTTGACATGCTGTTGTGCAAATGAAATAGACAACAGGTGGAAATTATTGGCAATTAGCAAGACACACTCAATAAAGGAGTGGTTCTGCAGGTGGGGACCACAGACCACTTCTCAGTACCTATGCTTTCTGGCTGATGTTTTGGTCACTTTTGAATGTTGGTGGTGCTTTCACACTTGTGGTAGCATGAGACGGACTCTACAACCCACACAAGTGGCTCAGGTACTGCAGCTCATCCATGATGGCACATCAATGCGAGCTGTGGAAAGAAGGTTTGCTGTGTCTGTCAGCGTAGTGTCCAGAGGCTGGAGGCGCTACCAGGAGACAGGCCAGTACACCTGGAGACGTGGAGGAGACCGTAGGAGGGCAACAACCCGGCAGCAGGACCGCTACCTCCACCTTTGTGCAAGGAGGAACAGGAGGAGCACTGCCAGACCCCTGCAAAATGACCCCCAGCAGGCCACAAATGTGCATGTGTCTGCACAAACAGTTAGAAACCGACTCCATGAGGATAGTATGAGGGCCGGACGTCCACAGATGGGGGTTTTGCTCACAGCCCAACACCCTGCGCTTGGCGTTTGCCAGAGAACACCAGGATTGGCAAATTCGCCACTGGCGCCCTGTGCTCTTCACAGATGAAAGCAGGTTCACACTGAGCACATGTGACAGACGTGAGTCTGGAGAGCCTCATTTTGACTTGTTTTAAGGACATTACATTAAAGTTGGATCAGCCTGTAGTGTGTTTTTCCACTTTAGTTTTGTGTGTGACTCCAAATCCAGGCCTCCATTGGTTAATAAATTTGATTTCCATTGATGATTTTTGTGTGATTTTGTTGTCAGCACATTCAACTTTGTACAGAACAAAGTATTCAATGAGAATATTTCATTCATTCAGATCTAGGATGTGTTATTTGAGTGTTCACTTTATTTTTTTGAGCAGTGTATAATCTGAGCATAGATTTAGGAAAAAATAATTCAGTAGCCGAATTACGTGAGCTGGCGTGGCAAAAAATGCTGCCCGAGTCAATGGCGTGAGTAATAACTGAAAAAAAGTTTTATTTTATAGTATAGTTTAAAATATAGTTTATTTTACCCTACCTAATTAAATAATATTCAGTGATTATGTCATATATGTAAGTAGTTAGTGAAATTTCCTAAGAGAGAAAAAAGTAAATTGTTCAGCCATTCCAACAGTATTTCATATTATCTATTTGAAAGCAACACCTACATGCCTTTATACATACAAGTCTCCCAATTTGTTCAGTGTTGGATGTGTTCAAATTTGACCTCTATTATAGCCAATAGACAAAGGCTGAGGGCCAAAAACAGGTCGTCCACCACCTCTCACAGAGGCTGAAGAGACGACCCTCATTCAAAACATCAGTATTAACCTCTGTACTGCATTTGTACTTGCAGTAAATAAAGAAGACTTTAGAAAAAGACAGGTACAGGTAGTCCTCGAGTTACGACGGTCTCGAATTATGACGTTTCGTGGTTACGACGCATCTCCCATTTACTGTATAAAGCCTTGTTTCGACTTAAGTGGTTTTGTGTCGTAAACGTCATAACGCGAACTTCGTGTTTGGTGTGCGCGGCGGAAGAATACACGGTTACGCGGCTCGTTTTTTGATAATTACTGTCTTAGGATAGGTGTTAGGATAGGATGAGTGCTTACAGTATGTTATTTACGTACAGTATGTATGTATGTTCCGACTTACACCGAAAATCGGTTTACGGCGCCACCTGGGAACGGATCTGTGTTGTAAGTCGAGGACTACCTGTATATTGTTTTTATTTGACACTAGGGAGGTGATAGGCTAATCAGAAATGATGGCAGCAGATTATGTCTCTCACTGCTCTTCCATCTCGTGCATCAGCGATGTGGTCAGGATCTATATCAGGATCGGTCACTGGATGAGTGGGACATTGTCTGATCACCAGTCATTGAGACCCCCAATACTCGTCTCTACCCTGGATCGTCCTGCTGGTCAGGCTCAGGATCAGGGCAAGGGGTCAGCAAATAGGGCTGGCAGGGGAACCTTCTGTCTGTAATCATCAAACTCTCCTATGACAGATAATACAAGGATACAGTTTAAATTATCAGTTGCAAATAGAACTAAATATTGATTATGAGAGGATATGGTTATATGTACAGTATGTATTCACCATGGGCAAATCTAGCACTTACTGTACACTCATGAAAACTTTACAAGTCATGCACAGACCCAGGCCACTTTGCTTCCATGTTGCTGATGATGTGGGCTGTATCACATATGATCTTCACACTGCAAAACAGTAATTAAATGCAGTGGCTGTATTGTGATTTGTATTTCATTTGTAATGCAAAATTGCTATTATTTAGGCCTACCTGCACATTAATGTAAAATGTCCCATTCACTTAATCTCCTTCATTTAGCAAAGAGTGCCATCTATGCAGCCAATCAAACTTGGAAACCCTAAAATCATATTAATATTAAAATCATATAGTCTCAAAGCTTGATACTAAATAAATTACTTGTTGCTTAGACTAATACCTGAACTTCTGTGGGATTCTTCTTTGATCAGGTTTGTGGCTCTGTGACTTTGGAACACCACAAAGGTTTATATTAGCCGTTTTAATGCAAGTGTCACATTTCTGACAGCCATACAGACGGCTGCTTTATAATATGCTCAGCATCAGTGATTTTGTATCGAAAACTCCTCTTGGCAAAGACCTGGAGCGCAACACAAAGAATTTGCTCCGAACTCAGGGCGTGTCCACGGAGTGTTATATGAGGGATTGATAGCGGAGAAGATTGTTAATAGCAATGATCGACTGTGCTGAGAAATGCTAAGGCTCACACAGATAATCATCAGGGAACGAGGAAACATTAACGCGGGGTCTGATCAGCCTCTCCCGACGGAGGTTTCTCCTTAGTGTTTGTGCTTAGAGGTGATAAAAACTCAGGGTTAGTTGAAGTCAACCTGCTAGCGAGCAGTTTAGCTTCACGGAGTATGTTGCCGGAGTAACTGACTCCAAGTTACGCTGAACTTGCTTTGTGAAACCGAAAACCTAGATTATCCGTAAACTCTGGGTCAACTTACTCTGAGTTTTCACTAAACCTGCTTTCTGAACTACCCCCCCGGTTACAGAGCAAGAAACAACCAGGTTCATTTCACTAAGAAAAGTGCGCGTGCAGATCGCGTACAGAAAGCTGGAACAGCGCGAGGAGGGAGAAGCAACCAAGAGCAAGCCAACAGCGACACCCAGTGTTACAGATGTGGAATGGACACTCACACAGCAGATGAATGCGGAGCCAAGACAGCGACATGCCTTTTCTGTCAGAAAACAGGACATTATGCACGCATGTGTTTCAAGAAGAAAAATAAAGCACAAATAGAAACGAACAGTGACAAAAGTAAAAACAAAAATGGGGAGAAAGAAAAGACAAAGTCAGGTAAACCAGTGAGAGTAGTTGTACAAGATGCTTTTGAGTCAGATTCAGATGAATTTATCCATGCTGTAGATCCTGAAGGTACTGAGACAGTCAATGTAAATGGGCAATGGCTGAAAATGGTCATAGATACAGGAAGTGGTAGAAACTTCATAGGAGAGGATCTATATAAAAGAACAATGTCTGCTGGAACAAAACTGAAATCAACTAAGAAGAGATTTTATGCCTAAGCACAAACTATTCCACTTAAATGTGTAGGGTACTTTGAGGCAGAAATGAGGTTGAAAGACAAAGTAGTCAAGGATAACATGTATGTGATCGAAAGAAATGTAGAAGCACTGCTAGGTAGAAAAACAAGCTTTGCATTAAAGATACTTAATACAGCCCCAGAATCCAGACACTTGACGACATTCATCACACACAGAGGGTGCTACCGTTTCAGAAAAGTTCCCTTTGGATTATCGAGTGTGCCGGAAGCCTACCAGAAGGCTATGGACTCTATGTTATGTGGAATGCCTGGCACCGTCTGCTGTATGGATGATGTAGTGGTCTTTGGAGAGAATGAACAGCAACTTGAAAAGAGACTGAGACAAGTCTTTCAGAGATTCAAGAACAGAGGTCTAACCCTCAACAGAGACAAGTGCATTTTCGGACTATGGCAGATTGAGATGCTTGGACATGTGATCACCGCCGAAGGAATCAAACCAGACCCTAGAAAAGTCAAAGCCGTCTGCAAAGCACCCAGACCTGCGAACGTCCAACTACTTCGCTCATTCCTAGGCACCTGTGGATTTCTGATTCATACCAGACTATGCAAACTTGTCAGAACCACTACGGAAACTGACTAGGAAATGACAAGCATGGGAGTGGACATGTGAAACCGAGAGATCATTCCAAGCAATGAAAGAAGCATTGGTGAGTGAGCCATGCCTAGCCTACTTTAAACTAGATGCACCCACAGTAGTCATTAGTGATGCAAGTCCAGTAGGACTAGGTGCAGTTTTGCTACAGACTCAATCAGGTGGACAGAACAAACCAGTAGCCTATGCAAGCCGTTCATTGACCCCAACAGAACGTCGCTATTCTCAGATAGGCTTTAGGATGCGTATGGGCTGTGGAACATTTTAGAACGTACTTGTGGGGGGCCAAGTTTACTCTACAAACAGACCACAAACCCCTCATTTACATGTTCAACCCAGACAAAGCAACGCTATCACTACCACGAATACAGAGACTTGGCTTGAGACTACAACCATATGATTATAAGATAGAACACATAGTCGGAAAGTCCAATGTAGCAGATTCATTTTCACGTCTTCCTTTACCAGAAACAGAATATAAGGATTATGTAGAAACGTATGTGGACAGAGTGTTGTCAGTGACAATGCATGAGGTACAAGCCATGAACCTTGAGGACATAAAACATAAAATGACAGAGGATGACACACTGAAGCAATTAAAGACTATTGTGGAGACAGGAAAATGGCCAAACCCAGTTCTGGAGGAATTGCAGCCATACAAAAGATGTGCTGGAGAGTTATGCACATGTGATGGACTTGTGCTGAGAGGACGCAGGATAGTGCTACCAAGAGCAATAGTGAAACAAGCACTGGGGATCGGACAAGAGACTCACCAAGGGGTGGTCCGTACAAAACAATATCTGAGGAGCAAATTCTACTGGCCCAACATGGACCTAGATGTAGAGAGACTGATCAGAAATTGCTCCGCCTGTGTGCTCAGCCAGCCATTAAATGAAGATCAACCCCTCCAACCATTAGAGCTACCACTGAGACCATGGACTAAGATAGGTCTTGATCTAGTAGGTTCTATCCAAAACCAGTACATACTGACTGTTATAGAATACTATACTTCCTTTCCAGAGGCTGTAGATATCTCGGACATTTCCTCAGCCACTGTAGTTAGAGAACTGACTAAGATATTTGCTAGATTTGGTTATCCCCTAGAAGCTGTTACTGATAATGTCAGGCAGTTTGTAGGACAGCTTTTTGAGTTATTTCTTAAGTCATGTGGAATTAGGCACATAAGTCATCACTGTATTATCAAAAGAGCAATGGGAAAATTGAGAGGTTTCACAGATACCTGATGAAAGCCTTCAGAGCAACCAAGTGTGAAGGAAAGACATGGAAAGAGGAACTTCCAAAGATACTGAAGGCATATCGCTCAACACCACACAGAGCTTCGGGAGAAACACCAGCTATGCTCATGTTTGGACGAGACATCCGTACTAAATGTCCGAACTTGGAGAAGGAATGTGGAACTCCAAAAGAGATGGAGAAAACAACAGATGTCAGAAACCATCATGAGAAATACACAACTAAAATGAAACAGTATGCTGACCAGACCAGCAGAGCAAAGGAGCACAACTTCAAAGTTGGTGATGTAGTCCACATTGCCAGTATGGAGAATGGGAAGCTGGATCCCACATTCAGAGACATTCACTATGTAATTTTGAGAAACACCGCCGACAATGCTTTTGAACTTGTCAACACAGAGGATGGATCAAGAGTGATCAGGAATGTCAAACATCGTTGCCACACACCTGTGGTAATGGACTTTGATGTTTTTGAGCCTCCATTGGAACACAGTACTCAAATTAACAATGACACAGTGGAAGAGCCGATTGCTGAGACCGCTCCAGGAGTCGAGGTCCAACCTAAGCCTGACCCACCTGTGTCTGAGGTCATCACTACCAGGAAGGGCTGTGTTATCAGAAAGCCCATCAGATACAGTGAGATTTGAGAAAAAAAAAAATGGTGTTATTGTAAAATGGAAATTAATGTTTTGATTTATTGAGAAGTTTTGTGTTATTGTGAGTAGAAATCGAGAGATGAGAATGAGACAGACATGGCGGCCAGAACGTGAACAGAACATGTGTTATTAAAGTAAGCATAAAACTGAACTAAAGGACTGTTTTTTTTAAACAACACAACAGTAATTAACAAATTAATAATTGTATAGACGCTACTGATGTGTTAGGCTTTAGAGTTAAGAGTTTTATTCCGAGTGTTCCACTTATTTTATTTCATGTGTGTGTTTACGCAGGTGCAACCCAACAAGCACAAAATGTAGCTACTTATCAGGAACTGAAGATGAAACACAAAATATAGTTCAAACAGGTAAGGTATAATATCATTACATGCAATCGTGATGTTGTTTAGAAAAAGGCTGAGGGCCAAAAAACAGGTGGGGGTCGTCCACCACCTCTCACAGAGGCTGAAGAGATGGCCCTCATTCAAAACACTGGGTGACCTGTTGCTGAAGGCATACCTGGAGGAAGCTCATCTGACCCAGCCACCCCCCAGGACCCAGTGGCCTATATAAGAGGGTAGTAATTCAAATTAAGGATATAAACTTATGTACGTTCATCGTTTTGCCACAGTGGGATCAGTGATGCCCACCCATCCATTACTAGACACAACTTGGCACACAGGCTTTCTTGTAGCAGTACAATTCTTTGTTATTGACTGCTGTTACCTTTCCAGATTCTTCATATTTCATGGTGACTCAGAGTTACATATTTAAAAAACTGTGATGCACACTGTTGTAGAAACAAAAGTCCAATTAGGTACATTGTTTAAATTAGTAATATTAGTAAAATTACTTAAAGTTATAATTTAACTGTCTAGTCTTCTCCATTTTCTACCAGTTACTGTTGGTGTAATCTGGTGGAGCCATAACGGAGCTCCATGCAGGTGTAAGTACTTTCAATACTCCACAGAAAATTGTTCATTTGTATTGCAGGAAGGTAATGAGGAACCTTGTCAGGTGCCACAGAGAGGGAAGATACAGAGAGGCCTACTGAGGTTTACACTTTGAAAATCACATGTAACAGCTGATCATACAGAGTGCTGCTGGAAATTACAATGGGGAAGAAGTTCCATCCACCTCCACAGCACAATGTATCTCAGTAAGATGTGGTTCAGAATTGGCCCATGACTTAGACCTGGCACTGTGATATTTAATGTCATTTTTTGTGTTCCTGTAGCTCCCGGTAAAAGGTGTATTTTTAGAAACAAATGATCCAATATTACATATTAGTGAGTGGAAAAAGTATGTGAACTTCTAGGATTAGCAGTTAATTTGAAGGTGAAATTAGAGTCAGGTGTTTTCAATCAATGGGATGACGATCAGGTGTGAGTGGGCACCCTGTTTTATTTAAAGAACAGGGATCTATCAAAGTCTGCTCTTCACAATCTATGTTTGTGGAAGTGTATCATGGCACGAACAAAGGAGATTTCTGAACACCTCAGAAAAAGAGTTCTTGATGCTCATCAGGCTGGAAAAGGTTACAAAACCATCTCTAAAGAGTTTGGATTCCACAAATTCACAGTCAGACAGATTGTGTACAAATGGAGGAAATGCAAGACCATTGTTACCCTCCCCAGGAGTGGTCGGCCAACAAAGATCACTCCAGGGCATGCAATAGTTGGCGAGGTGACAAAGGACCCCAGGGTAACTTCTAAGCAACTGAAGGCCTCTCTCACATTGACTAATGTTAATGTTCATGAGTCCACCATCAGAAGAACACTGAACACCAATGGTGTGTATGGCAGGGTTGCAAGGAGAAAGTCACTGCTCTCCAAAAAGAACATTGCTGCTCGTCTGCAGTTTGCTGATCACGTGGACAAGCCAGAAGGCTATTGGAAGAATGTTTTTTGTGGACGGATGAGACCAAAATAGAACCTTTTGGTTTAAAAGAAAAGCAATATGTTTCATTAAAGGAAAACACTGCATTCCAGCATAAGAACCTTATCCCATCTGTGAAACATGGTGGTGGTAGTATCATGGTTTGGGCCTGTTTTGCTGCATCTGGGCCAGAACGGCTTGCCATCATTGATGGAACAATGAATTCTGAATTATATCAGAGAATTCTAAAGGAAAATGTCAGGACATCTGTCCATGAACTGAATCTCAAGAGAAGGTGGATCATGCAGCAAGACAACGACCCTAAGCACACAAGTCGTTCTACCAAAGAATGGTTATAGAAGAAGAATCAAGTTAATGTTTTGGAATGGCCAAGTCAAAGCCCTGACCTTAATCCAATCGAAATGTTGTGGAAGGACCTGAAGTGAGCAGTTTAATGTGAAGTGAAAAACCCACCAACATCCCAGAGCTGAAGCTGTTCTGTATGGAGGAATGGGCTAAAATTCCTCCAAGCCGGTGTGCAGGACTGATCAACAGCTACAGGAAACGTTTAGTTGCAGTTATTGCTGCACAGGGGGGTCACACCAGATACTGAAAGCAAAGGTTCACATACTTTTACCACTCACTATGTAATATTGGATAATTTTCCTCAATAAATAAATGACCAAGTATGATATATTTGTCTCATTTGTTTAACTAGGTTCTCTTTATCTACTTTTTGTGTGAAAATCTGATGATGTTTTAGGTCATATTTATGCAAAAATATAGAAAATTCTAAAGGGTTCACAGACTTTCCAGCACCACTGTACATCCTCCTTAGTACATTACCCAAACTCAAGAGCCACAGCTAATTATTGTATATTAGCCTAAATGTTTAAACTTGGAGAGTATGATTCCCTAACAACCTCTATGTTCTGACTTCATGCAGGTCTTATTCTGATTGGATGAATTTCTTCTCATTCAAATTTGATTGGTTAAAAAAAACCCGAACACATTTGGTTGAAAAATCGAGCAATCTGATTGGTCACCCTAAACTTCCTCACAGGCAGTTCTGCTACAATCAGTCATAACTGCTAATCCCTGCTTAAAAATATATATAAAAAACAGCAAAGACCAGCATGTGTTGGTTCTCTGCTTGTCTTTGTTTTTGTTTTGTTTTTTTTAAACATTGACGGCTGCAAGGCTATTTCATCCGTACTGAAAACAGTCTCATCAGACACTGATTCTTATGGGGGTGGGTTTTTTTTTCAGACAACTTTGGGATTGTATGGTAAATGCTAATAAAAATAACTGCAGTGTTTTCTTACATTTACTTTGATTTTTTTATTGCAGACAGTATAAACCCAAGATATTTCATGTTTTGTCTGGTCAGCTTCATTTTATTTGTCAATAAACATCCATTCCTGCATTTCAGGCCTGCAACACATTCCAAAAAAGGTTGGGACGATAAAGCATTTATCATTTTATAATTTTGCTATTCCTTCCGACAACACTTAAAAGACATTTTGGCACCGAGGATACCAAGTGATGAAGTGGTTTCAGGTGTTTGTCCTATTCTTCCTGCAAACACGCCTTAAGGTGGGCAAAAGTTGTGTTGTCGTCATCACATTTTTCTTTTTAAAATTCTCCACACACTGGTCCATCCCAGATGCCTTTAAGCCCAGAGAATTCAATGCTGCTTCTAGACATGGTTAACATGAGACTTTTCTGCACAGTACAGTTTTAAGTGGCATTTGTACACTACTCTGTGTTGTAGTGCTTGATAAAGGTTTCATAAAGTAATCCCTTCCCATCTTTCTTAGAGGAACATTGTTTTTAAATATTTAGTACAGGTACTCTCCGTTTCACGATGGTCCGATATTTCAACAATAAACATAACCACACGTTCAGCAGGAACTGTGAATTTAGAAATTTCAGTTCTAGCAATATGCAGTACAATGCCATTCAGTATGTGATGGAGGGAGTCACATGGCGAGTGATGAGCACTGAAAAATGTAGTTAGGAAAAGTCATGGTCACAACAGTAAGCGTTTGTTTTTCATTTTCAATAAATTATAAATAAAATATTACATATTACATGAAATATTACATACTTTATTATTTAAAAAAGCTTTGAGTGTTTTAAGCATCTTTAAGGTAGGCTACACTGTCATATACAGTATATATTAAACCCCTCGATGTACAATAAATTCAATTTGATAGACATGTCAGAACGTATCCCAATCTACATTTACTCCTCAAAGACTCATATGGATACTGCTTTTGTACCAAATCATGATTACAATCACCTGTTGACATCACCTGCATAAAATCACATCATTATTAAGTTTTTCTACCTCATTACTAGCGCTAAATTTCTTAAACGTCCATTTTTTGGAATGTGTTGCAGGCTTGAAATGCAGGAATGGATGTTTATTAACAAATGAAGTTGACCAGACTGAAAATGAAACATCTTGGGTTCATATTGTCTGTAATGAAAGTCAAAATAAGACACATTGAAGTTTGTTTATTTGCATTTCCATACCATCCTTCCTTTGTTGGTGTCTATGCCTGGAGATAACAGATCTACACTGCTCAAAAAAATAAAGGGAACACTTAAACAACACAATATAACCAAGTAAATCAAACTTCTGTGAAATCAAACTGTCCACTTAGGAAGCAACACTGATTGATAATCGATTTCACATGCTGTTGTGCAAATGGAATAGACAACGGGTGGAAATTATTGGCAATTAGCAAGACACACTCAATAAAGGAGTGGTTCTGCAGGTGGGGACCACAGACCACTTCTCAGTACCTATACTTTCTGGCTGATGTTTTGGTCACTTTTGAATGTTGGTGGTGCTTTCACACTCGTGGTAGCATGAGACGGACTCTACAACCCACACAAGTGGCTCAGGTAGTGCAGCTCATCCATGATGGCACATCAATGCAAGCTGTGGCAAGAAGGTTTGCTGTATCTGTCAGCGTAGAGTCCAGAGGCTGGAGGCGCTATCAGGAGACAGGCCAGTACACCAGGAGACGTGAAGGAGGTCGTAGGAGGGCATCAACCCAGCAGCAGGACCGCTACCTCCGCCTTTGTGCAAAGAGGAACAGGAGGAGCACTGCCAGAACCCTGCAAAATGACCTCCAGCAGGCCACAAATGGTTAGAAAAAGACTCCATGAGGATGGTATGAGGGCCCGACGTCCACAGATGGGGGTTTTGCTCACAGCCCAACACCGTGCAGGATGCTTGGCATTTGCCAGAGAACACCAGGATTGTCAAATTCGCCACTGGCGCCCTGTGCTCTTCACAGATGAAAGCAGGTTCACACTGAGCACATGTGACAAACGTGACAGAGTCTGGAGACACCGTGGAGAGCGATCTGCTGCCTGCAACATCCTTGAGCATGACCGGTCTGGCAGTGGGTCAGTAATGGTGTGGGGTGGCATTTCTTTGGAGGGTCGCACAGCCCTCCATGTGCTCGGCAGAGGTAGCCTGACTGCCATTAGGTACCGAGATGAGATCCTCAGACCCCTTGTGAGACCATATGCTGATGCGGTTGGCCCTGGGTTCCTCCTAATGCAGGACAATGCTAGACCTCATGTGGCTGGAGTGTGTCAGCAGTTCCTGCAAGATGAAGGCATTGAAGCTATGGACTGGCCCGCCCGTTCCCCAGACCTGAATCCGATTGAGCACATCTGGGACATCATGTCTCGCTCCATCCACCAACGTCACGTTGCACCACAGATTGTCCAGGAGTTGGCGGATGCTTTAGTACAGGTCTGGGAGGAGATCTCTCAGGAGACCATCCGCCACCTCATCAGGAGCATGCCCAGGCGTTGTAGGGAGGTCATACAGGCACGTGGAGGCCACACACAATACTGAGCCTCATTTTGACTTGTTTTAAGGACATTACATCAAAGTTGGATCAGCCTGTAGTGTGTTTTTCCACTTTAATTTTGTGTATGACTCCAAATCCAGGCCTCCATTGGTTAATAACTTTGATTTACATTGATGATTTTGGTGTGATTTTGTTGTCAGCACATTCAACCTTGTACAGAACAAAGTATTCAATGAGAATATTTCATTCATTCAGATCTAGGATGTGTTATTTGAGTGTTCCCTTTATTTTTTTGAGCAGTGTACTAACAACACAGCTAAGCACGTTGGTCTGATTCTAGCTGACTGGCTCAACTTTTCAACCTCCCAGCTCAAGCTCTTGGCTTGATCCTCAGGCTCAATCTCCAGGCTTCTCCTTTAAGGAAAACAGAATCACCAAAAACAACCCATACCTGAGACTCAAGCTTATAGCCTACTAAAACTGTTGGGGAATGTTTCATATGGACAGCAGGAAGCCTTCCCTGATTGCTAATAATTTGGTTGAATTAATCCTAACTTCTAACCTTAGGTACCTTCTAACCTTCTAGGTACACTTACTTGTTTCTACACTCACTGTCCATTTGATCAGTTCCATAACCATATATATTTGTAGTTCTAGAATTACAGACTGTAGTCCATCGGTTTCTCTGCATACTTTGTTAGTCTCCTTCACTCTGTTCTCTAATGGTCAGGACCCCACAGATCAGTTACTGTTTGGGTGGTGGATCATTCTCAGCACTGTTAGTGTGTAGCTGGTATGAGTGGATCAGCATCTTTAAACACTGGGCTCACTCACTATTAGACATGTAGATTCAGACATGTAGATACATGCAGATGTAGAGTCAGAGACAGCAGCTCATCTGTTGTTGCACAGTTTGTGTTAGTCATCCTCTAATCCATCATCAGTGCTCACAGGACGCTGGTGGCTGGACATTTTTGTTGGTGAACTATTTTCAGTCCAGCAGCGAGGTGGTTTAAAAACTCCAGCAGCGCTGCTGTGTCTGATCCACTTATACTACCACAACCCCCACTAACACACCACCACCACCACATCAGTGTCACTGCAGTGCTGAGAATGATCCACCACCCAAATAGTACCTGATCTGTGGTGGTCCTGTCCATTACAGAACAGAGTAACTAACAAAATACTGTATGTGGAGAAACAGATGGTCTACAGTCTGTAATTGTAGAACCACAAAGTGCATTTATATGTTAAGTCTAACTACTAAAATGGAGAGAGTGTAGAAACAAGGTGTAGTACCTAATAAAGTGATCGGTGAGTGTATAGTGCAGGCATTTGCATTGGTGCATTTATTGCAATACAGACAAAGAAACAGTCATTTGTAATTACAGATTGATACAGAAATTACACAAAAGGAGCACATCTTTTTTAAATATCTGCTGTCTTTATTTCTGCAAGACTCTGGCATGTTTAATACACCTTTTCTCTTACATTTTTAGCAGGTTCCCCCAATGTTAAGCCTATTCCCTGAAAAAGTTATGACTTTCAGAGACCTCTAAACTGACTGCTCTTTATTTACATTTTTTCCTCTGTGTAGATAAGTCTCTCTTAACATTTTTCCAAACATGGTTCAGTCGTGCAGGACCGTAGGGCCTAAACACACACTTCATTCTGACGTTCAGTATTTCCAAAAGACTCCTTGCTTGGACTGTTCATATAACCTCAACATGTAGTAGCCACATTGACTCAGATCAGACATTACTATCATTCCTTCTTTTTGTGAAGGAAGATTAATGGGGGTGCAAAGAGGTAGCTCACATTGCACTCTTTGTGGCCCACATACAAACGTGAACAATAACCAACGCGGCGAACAGAGAACAATCTTGATTTTCCACTTGCCGAGTATTTCTGAAAACAAGCAAAACCTCTGAGTAACAGTATTCAGTGTCCCGGGGCCAGGGGCCAGAGACCAGGATGGGCCTTCTGGCACCTGACACTGAGGAGATACATTTGCAAGCACTTCAAGTGTTAGGCATTTTAAATGTCAATGAAAAGTGCGTTATGACATATGGACACTGAAGGACACGCCAAGCCTAGCCTTCACATTGCAGACCTTTTATAAACACCATAAACTATTATGGGTAGGGGGTGGGTGGGTTGACAATGGTAAGCTGGTTTACAAACTCTAAGCCTCTTACATGAAATTTAAAGCCAATATAAAATAATGTAATTTATGAATGTGTTAATGCAACCAGCTACAGCTATAAATATATATTTGAATACTGATCTTTATGGAAGCAATATCTGCAGTCACGTTTTGAAAAGCAGTTAAAAGGAGCCATGCAGTTAAATAACTTACTGTACAAGAGCAACAGAGGGACAGTTCACCAAGACGCGCGAGAAATGTCTGCAAGGTGTAATGGAAGGTCCTCTGCTGATGTCTAACATAATACTGTACTTGTCAGTAATCAAAAAGAAAACCTACAGGTACAGGCAAGTGACTTGTAAAGCGAAAAAAACAAAAAACAGTCCACAAGCCACAGAATGGTTGGGAGAGGCACTTTGTGTGGCTAGCATAAAATATCGTACCGAGTTTGCAGGTAGGTGGAAGATGAGGTGTCAGTTGGGAAGAGTAGATTTAAATAGGGCACTGACAGGTCTTTTTAGACCCATATGGTTAAATGTTTGTCTTACTAAACAAACAAATAAAAAGAAAAAAAAAAGAAAGAAAGAAATCATTTACACACATACAGAAATCTCTCAACGTCACAAGGTAGCACCAGTCATTCTAGTAAAGGAAACATTGCTGTAGTACCCAATATAAAAATCTCTAACAAAATTAAAAAGCTTCTTGTAAAACCCTGTTTAAGATTCATCATTACTGTTACATACTTCTACAAGCCTAACCGATACACAATATCCAGATTTAATCGGCGCCCCCCTGTGTAAGCACCTGTGCATGGAACAGATGCATGCCATTTTGATCCTACAGTGCGTGCAGACAGAGCTGGATGATTAAAGCTAAATGAAGAGAGCATGTCTGTGCCCAGTCGACACTGGCACACTGGTCACTGACAGCTCACCTGTTGTAATGGGCCTTTCATCAACAAATCACCATTCACACCGACGTCAAAACATCGGCAACATTTCCAGCCCCACTTAACACACTCGGCTGGAAATAGGTTTGAGATTTAAAAAGGCCTTCAAACCTGCCCAGGTCACTTTTACCTCGGCCCTCATCACCCATTATTATAAATAAACTGGGATAAGGATTGCCAGCATGTACCCCAAGCACGTGGGTACATAATATAAGCAAACATAGGTCTGTAACCCTGGTGACGGCATATGCTTATTGTTTTGCTTCCATCAGTCTCAACACTGGTGTGTGGGTACAGACTAAAAAGCTCTCTCCGGAGCAGTACTCTCAGAAGAACAGTCACTCATACCAACACGTATGCACACACTCCATACCCATACACACATTCCTAAATATAGAACAAATCTCTGCCAGGTAAAGTTCAACTTGGGAACGCTGCAGAACGAAACCGACTGCGTGGTACTGTGAACACTGATACGTTTGGAAAGCAGATTCCAGGTAAAAGTGGAAGAAAAGGTGTATTGCCGTTTCGGAATCCGATTTCTATACATGAAAGTTCATTTGTAATAGAAGTAAAACATAAAAAAACAACATTAAGGTGAAGTTATTAGAGTATTAATAACTTGAGTCTTTCCTAGATGGCAGGCAGACCACAGTCCAGAAGGAGGTCTTTTTCTGTTTTTTTTTTTCTTTCTATTTTTTCATTTAAAAAAACGTTCTGACAGTGTCCTGTTCTCCTCATGTATGTCCCCTCTGAAGCTCTCTTATCTGGTGTGGAAGGTCAGGAGGGCCAGAGCGAGGCCTGTCAGGATTAGAGCCAGGCTGCACGGTGCCAGCCGCACACCACTGGAGGTTTTCTTTTCTCCCGTGTCCTTCGCATTGCGGCCTAAGATTGGTGTCGTGGTGGAGAAGTACATGTCTTTGTCATTATCGCAAGAGGGCAAGTCACAGCCACTGCCGCTACCCTCTCCACTGCTTTCATCTGTGGCACAGTGGAAAAAACCCCCAAAAAACAAGAGCCAATGAGACAAAACGTTCATGCAATAATGATCAAGATTTAAGAAGACGGCACGTGACTTCATGATAATCTCATCATACATATTGAGCATTGGTTGGTCAGTTAATATAATTAGTATTTTAATATAATACTTATAATATATATATATATATATATATGTGTGTGTGTAAATAAAGTATTTAGTCACCCACTGGTTGTGCAAGTTCTCCTACTTAGAAAAATAAGAGGGGTCTGTAATTTACCATAGGTACACTTCAACTATGAGATAAAAAAGGAGAAAAAAAATCCAGGAAATCACATTGTAGGATTTTTAAAGAATTTAACTGTAAATCATGGTGTAAAATAAGTATTTGGTCAATAAAAAAAGGTCAACTCAATACTTTGTAACATAACCTTTGTTGTCAATGACAGAGGTCAAACGTTTCCTGTAAGTCTTCACCAGGTTGGCACACACTGTAGCTGGTATTTTGGCCCATTCCTCCATGCAGATCTCCTCTAGAGCAGTGATGTTTTGGGGCAACACGGACTTTCAACTCCCTCCACACATTTTCCATGGGGTTGAGGTCTGGAGACTGGCTAGGCCACTCCAGGACCTTGAAATGCTTTTTACGGAGCCACTCCATCGTTGCCTGAGCGGCATGTTTGGGATCATTGTCATGCTGGAAGACCCAGCCACGTTCCATCTTCAATGCTTTCACTGAAGGAAGGAGGTTTTGGCTTAAAATCTCACGATACATGGCCCCCGTTCATTCTTCCCTTAACACGGATCAGTCGTCCTGTCCCCTCTGCAGAAAAACAGCCCTAAAGCATGAGGTTTCCACCCCCATGCTTCACAGTAGGTATGGTGTTCTTGGGATGCGACTCAGCATTCTTCTTCCTCCAGTTGAGTTTTTACCAAAAACTTCTATTTTGGTTTCACATGATATTCTCCCAATCCTCTTCTGGATCATCCACATGCTCTCTGGCAAACTTCAGACGGGCCTGGACATGTACTGGCTTAAGCAGGGGGACACGTCTGGCACTGCAGGATCCGAGTCCCTCTCGGCGTAGTGTGTTACTGATGGTAGCCTTTGTTATTTTGGTCCCAGCTCTCTGCACGTCATTCATCAGGTCCCTCTGTGTAGTTTTGGGATTTTTGCTCACCGTTCTCATGATCATTTTGACCCCATGGAATGAGATCTTGCGTGTAGCCCAAGATTGAGGGAGATTATCAATGGTCTTGTATGTCTTCCATTTTCTTACAATTGCTCCCACAGTTGATTTATTCACACCAACCTTCTTGCCTATTGTAGATTCTCTCTTCCCAGCCTGGTGCAGGTCTACAATTTTCTTGCTGGTGTCCTTCGACACCTCTTTGGTCTTGGCCATGGTTGAGTTTGGAGTCTGACTGTTTGAGGCTGTGGACAGGTGTCTTTTACACAGATAACGAGGTCAAACAGGTGCCATTAATACAGTTAACGAGTGTAGGACAGAAGAGCTTCTTAAAGAAGAAGGTACATGTCTGTGAGAGCCAGAAATCTTGCTTATTTGTGGGTGACCAAATACTTATTTTCCACCATGATTTACAATTAAATTCTTTAAAAATCCTACAATGTGATTTCCTGGATTTTTATTCTCATTTTGTCTCTCATAGTTGAAGTGTACCTATGATGAAGATTACAAACCACTCTCATCATTCTATGTAGGAGAACTTGCACAATCAGTGGCTGACTAAATACTTTTTTGCCCCACTGTATGTATGCATGCACACACAGATACACGTATACATTTACACGTAAAATTTGAAAACCGTGAATGGGCCTGAAGACTTTTTGAATGCATTGCATATCAGGATACCATACCGATTATGCATGAGCCAATAGTTTTGGATTGTCGCTACACAAACACACCCATTTTAAACTCACGGAGAGCTTATTAATTATTGGCTATTGGTTAGAAGGAGAGGAAACATTAAAATGCGTGTTACAGAGGGACCTGGATTGAGGAGCACCACTTAACAGGCAGCATAGCTCGGGAGCTATAATTTGACACGCTCAGGTTACAGTGCTGTACGTGGGTTCAGCTCGTACCATTTTCGAACGTGATGTCGTTTCCGCTGTGGGCTGCCTTTAGCCGCGTAGTCATTTCCTTCAGCACAGCAATCTGTCTACGAATCACCACATCTGGTTTGGTGATGTCCACTTCCACATGGGGATTGGAGACCTGATTGGCCAAGCCATTGCCCAGGACCACAGACTCATACCTTAAACAGGACAGGACAGGACAGGACAGGACAGATCAGATCAGATTAGGGTTAAAACATGTTATTAGTGCACTGATACTCTCAATAGTTTCTCTAGCTGACCTGCTCTTGGCGGTCCCATTCCAGCACTCATCACCCTGGGCAACCCTCTCTCCAACACACACCGTATCTGGCAGGGTGGACCAGAACTTCTTGGCGTGCTTCAATTTCTTCTTTACGTCTGTCACCTTGGAAATGATATCAGATAATATTCTTGAGGTTTCTTGACTTAACTCTATCTAGGTCACGTATTCCTTATAATGTTGTGAATTATATACAATTCAGCAGAGGTACACTTTAACCTAGCTGATTAATTAATTTGAGCTTTTACCAGTCGATCCATGTTGGTGCCAGCTGCAGTGGTGGGTCTGGCATCTGGGCTATATGGACGGAAGCGACCAGGGAAACCTGAGTCTTTCGTGGAACGCCGAGAGCGAGAGGCTGGTTTGGGCTGCCCACATCCCTGGAACACCTAACCGACACAACAGAGAGAAATATTTCAGAACGACAAACATTTGTTGGATTCAGCTGTTATTTCCAAAAGTGTAGCACATTAACATTTGTAATAAACAACTGGATTACGAACAAACTGGATTAAGTTTACCACAAAGTCTTTGCCTTAATTTGTCTGGTCAACTTGTCCATTATAAAGTATGTTTGTAATTTCCACCAATTTAAAACAGAAAGCTGTTTTGAACAGGAGAGCTAATACCCCTGGGAAAACATATGGACTCTCCATACTGAGTGCTTATGAGCGTCCATCTTCCGCTAATGAACTAGCCAAGCACATCAAAACAAAACTGCATGATGATGTACGTGATTACAAAACGCACCAGTCCTGGCAGATAGGTGCCTGCAAACAGATGCATTTTTGCACTAATCAAAGCCGTGTATTTGAAGCCTGAAATGCATTAGTAGGAACCGATAAGAGGAATCGAAATTATTTTTTTTACTCAGTGCTTGGAATTTTGGAACTGGGTTTCGATACCCCACAGTTATCGTTACCAAAACTACGACCTATGAATGGAATGAGACGTGTACAAAGTTTCAATTTACACCTGTGCTGTTACAGTGGTGCTTGAAAGTTTGTGAATCCTTTACAATTTTCTATATTTCTGCATAAATGACCTAAAACATCACCAAAAGTCCTAAAAGTAGATAAAGAGAACCCCGTTAAACAAATGAGACAAAAATATTATACTTCCTCATTTATTTATTGAGGAACATGATCCAGTATTACATATTAGTGAGTGGCAAAAGTATGTGAACCTTTGCTTCCAGTATCTGGTTTGACCCCCTTTGTAGCAATAACTGAAACTAAACGTTTCCTGTAACTGTTGATCAGTCCTGCACACCGGCTTGGAGGAATTTTAGCCCATTCCTCCATACAGAACAGCTTCAACTCTGGGATGTTGGTGGGTTTCCTCACATTAGCTGCTCGCTTCAGGTCCTTCCACAACATTTTGAATGTATTAAGGTCAGGACTTTGACTTGGCCATTCCAAAACATTAACTTTATTCTTCTTTAACCATTCTTTGGTAGAACGACTTGTGTGCTTAGAGACGTTGTCTTACTGACTGCATGACCCACCTTCTCTTGAGATTCAGTTCATGGACAGATGTCCTGACATTTTCCTTTAGAATTCTCTGAAATAATTCAGAATTCATTGTTCCATCAATGATGGAAAGTCGTCAAAACAGGCCAAACCATGATACTACCACCACCATGTTTCACAGATGGGATAAGGTTCTTATGCTGGAATGCAGTATTTTCCTTTCTCCAAGCATAATGTTTTTCTTTTAAACCAAAAAGTTCTATTTTGGTCTCATCCATCCACAAAACATTCTTCCAATAGCCTTCTGGCTTGTCCACATGATCTTTAGCAAACTGCAAATGAGCAGCAATGTTCTTTTTGAAGAGCAGTGGCTTTATCCTTGCAACCCTGCCATGCACACCATTGTTGTTCAGTGTTCTTCTGATGGTGGACTCATGAACATTTAACATTAGCCAATGTGAGTGAGGCCTTCAGTTCCTTGTGAGTGAGACCTTAGAAGTTACCCTGGGGTCATTTGTAGCCTCGCCATCTAGTACACGCCTTGCTCTTGGAGTGATCTTTGTCGGTCGACCACTCCTGGGGAGGGTAACAATGGTCTTGAATTTCCTCCATTTGTACACAATCTGTCTGACTGTGGATTGGTGGAGTCCAAACTCTTTAGAGATGGTTTTGTAACATTTTCCAGCCTAATGAGCATCAACAACTCTTTCTGAGATCCTCAGAAATCTCCTTTGTTCGTGTCATGATGCACTTCCACAAACATGTGTTGTGAAGAGCAGACTTTGATAGATGCCTGTTCTTTAATTAAAACAGGGTGCCCACTCACACCTGATTGTCATCCCACTGATTGAAAACACCCGACTAATTTCACCTTCAAATTAACTGCTAATCCTAGAGGTTTACATACTTTTGCCACTCACTAATATGTAATATTGGATCATTTGTCTCATTTGTTTATCTGGGTTCTCTTTATCTACTTTTAGGACTTATGTGAAAATCTGATGTTGTTTTAGGTCATATTTATGCAGAAATATGGAAAATTCTTAAGGGTTCACAAACTTTCAAGCACCACTACGTCTTCCCGTGTGCTTTACCTGACATGCAACCTGTCACAAATGAGAACAGAAACTAGGTTTTCTTTAGGCAGTCATCTTAAGTTTCATTAGAACAGCACCAGACAAAAGCTCCAGCATTACGTCCTTGACCAGTGCATATTTATGATTCATCACTGAAAATCACTTTCATCCCATCATCCATCACTGCTTCTCTTCCCACTGTAACATTGTTTCGTTCTGTATAGGTATTGTTCCTCAATTTTGTTCAGCTGTTCTATTTTTAAATCCAGTTTTCATTTTAATTCTTTCATGACACATTGCCTTGACTCTTATATCCTGATGTCTTCATTGGTCTATTAATGTCTTCCCTTTAACATTCCAATTTTGTTATTTTAATATATTTTAGACACAGCTGAGACTGAGAACAATCAAGATATTTTGCCATACTCTTTAATCATTTACATCGTTTCACCTGACCATTCTTTATTTGGGGCAATGCTTTTTATCAGTTAGCCAAGTCCAACAGCTTGTTATGGTCCCCTACATATATGAACCACTTCCATTCTGAGAGTTGGCTCGCATGTCCAAAAAGTTCGCAAGTCCAACATATTTAAGCTAAGCATCCAGCTTGTGAACCTCCAACACATGATTTCAGCTGCGTTCCAATTCAGGGGCTGCATCCTTCGAAGGACATGCTTCATAGACCATGGCCCTGAATTGAAACACAGCTCTTGCTTACTTTAATTTTAGTGTCCATTGTTTGCTGCTTCTTGGCGAGATCATAACTGCTTTTACGCTTAATATTGAGCATTCTCGATTTAAAATAGCACAGTTTTTCCACAGAAAAGGGTGCATGCACTGTACGCAGACAGTAACACAACCACTCGTGGATAAACCCCCACATGACTGAAACCGAGTAAACAACGTTCTTCTCGCCTCTGCCAAGAGATGTAAACTAACCTGTCGTACTGGCGTGCAACTTAATTTCATTTTGCACTTGTTTAAATCATTTCTAATTGACTGCACATGCACATTCGCATCTTTGAAAGTTCATTAGTTGATGGTTTGCATCTAGGGGACTTAATGTACCAATTTGCATTTTTAGACTTAAGCCAGTATAGTTTTTGAACAACAAATTACAAGGTGATTCCAGGATTCTTTCCCTCAGCATTGAGAGATTCCATTATTGTTTCATCTACTTGTTCTGCCTTTAAAATCTCAGCAGTCACTGACCTTCTGTGAGACTTGCATGCTGTTCTCCTGCATGTTCATGATGGCCTCGGAGATCTTCACATCAATGGGGTCTATTACTGATTCAAAGTTAAATGGGCCCTCCAGTCTCTCAACAAGACTCAACATGGCATCTGAAAGTCAATCACAAGTGCTGGTTAAAAAATAGTAAAACAGTACATTAGAAATAATGAACACTGGTCCAGAACGCTGTGACCTGTATCTAATAAAACACAGTTCACTAACTGTCAAGTATGTGGCAATAACTGTTCTAAACCAGGGAAAGCAGACGTACAAAGGTTTATGCTTTTAAGACAACAGGACATTACAGTCTGACCTGTTTGTTAAACAAGGGTTTAATAAATACTGGGAGTCAAATTATCCTCCTAGACAGAAACTACATACAGTGGTTCAAAAAAGTATTTAGTCAGCCACTGATTGTGCAAGTTCTCCTACGTAGAAAGATGAGAAAGGTCTGTAACTTATCATAGGTACACTTCAACTCAGAGACAAAATGAGGAAAAAAATTCAGGAAATCACATTGTAGGATTTTAAAAGAATTTCATTGTAAATTATGTTGGAAAATACGTATTTGGTCAATAACAAAAGTTCAACTCAATACTTTGTAACATAACCTTTGTTGTCAGTGACAGAGGTGAAACGTTTCAAGTAAGTCTTCACCAGGTTGGCACACACTGTAGCTGGTATTTTGGCCCATTCCTCCATGCAGATCTCCTCTAGAGCTGTGATGTTTTGGGGCAACACAGACTTTCAACTCCCTCCACAAACTGGAGGTCTGGAGACTGGCTAGGCCACTCCAGGGCCTTGAAATGCTTTTACGGAGCCACTCCTTCGTTGCCCGAGCGGTGTGTTTGGGATCATTGTCATGCTGGAAGACCCAGCCACGTTCCATCTTCAATGCTCTCACTGATGGAAGGAGGTTTTGGTTTAAAATCTCACGATATATGGATCTTCATTCTTCCCTTAACACAGATCAGTCGTCCTGTCCCCTTTGCAGAAAAACAGCCCCAAAACATGATGTTTCCACTCCCATGCTTCACAGTAGGTATGATGTTCGTGGGATCCAACTCAGCATTCTTCTTCCTCCAAACATGACGAGTTGAGTTTTTAAGCCAGTACTCTGGCAACTCTTGCTCTTTGGCAAACTTCAGACGGGCCTGGACATGTACCTGCTTAAGCAGGGGGATCTGAGTCTCTCTTGGCGTAGTGTGTTACTGATGGTAGCCTTTGTTAATTTGGTCCCAGCTCTCTGCAGGTCATTCGTCAGGTCCTTCCGTGTAGTTCTGGGATTTTTGCTCACCGTTCTCATGATCATTTTGACCCCATGGGATGGGATCTTGCGTGGGGCCCCAGATCGAGGGAGATTATCAATGGTCTTGTATGTCTTCCATTTTCTTACAATTGTTCCCACAGTTGATTTATTCACACCAACCTTCTTGCCTATTGTAGATTCACTCTTCCCAGCCTGGTGCAGGTCTACAATTTTCTTCCCGGTGTCCTTCGACAGCTCTTTGGTCTTGGCCATGGTTGAGTTTGGAGTCTGTTTGAGGCTGTTGACAGGTGTCTTTTATACAGAAAACGAGGTCAAACAATTGCCATTAATACAGGTAACAAGTGGAAGACAGATGAACTTCCTAAAGCAGAAGTTACAGGTCTGTGAGAGCCAGAAAACTTGCTTGTTTGTGGGTGACCAAATACTTATTTTCCACCATGATTTACAAGTAAATTCTTTTAAAATCCTACAATGTGATTTCCTGGATTTTTTTCCTCATTTTGTCTCTCATAGCTGAAGTGTACCTATGATGAAAATGACAGACCTCTCTCATCTTTCTAAGTAGGAGAACTTGCACAATCAATGGCTGACAAAATACTTTTTGCCCTACTGTATATGTAGTGTCTTTGTGAGGCCAATTAAGTTTTTAAATCCCAAGAGGTACACCAAAGTGTGTACACACACGGCTGCCAGTGAGATGCATGGAAATTTTGTGGATTTAAGATATTTATTTCTAAGGCACCATGTAACAACCACCCATTCCACATGAGCTCTATCACCACTAATAAAAAATCTTCATGAGGTATATTGTCTTAAAGTTTAACTCAATGTCATTATTTTCTTGAATTTGTAGCTTTTGGAAGAGATGGCACAGTGGTGCAAGAGGTTAGCGCATTCGTTGCATAGCTAAAGAGATCCCCCAGACTCTGGCATTCTCTCTGGGTACTTCAGTTTCCTCCCACATTCCAAAGGCCTAGGCTAAGTTAATTAAGCTCTCTAAATTGCCTCCAGTGTGAGACTCTGATGAGTACACTTCTCACCATGTTTCTATCAGGAATTTAGCCACAGACGTTGACATGATGTTAAACAAATAAGTACATATTTGTTGGAAACAGGCTTTTCACACACAAACTGTTTGTTGCTCTGGGTATAAACCAAGCCTTCATTCTTGTAGATGAGCATGTGGCACATAAATCATGATTACATCAAAGCAACACTGAGAGTCGTTGAACCAGAGGTTGTGATGAACGACTCTGTGGAATGGAGTGTTGTGCTTACGGGGACATTCAATACAATACTAAGCAACCAAGAGTAACAGAAGCAATTAATACTTCAGGGTGTCATGGCACAGTGGTGCAAGCGGTTAGCACGGTCAGCGCACAGCTCCTGTCTGAGTCCATCTGTGTATTGTTTTGCATGTCCTCCCTGTGTACGCATGGGTTTTCCCCAGGTACTCCGGTTTCCTCCCACATTCCAAAGACATGCGTTAGGCTTACTGGTCACACTACATTGCCCCAGTGTAAGTGTGTTTGACTTGTATTGTTATAACTTTGATCCTGTCATGTACAGCCAATGATCCTGATGCGAGATCAACAATAAAATCCTTCAGGGTGTGGAAAACATCAGGACTTTCCAAACACCATTAAAGCTACTGTAATTTAAAAAAATCATGAACTTAATTACTAATTGAATCTACTGATTTGAATCAACTGACAATTTCGTCACCAGTGAGGTACTGCTTTGCTATACAACGCTCTGTATATTCACTTTCATATTAACGTTGCTTATATTAATGACTGAGGTCATTAAATCATAATAGGAAATAATCTGTCTTAATTCCGGACGCTGAGGCCATAAACAGCTGGTCAACTCAACAGCCAATCAACGCCATAAATCCACGAGCAGAGGCAGGACTTAGCGCTTAAGAGCGGAAATCTGACATTCAATGTGCGTGTGTGTAACTACCTTACCGGACGCGTGTTCACTCACTCACATTTGGACTAGAGACTGTTCTAACTCGGTTGATGTGTTTAGAGACCTTTTTTTAAATGCAGGTTACTCGTGTTTGTGTGTATGACTTTCCACTAATTATTTGCCCATGTGTAAATATAACTCCCCACTACCTCTATATTCTCTCTAACCTATAACTATATAAACTGATTCATATTCACTCGTTGAGTCTCTGTTCAACTGGCTGATCTTCCGTGTTGTTTGTAATACTGTCTATCAATGCATTTTTGGCTTCCATCACAGAGAAGCATCAGGTCCATCATTCCATCCTCAAGTGTTATGGCTTTCCTCTAGACAGGCTCATAACAGTACATTCGTTTTTGTTTTCTATAAATTCTCAATAAATTATTGGTAATTTCCATCAATTAACAACTCCGTGGCATTAGGGGTGCTGTGTAGATGTTGGTGTTCCACGTGTGTTTTCAGCAGCATCTCTTGACGCCTTTACTTATTGTATGCATGCAGTTTTCTTGTGAAAATACCCTTACAGGAAAATAAAAAGACACTGACTATGGTAACGTCCATTTCAGTCAAAGTCCTGTTTCACAGAACAGTCATTAAACGTCTTCATTATACAATGGATTACACTGTGTGCTCATCTTTACCCAGAAAGTTGTTCCACTCTGTGTCGAGGTCGGCCTGGTTGGCCAGGCATCCACGCATCACATTGAGGCAATAGTTTGTACAGGGCTTCAGAGCCACTTGACCGGTACAGTATGGGCAGTACATCATCTTCATAGTAGCACGCACACAACTTGGAGAGGCACTGACCTGTGAAAGAGAGCAACGAGAAGAATTAAACAGTGTAACAGAGGAACGTGAGAAGCATTTACATTCACAGCATTTAGCAGACGCCCTTATCCAGAGCGACTTACAATTGATACAATTTTACAATCCAAGCAATTGTGGGTTAAGGGCCTTGCTCAAGGACCCAACAGTGGCAGCTTGGCAGAGGTGGGACTTAAACCCTGGACCTTCTGGTCCATATTCCAGTACCTTAACCGCTAGGCTACCACAGTCCCTTTGGTTTGTTAATAAAGGACATGTCACGGTTCTCCTGTAGCTTTGTTTTCAAATGTAAAGTCCCTTTCAGAAATCCCCCACCTCCACTTCTGCCATCTCACTGAATCACTGTGCTCACCATAGAGACTTTGCTGACGACCTCAGGAATGAGCGCCAAGCCGAGAGTGAATGTACGGGCAGCGATGAAAGATCGGCTAAGCTGCAGTTTGAGCTTGCGCGGTACGTCGCCGAACGGCTTGAGCTCCTCTGTATGCTGGCTCACGCATTCCATGTAGGAATCACTGAACTCGTACTGCACGTTGACGAGGCGGAACATGCGTTCCAGCAGCTCGGCCCAGAATTCGGCCAACATGGAGTCGAGGTGCACGGCAGCGCTGCCCTTCTCATAGTAGCCTCGCAGATCACTGAAGAACCGCTTGAAGAGCTCGGCGTTCTTCACGTACATCACGCCATAGGTGAGGACGAACATGTTGTGGAGAGACCTCTCAGCATTGCTAAGCAGCTCATTGAAGAACTCTGTGAGGAACGGAAAAGGAAGAGGAAAGGTTAAAGCAAAGAGGAAAAGAATGTTTAGACAGTAAAACTAAGCATTCTAGACTTTGATGGAAGACTGTGTTATTTCCAGCGACAGATCATTAATCTAAAGCGGTTCACGCCAAGGCATTGTACAACAGGGAATTTGTAACCAGTATGTTAGTGTCAGTATTATGACCACATCTGCTGATTCAACCAGCGCTTAACAGACAAAAATGTGTCCAGTACAGCCAATACTGATCTCGTCCTTACTTTCTCTCTCTCCCTCACACCAATTGATTACTTTTAACAACACAGAGAACATAAATTTGGGCATATTTCTGAAAGTAAGAAGAATTACTCATGTGCTCGCCAAATCTATATTACTTTGTTATTAGAACGCACTCAGGGGAGTGAGATTGGTTACTGCAGTCTTGCTCTTCGCCTCTAGGAAAAACCACAGGGATAGCAGGGAGGCCAGATGAGTGCAGGGCTATCATCAAACACGTTAATGCATATTCCATTCAACCAAACACTGTTTCACAACCATTTTCTTGCAACCTCTAGGAAAAATACTTTTCAAATCAGAAGAAAAGGGCTGATCGGGAAGAAAGTAAAAGGAGGACTGAAGGGCAGCCTACTCTTCAAACGCTAACATCTCACCCCGTCAAGCCAGTTGAGACTGACCAGCATCAATGGCATTTTACTGTTGTCACATTCCATTCGCTTTTTCTTCCTCTCAGCACTGCTCCTGCTCAAGCTTCTGAGGAGCTTTCAATAGGATTACTGAATAAATGCAGACCCCCCTTTGCTTAAAAGGGACCTGTACCCTGCCTCAAGCCCTTCTCTCATTCCCTCTCCTCTGCTCTCTGTTCATTAGTTCCTTCAGAAGGTCCTCTTCAGTGGAGACGATGAACAATGACGTACTTCATCCTGTGGAATGTCACCCCCCCTCCTCACGACCACAAATAATCCAGCCTCTCTCTCCCATGAAACTCTCCCCACAACCTAGGCCTTCTTAATCTGAACGAAATGAGAATTCCACTGAAATGCTTCACCTTTCTTTCTCATGCATAAGCAGCAACGAGGGAAAACACACACTTCCCATTTTAACATTTCTTCACTTTGTGCATAACAACACAGCGTTGTGTTCAGGGAGTTGCTTACAGTTTTTGATAAAATATATACACATCCCTCAGCACACCTCAGCATGATATCAAACACATGGACAAGGGCACTTTATTTTGTCATCCAGGTACCTTCACGACCTCTTCATGCTGACACCCACTTAGCAAAACAGTAGGTAGTGTGTGCATTGTTATTGCAGGGGGTGGGTCTGTATAACCATGGGTGCAGGAAATACTGAAGTTCTTGCGTTCAGCTTTCTGCGAGCAGCCATCAACCCCTGACCCGCATGGGGAGAGGTAAAGGGCATGCAGTTCTACGCTTCATTGCGTCACATCATAAAGAAACACCCTCCAGCAGGACACTGAGGAATGGCAGAGCCTCCAGAAGTCACAGAGCAGAGGTATGACTAGGAAAAGGAAGGAGTCAGAGGAGGAAATGGGTTGCGAGGGAGAATGATGGAGGCCGTTTCTCATTATGCGCACTTGTGTGTTCTTGTGTACTTGTGAAACGTCATCAGTCGCAGCCCAAGTACTGTTCCATTTCTAAGTTCGCATCTAACCAAGTACGTTCCAAATCCCCGGATGTGTTCTTGATCCGCCCATATTACCGAGGATGCATCGGAGCAGACTTGTGCGAATTTGGACAGTGAAAGATCCCACAATGCATTGCCAGCTCGGTAATGGCGGATGAGAGGACTCCCAACTGAATGTTTCATTTCTAAAGTAATACTGTTATTGTGTCATGGAATGAACTTAAGATTTTTTTAGGCAAGAATGTAGTCGTTTAAAATTCAACTATGCGGTCAGTTTATCAAGATAAAACTTGCATTAAAAAATACTTAGATGATTTCGGAGATGTGACGTAAAGTCATTAACGTATTTATTATGCATTATATGTATTATTTATTCAGCCTGTATTCTAAATAGGAATTGTCTGATATAAACTGAAGTTCAGAATTAAATTCCCTTCTAAAATCAGACTCGTTTGATGCTCGGTTATGTTTGGGAAGGCTTTCATTTATGCTTAAACGTGATCTGTCCATTGTTACACGTAGATTACACTATTCAATGGGAAGTAAGAGATCTGAGCACTTCTTCCACCACTGACAGGCTTTATACAAGATGTTTTAGGTTTTTATCTAGGTGTAAGAAGTAAACCGTCTCGTCTCCATAGCCAAGTACGCTGCTGTTCCAATTGAAAAATAACTGAACTGTGTGCCCCCTTCATCGGGAGAATGTACTCGCAAGTCCAAACTTCCTAGTCCAGACTTGGGAAGTACGCAAGTCCGGTATTGAGAAACGGCCAGAGTTTTACAACCCAAAGTAGTTACACTTGCTGCTACCAGTCAATGTCAGATCCAGTCCAGATCTGCCTTAGAGTCAAGCAGAGAAATATTTCTAAGCAACGTTCTGCACTACAGAGCCATAGGCTATTGAATAAACCAAGCCTGTGTGTAGCAGAGGAAATCAGTTACCGAAGTTCTCAACTATAATTACTCATTCTGATTTTTAACAGAAACCTCAGAACATTTAGGGACTTTATAGCACAATCTTTGAGAGTTTTAAAGTTTGTATGCATCACACATCTTGTTTTAACATTAAATGCAAGTCAGCGATGCAGCGGAGTGTGCCAAAAAGCAGACACGCTTTGCATCTGTCTTCTGATATTCTCATTAAAATATTTCTGTGGCTTGTCTTTGCGACGGACAGTTTTAGAGCAAAAGCAAAGTTACGTGTTGAGAGTAGCAGAACCCCTGATGACTCAATGAATTGTTCATCACTTAAAAGGCAGATTTCAAGTTCGGCCAATCTGTCTTTGTGAACGACCTTTTTCCTCTTCTCGGACTTTCTGTAGTCATCTGTACGGACTAGTAACATAAACCCACACTGTCCAGACAACAGAAAAGGAGATGCTTCCAGGCAATCCAAGCTCTCTTCCATCCATCCTTCACTTCATGCCATGTTTCCCTGGCCTTTCTTATCCCAGTAATTGCTACACATTTGTACCAATTAGTCAAAGAGCTCCTTTCTTTTCTTGTGGGTATGTGGGCACCCTGCTGTACAGCTGCAGTGCAGAACATGACAGTTTAAAAAAAGAAGGAGGGGGGGGGGTGTTAATCCTGCAGCTTTATTCCCCAGACAACACTGGCCGTGGCTGCTCAGACCGGACACACAGTGAGGGAATAAACACAACAGAGGAAAACTATTTCTGGCCCTGGACTTAACTGACCATTACTGAAACCTTAAGACTGCCGTTGCCAATACCACTCGGGCATTTTATCTTAATTACCCTTCAGCCTTCACGTTTGATGTTCTACTTTGTAGTGTCGTTTGCATAATCGTGGGTGTGTCACTATTATTCACATCAAAACATCTACTGCATACATTTTGGGCGGTTTCCTGTGAGCATGGTCCATCAAGGCGAAATGATTTGTTTATGACCAAATGTAAACAGATTTCTCAATTGTACTCATTTCTACTGGGAATACATCACTTACTCAACCACTTGATCCTTCAGAGCCCTACCAGCTCATTTGCAAGGTCAGAGTGATACTTATTTTGGTGGCCACATCTGTTTTGAGGGCAGCCAGCAATGTCGGAGTAAAAGCATGCAGCATGTTACTGCAGTTTAGCTCATTAAACAAGTGTTAAGATCTTTTCCACATTGTGCACTGACTCGCACTTTTAAGCTTATTCCCACGGTAACAGTTCAAAAGAGAGGAGAACCTGAAGCTCAAACAGAAATGAAAGGCAGAGAAAGGGAGAGAAAGGGAACAAAAGGCAGGGAATGGGAACAAGGAGGCAGCAAGGGGGAGGAATAGGGCTGCCATGGCATTCCGAAACATCACATTCCTCATCACATCTGGCTGCAATACTTGCATTCTTATTAAACTATCCCTCCCTAAACTCTCCTACTTGCATTTTAACATGAACCCTTTACCTTATAAGATAAATGTTTATCACCTACATCTGTCTTCATTAATGTAGGGTGGATATCCCTTTGTGTGCAAGTTTGCACATAAATTATTTCTCCAGAATGCTCACACATTCTCTTAAGCAATTACTCTTGTTTGACTTTTAAGGTCACATGACAGTCACCCCTTTCTTCTCCACACAAACACATCATCATAGTGTCATAAGGCAGCCCACGGTGTTAATCATATAGCCATTCAGACTGTAATACTGCCTCAGTCAACCAGACTGTTGATATGAACGAATATTTCTCATATGCAAGGGCTGTACCACACGCCTAACATTTGCTTTACGGGACTTTTGACAAAGATTGCTTGGTCTAGTAGTGCGCTTCCTTGTGTCCATCTGACATGCAGTGGTGTGAACCTTTTAAGAAATTTCTAGATTTCTAGAAATTTCTGCAAATATATCACCTAAAAAAACCTGTCAGCTCATACAAGTTCTAAAAGTAGATAACTCAGTTCAACAAATGAGACAAAAATATAATCCTCGGCCATTTATTTATGGAGGAAAATGATCCGGTATTACATATTTGTGAATGGTCAAAGTATGTGAACCTCTACGATTAGCAGTTAGCTAGAAAGTAAAATTAAGGAGCATTTGCACCAAGCAGTTCTACAAGCTAATTTGGTAGGAACTATCCCCCACGGACCCTCCCTTGTTTGGTTTGCATTCACAACGGCAGTAGGAACGCGGTGTGTTGCTGAAGTGATGCAAGCCATGCGATTTCGCTTAGATGATTCAAAAATCACACATAGGCTCAGTAATATGGAGTGAGATCACTATCTTTAAAACAAGAGCGCAAAATCACTTTAAATCTAGCAAAAACAAGAACTGTACGCTTCCAACGCGGCAGCGCGTTTCAGTTCTGTGCGCGTTTCGTAGATTAAAACTGGAAATACATCAGAGGTCAAGGCATGGTAGATCATTCCTGAAACCATCGACTGCAAGATGTCAATAAAGGAAATCGGCAGGGAGGAATAATATAGAGAATAATATAAAATGCAGTAAAGACGATACTAAAAGCATTATTAAAGCTAAAATGAAGGAGAAATGGAAAAATCTATGGGCACAGAACAGACTGGAAGACATATTTATAATATTAAAAGTAAAGTGGGAAAGGGCAGGCACACAAACTGAAGTAAGCAAGAAGAGACCATATTATCAAGAATGCGATCTGGACATACAGGGTTAGCAGCACCTTGTTTTAATGAAGAAACACACTGATTTTCTAAGCGCAAATAAGCTAACCTAACCTCTACATGCAACAATATTTTGGAAGAACATAATAGAAAATGTGACTTGGACAGATTTGGATACCCTGTCAGTCAGTACTTGGCAACTCCTTGACAGAAACTACAGGGAATCAATTGGTGGCCAAATATTTGCACTTGCAGCATTTTATGTTATTTTCTCCCCAGCATGTTAAATTCAGCAAATCAGTGATGGTATTACATTAAAATTTAGACCTGTTTTCTTTTGAATTTAGAACGATTTTCCCAATTGTCAGGCCTAGTGTGTGAACATGTGAATGGATGTAAAGATGTCTGAAATAACTCTGCATTCTCAGTAGATATAACGATTTGAGATAATGTATATCTCTGTCGATTTCTGGAAGCTGTGCAGAGAACCGGCCATCATGGTTTGGTTCTTCTTTTGAAATAATTTCCCAGTTTACTTTTAATATTATAAAACTGTCTTCCAGTCTGTTCTGTGCACATAGATTTTTCCATTTCTCCTTCATTTTAGCTTTAATAATGCATTTAGTATCTTCTACTGCATTTTATATTAATCTCTATATTATTCCTTCCTGCCGATTTCCTTTATCGACATCATGCAATTGATAGTTTCAGTAATGATCTAAAAAAGCCTTGACCTTGAGCCTTGATGTATTTCCGTTTTTTTAATCTACGAAACGCAGAACTGAAACTGAACTGAAACACGCTGCAGCGTTGGAAGCGTACAGTTCTTGTTTTTGCTCTATTTAAAGTGATTTTGCGTTCTCGTTTTTTGATTTTGCGCTCTCGTATTAAAGATAGTGATCTTACTGTATACAGCAAAGCCTGGACTTTACTGTCAGTCCATTTGTTTGTTTGTTTCCCATTTTAAGCGTGAAGGTCTGCTGTTTATGCAGCTACCCGTGTACAAGTATATTTAAACTTTAAACTCAGCACAACACAGGTGCTTGCACCTGAACGACTCACTACACACTTGCGTCACTACACCTGGACCAATCGCCGTACACTTACTTCACTCAGGGGTCCTCTGCACCGAGTAAAGCTAAAATGTCCCAATACATGGCGTGCTTAGAACCACAATGGTCCCCAGTTCCTGCTGTGTGAACATGTGAGAAATGGTGCACATTTCTAAGAACTACGCAAAAATCCCTCCGGTGCAAAAACATGGGTGAATGGGCACCCTGTAGCATTTGAACAACAGTGATGTGCAGTACTGATTAACAGTTACCAGAAACATTTAGCTGGAGTTATTGGTGCACAAGGGTCAGGGGTGGGGTCACACTGGATACTGAAAACAAAGATTCACATTCTATTGACACTGACATATACGTAACACCGGGCCATTATCCGCAAAAAATAAATCACTAAGTAAAAATACAGTGGTGCTTGAAAGTTTGTGGACCCTTTAGAATTTTCTAGATTTCTGCATACATATGACCTAAAACATGATCAGATTTTCACACAAGTTTAAAAGTAGATAAAGAGAACCCAGTTAAACAAATGAGACATAATATTATACTTGGTCATTTATTTATTGAGGGAAATGCTTCAATATTACTTTTGCTACTCACTAATATGTATGTGAACCTCTAGGATTAACAGTTAATTTGAAGGTGAAATTAGAGTCAGGTGTTTACGATCAATGGAATGACAATCAGGTGCGAGTGGGCACCCTGTTTTATTTAAAGAACAGGGATCTATCAAAGTCTGCTCTTCACAACACATGTTTGTGGAAGTGTATCATGGCACGAACAAAGGAGATTTGAGGACCTCAGAAAAAGAGTTGTTGATGCTTATCAGGCTGGAAAAGGTTACAAAACCATCTCTAAAGAGTTTGGACTCCACCAATCCAGTCAGACAGATTGTGTACAAATGGACGAAATTCAAGACCATTGTTACCCTCCCCAGGAGTGGTGGACCAACAAAGATCACTCCAAGAGCAAGGCATGTAATAGTTGGCGAGGTCACAAAGGACTCCAGGGTAACTTCTAAGCAACTGAAGGCCTCTCTCACATTGGCTAATGTTACAGTTTGCTAAAGATCACATGGACAAGCCAGAAGGCTATTGGAAGAATGTTTTGTGGATGGATGAGAACAAAATTAGAAATTTTTAGTTTAAAAGAAGTGTTATGTTTTGTAGAAAGGCAAACCCTGCATTCCAGCATAAGAACCTTATCCCATCTGTGAAACATGGTGGTGGTAGTATCATGGTTTGGGCCTGTTTTGCTGCACCCAGGACGGCTTGCCATTATTGATGGAACAATAAATTCTGAATTATGTCAGAGAATTCTAAAGGAAAATGTCAGGACATCTGTCCATGAACTGAATCTCAAGAGAAGGTGGGTCATGCAGCAAGACAATGATCCTAAGCACACAAGTCGTTCTACCAAAGAATGGTTAAAGAAGAATAAAGTTCATGTTTTAAAATGGCCAAGTCAAAGTCCTGACCTTAATCCAATCAAAATGTTATGGAAATACCTGAAGTGAGCAGTTAATGTGAGGAAACTCACCAACATCCCAGAGTTGAAGCTGTTCTGTACGGAGGAATGGGCTAAAATTCCTCCAAGCCGGTGTGCAGGACTGATCAACAGTTACAGGAAACGTTTAGTTGCAGTTATTGCTGCACAGGGGGGTCACACCAGATACTGAAAGTAAAGGTTCACATACTTTTCCCACTCACTAATATGTAGTATTGGATAATTGTCCTCAATAAACAAATGACCAAGTATAATATTTTTGTCTCATTTGTTTAACTGGGATCTCTTTATCTACTTTTAGGGCTTGTGTGAAAATCTGATGATGCTTTAGGTCATATTTGTGCAGAAATATAGAAAATTCTAAATTCATCATTTGCTTAATTGGGTTCTCTTTATCTAAGCATCACACCCTTCTCTACAAGGTCAAAAGGATACAGCTCGAACTGTCACAGCCGATATTTCCTTATCCTGGTCATTTTAACTGTTACGGATTATACACTTCCTATACACACTGTGGCACACTACTCCAAGTACACGCTACCATTCAACCACTTCATCTCATTCTGCTTGGCGGATTACTGAATAAACCCAGAGGCGTGCATTAATGACATCAATTACCCACTACCACTTTGTGTATTAACCGCCTGTTGGCCTTTTGAGTGTGTGGGGTTTCCCCTCCTCCGTGAGTCAGCAGTGCTGCCACATGTCTCCATGCACCCCCTTTAGCCTGTGTACAGGGGAAACCTGATCCCCCTCCCCCATCATGATATTTACAGCCACATGCTCTGGAAGAAGGAGAAGGAGGAAGCTGTGCCCTGGAAGTGTGTGTGGTCTGTCTGACAAGTTTCTCTGTATATGTATGTGTGAGCAACAGGGTTTTTCTGGGACAGGTGGAAAGACGGGTGGGCACACAGCTTATGTCTGTGGACAGCAGTGTTCAAATGACTGAGACCACTAGCATCACTAATTATCAAATCATTACCGAGTATTTCCCCATGTCTCTTACGGTTACAGATACCATAACATGTCCATGATTGCCAGTACTTAATCTTCCGCTTGCAGATTCACTTTCAGAAAGGATTAATTATTGTTGCCAAAAAAATGCCAACAGCTCGGAACTGAGAAAATGAGCAACTCTCACACTATTTGGTAGATTCCTTTCAAGAACAGGTAAGCCTTTTTTATTCAGTTTGCATTGGTTATAGATTTTAACCACCACCGATGAGCTTGAGAAGAAAGTGAGAGCCTCACGGTCAAAGTGTTGGTGTCTCCGAGTGAAGGTGCTCTGCAGGTTGGTACTCAGCTGTGAGACAGGAGCTTTCAGATCTGAGCGGCTCTGCTGGCTTAGCTTCTCCTCCATCTCTCGAGTGCAGCAAGTGAAGTCTTGAGGACACACCTTCAAATTGTCTCCTGTTAAACGCAAACACAAAGCAAAAGTGAGATTTTACAACAATATGCCCTCTCAAATCACTTGTCACTCACAGAATAAAACAGAGGTAATAAAAGCAAGATATAATACACATCACTGCAGTGCATCAAGCCCTAAACTGTACACAGTCTGCCCTCTATTCACCGGGGATTGGTTTCATGCTCATAACCTGGATATTAAACAGCAGTAGTATTCGCTTATAACCTAAGCAGGTAATCCAGTATACTTTAAATAAGCTCCAGATTACTTATAATATCCAGTAGCCTGTAAATAGTTTTTACACTGTATCGTTTAGGTATTGTTAAAAAAAAAGTATACATGTGAACAAAAGACACAAAAGCTTTGCTTATGGGAACTTTCTGGATCTGCAGTTAGTCCCGATGGATGAGGGACCCCCAGATCCGGAGGGCCCACTGTACTATGCAACAACAGTCTCCTCCTCTGTCTGTTACTTAAAACTGGTGGGGGCAGTGTTGCTCCTGCTTCTTTGCACCACAGTAGAAACTGAACATTATTATGCGGGATAAAGCTTAGCTTCTGACACAAAACACAGGAATTCGTGTGAAGTATTCATGGGTTACTATCAACTTGTGGGTTAAAGGATAATCACCAACTAATGAGAGCCAGTTACTGGTTGAAAGAATGTGGCGAAATTCGCACTGCTTCCTGTAACATAAACCAGCAAGAAATATTTGGGGAATAATCTCCAAGCTACATTTATTTTTAATTGCAATCTTCAATATATTCACGATTATATTTTGATGTTGATTTTTAGACCAATTTGCAACAATACAGCAACTCAATTCATTTCGACCAATCTAGATAGCACCACAAACGAACAGAAATAAAGATTTTACTTTTGGATTCAATAGTTTCTGCATTTTGTTTACATCAGAGGAATCGGAGTGAAAAATATTTGTGCATTAACAAGAATCCATGGTTTTCAACCATTCTGGCTATCATGCCTTATGTTATTGTTTGATTCCTAGTTTCTGGCTACACTGTTGCACTCATATGAGGCCCTGTTTCATCCAGTTGTTGGCCCTCTCCTTAGGGTGTTTGCTGTGGAGCTTGTTGAACATGTTAACTGTGTTTCTCCAATGTATGCCAAATTAGGTCATCTCTAAAAATTCAAGCCATTTTTTTCCTTTGTGTCATCTGTCATGTTACAGAGTAGCTGAATCCTAAAGACCCAGCCACTCAGAGCTATTGTGTGCATATACAGTACATTACTTGTGTATGGCAGGGAAAACAAGTTGAACCAGAGTGTAGTAGTGCCTGGTTGTTAAAATGCCTTGGGATGCCATGTGAGCATTTTCAACCCAAGTAATAGTTATAGTACGACAGTTCTCACAACTCTCCGAGATTAAGCTTTTTAGATATTCGCAATCTAAAATCATCATAGTGCTCACCCAAGGTTCATATTAAACTTCAGTTTAAGGGCCATTACAAAGTTCACTGCACAAACAAGCTTCAGATTAATATGCCAGTATTTGAACTTTAATTTCACAATATTAAGTTTTAGTTGGAAACAGTTTAGTTGGGAGTCCCACAAAAACAAGTGGGACAAGTTTGTGTAGTTGGAAACATTTTAAGGGACATGCATATTAATACAAGTTTGGGGCCTTTGTATGGTATACAGCAAGCAACATTGGTGACAAAATCATCCTCAACAGGAGAGAGATAATCCATGTCTGAAATTAAAAGTATGTTTATAAAGTGTGCACAAGGAGTTGGCCATCACGTCAGCATGGGGCTAGCAGGCTTGAATGCGTAGTCACAGCTGCAATAATGTTTTGTTTTTCTTACTTTTTAATGTGGGTTGTTGGAATTCCGAGACAACACAAGGGGCCTTTCAGTGGACGCGACTCCAACAGACTGTTTAGTTTTCCCTGCCAGCCTAGTGGAACTTGTAGCTACTTTGGCCTACACATTACAGAGTGACACATACACTCATTCAAAGCAACTGCTGCTACTGCCGAGGGCCAGAAAGGCCATTTTACAACTTGGCTCAAGTGACATTATGATGTTGCATCTGTGAGTTAACTGTGCTGACTAACCAATCACGAATATAATGTGATCAGCAGCTCAAAGTACTCAAATCACCAACACCTGAAGCAGTGACAACAGCTCAAGATGGTCAATACCACAGTTCCACTAGCACCACAAGCATGACAGAGGTTCACAATGCACTAGCACTCAAACACATGACCTTGTCATCCCAACTCTGCATCCCTCACTCTACTGAGATCCCAACCAGGCCAGGAACATGTTGCATCTCCACCCAGCCATACCGTTAATGTGTTTTAATAACATTTCTGCCCAACACACAGCTCTTTGTATAAGGTGAAGTGTGAAGGTATTCAGAGGACCAAGCTGAAATATAAAAAGTGCAAGTGGAAATTATTTTGTCGTTTAACCTGCTGTACATGTGAATCACACAGCTGAAAGATGACCTTGGTTTTGCATTTGCTCAGTAAACGTTTTCTAACAAAATGTTCATGTAAACTTCTCTTGCATAGTAAAATTAATTGTTTTATTGTAATTATAAAGCTTTTCCCAATACTAAAAATCACCGTATCAACTTACAACTTCTCACAGCGTCACTACTATTTCATAGACTATAGACATTTATCACGAGCAGGGTCAAAAGTCAAACTGGCACACTTGCTCAACATGGCATTATCACTAGCAATACCAACAGCAATAGGAAAGTCACTTGTATATCAACTTTAATTCTGCTATGCAGATTTCTATGCCCGTCTCTTATCACGTTCTGACTTAAATGTACTTCCTGGGTCAATTTTACATCCTCTATGGATATTTTAAGTTCTTTACCCTTTACACACTTACAGCAAGCCCACTGTCTACAATGCTGCAGAGTGAGTATCCACTCTCTTGTTTAGCATTCCTCTCTATAGACTGGAGGGTGTACTAGTAGTACTAATTCTTTCCAATACGACATGACGGGGACATTTAGGGCGTACTCCACTGAGCCCGGTTGGCCTGAACCGTGCTGGAGTGCGTTTGGAGCGCTCACACTAGTCAATCAAATCATGCCCGAGCGCGGTACAGATTGCCTAGTGTGAATACACCCTTAGTGTCTGATATACTGGTCAGGTGCTACTGGTGTCAGTGTTCAGCTATGCCTCCTGGACTGTCAGGTCTGCTCATCACAGGCTTTATATGTGCAGTGACAGTCCCTCTGCTTATCACGAAGCACATTCCTGTCATGGCGTTAAATTTCACAACTTGGATAGTGACACTGGTTTACTGCAAAGTATGTGAGAAGCAATTCTTCTCACTGCAGAGTACTTGAAAAGGTTCAAAGTAATTGATTCATTGTTTCCAAATGGGCTTATAAGATATTTCTTGTTTAAAGTTCAATTTATTCACTTAGCAGACAATTTTATCCAGAACGGTTTACAGAATGTAAGGGATGTAGCGCTCTCCATCCCTCCATGAAACAAACTGCCTCCCATTAAAACCAAAAATATAAAAATTTGCCTCAGTCTAGAGTGCCTGCTGCCATTGACTGTACCAAAGCCCTTGTATTTTGTGCGCATGTAATTACTGCCTTTGGGCAATTGCTTTACTTGCAACTCTTCCATGGAGACCTCAACAAGTCTTCTAAAGACTGATCTGAATGATAGTTTAATTTTGGTAGTTCTGAGCCCATTTAAAAACCTTTTCTGCATTCACTTTGTTGCCGACTCCTGCTCACCTTGCCCTCAAATTTGCCTGTTTGATTTGTGCAAAAGAGTTCAAACCGCACATCTGGAAAAATCTGCCTGCATCAAAATTTCAGCTTGGGAGAGACCTTGCTCATGCAGGACAATCACCCTGCTTCTTGTTACTAGACTTACTCTTGCCATGATGTAAGATTTTAAGGTTAAACTGTTACAATCTACCACAGACTTTCCTTTTTAGGATGGCTGTCTCTCACACAGCTTCATTACAGCTGCTTCTCTTTCAGCTTATATCAATCTGAACATTATATCACTGATCAGTAGCACCTGATTTTTAGATTTGTTTTATCATGCACTATTCTATATGCCCACAAAATTCTGAAATTTTGTATCTGGAAACTGCTCTGTTGGAACGTTACTTTCTTTAACAACATGGGGGGGGGGGAAAAATCACCTTTTTGCAACAGCAATGTTTGTATATGTAAAATATGCTGACACTAACGTATATGCTCATCAACACTGTCCATTGCTGATACATATAACGTATGCAGTGCTAAGCATTATTTGCAACCCGTACAGTGGTGCTTGAAAGTTTGTGAACCCTTTAGAATTTTCTATATTTCTGCATAAATATGACCTAAAACATCATCAGATTAGCACAATAGCATGTCTATATCTATTGCCAGAATATATAACTTGAAATAGTGAGATTACATTTTTACGCACTTGTCAGCTGATATGCTCCTATCACTCCCATCTCCTGCTCCATTTTATGGTTCTAGCTTGTATTCAGTTTGAAGGGCCTAGAAACCACTTTATGGTCTTATCCTCAATAGCTGGCAGAGCTAAGACATACTTTTACAATATAATGGATTCTCAGTTATTCCAAAGTTTATGCTGTCATCCATTTTAGCAAGCCATTATATATTACTGCAATTGAACTTTGGTGTCTGGTATATCTTAATCATGATCTTTAAATACCAGTTTATGGTTTTGATATTTTTAGTTATTTTTTAGTTTTGAAAAGCTCTTTTCTTGGCATCAGCTTTACTATTGTTCCCTAATCACCTGCATGCAGTAACTTTATCATTGTACGGCAGTATGTTGTTACCAGTGTTATTTTAAATGCCATGACTTATTCATTAAAACATGGCAGTTCAATAGAATGATAAGTTCACAAATTTTAGACATAACTCACTGAAGCTTGTCTCAGTATGCCTGCAGTTGGATTATATTAGCATACAGTGCTGGCCAAAAGTATTGGCACCCCTGCAATTCTGTCAGATAATGCTCCATTTCTCCCAGAAAATGATTGCAATTACAAATGCTTTGATATTAAAATGTTCATTTAATTTGTCTTCAATGGAAAACCACAAAAAGAATTGTCAAAAAGCCAAATGGGATATAATTCCACACCAAACATAAAAAAGGGGGTGGACAAAAGTATTGACACCCTTTGAAAAATCATGTGATGCTTCTCTAATTTGTGTAATTAACAGCACGTGTTACTTACCTGTGGCACATAACAGGTGGTGGCAATAACTAAATCACACTTGCAGCCAGTTAAAATGGATTAAAGTTGACTCAACCTCTGTCCTGTGTCCCTGTGTGTACCACATTGAGCATGGAGAAAAGAAAGAAGACCAAAGAACTGTCTGAGGACTTGAGAAGCAAAATTGTGAGGAAGCATGGGCAATCTCAAGGCTACAAGTCCATCTCCAAAGATCTGAATGGTCCTGTGTCTACCGTGCGCAGTGTCATCAAGAAGTTTAAAGCCCATGGCACTGTGGCTATCCTCCCTATATGTGGACGGAAAAGAAAAATTGACGAGAGATTTCAACGAAAGATTGTGCGGATGGTGGATAAAGAACCTCGACTAACATCCAAACAAGTTCAAGCTGCCCTGCAGTCCGAGGGTACAACAGTGTCAACCCGTACTATTCGTCGGCGTCTGAATGAAAAGGGACTCTATGGTAGGATACCCAGGAAGACCCCACTTCTGACCCAGAGACATGAAAAAGCCAGGCTGGAGTTTGCCAAAACTTACCTGAGAAAGCCAAAAACATTTTGGAAGAATGTTCTCTGGTCAGATGAGACAAAAGTAGAGCTTTTTGGGCAAAGGCATCAACATAGAGTTTACAGGAAAAAAAACGAGGCCTTCAAAGAAAAGAACACGGTCCCTACAGTCAAACATGGCGGCGTCCAGACCTAAATGCCATAGAACACCTGTGGAGAGATCTCAAAATGGCAGTTTGGAGAAGGCACCCTTCAAATCTCAGGGTCCTGGAGCAGTTTGCCAAAGAAGAATGGTATAAAATTCCAGCAGGGCACTGTAAGAAAGTCATTGATGGTTACCGGAAGCGGTTGTTCGCAGTTATTTTGTCTAAAGGTTGTGCTACCAAGTATTAGGTTGAGGGTGCCAATACTTTTGTCCGGCCCATTTTTGGAGTTTTGTGTAAAATGATAATTGATTTGACTTTTTTTTTTCTATCCATTCTCTTTTGTGTTTTTTCATTGCAAGCAAATAAATGAAGATACTAATACCAAAGCATTTGTGATTGCAATCATTTTCTGGAAGAAATTGAGTATTATCTGACAGAATTGCAGAGGTGCCAATACTTTTGGCCAGCACTGTACATAAGTTTTACAGCTAACTTTCTACCATTATTTTTAGGTCCAAATGTACACACCATTGAAAAGAATGCAGATTTCACACAGCTCAGTCAGGTAGAAAACCTTCATACTCTTAACCCCACCATTTTCAACGCCACCAGCCTTTCACCAAGCCCCCGCCACACTTCAAATGCCTACTGTTCCATTCTACAAAGCTAAACCTTAAGGGTTAACAGTTAACAGCCACTCCTCAGAGAGACGGCACACACACTGACCCAAACAGACACAGGACAGCAGACCCACCATCAGCGTGCACACACCAAACCCTTTCCCACAAGACATGGGCACTCTGAGTCAGTCATAAATTCTCCAGGGGATTATTCAGTGTTGCCAGATGTTGCCAGAAAGTTACCATTCAGCAATGGGCTCCCCTGGTGTCTTGTCGAACTAGGCTTCTACAACAGGTTCCATATGTCAATAAAATTTTCAGCTAAACATGGGCTTCTCTGGACTAATCCCTAGAGTGTGCACCATCTTTCAGGTGAAACTTAAGTGTCAATCAATAAAATAAAAAAACACTGACAGACATTTAAAATGGGGTCAACAGCTCATGAAACCCCACCCAAATGAGCACTTAGCAGTCCTATGCCTACGAAACAGCACCAAGAGCAAAGCCACAGAACCTAGTCATATCACTCTGCCCATCACTTTAACACAGGCTGCAATTACCACAGAGTAAGGGAAACTCCTATTTGTCCGTGAGCTGCTTTTTCTTCTTTCTTTTGGAATAATGACAAATGAATCAGTTAAGGCAGGAAGAAAAAAAAAAAACTACACGTGCACCATTACTGCATATGAATCAGCCTTAATGGAATGAGCAGCAGAGTCAAACCTATTTGGTACATCAAGGGAAGATAAAGAGGATATTTAATTTGTAAATCACAGACATTATGCTCTACTAGTTGTATCTTCTAATCTGTCTTTTGTGTCTGGGCAAGTCACCACTGGTTTCTCTGCCTCCATTTCAGCTGCTGGAGTAATATTTCCTATCAGTCATGCATCTCTTCCATCTTTGTGTGGCCTGAAGCCATTTTGAGTCTGTCCATCTTTCACTCGCAGTCACCTAAAGCAGGAGGTCCGATTCCTTTCCGGGTTCTCAGAGAAACAATGTTCTCTAAAAACTGCTTCAAGTACCCCCCACCCCACACATCACATTTAATCTTTATACAAATCTCATTCAGTAACAAGATCAAAGTTAGGGTATTTAATTTCCTCTCACATTCCTTTTCTAACATGGCTGAAGTACTGCCACAAGATCACAATGCTTTTGTACTGTGAATAGAATAATGCCTTAAAAATATTGAATTAGAAATTACAACACCTGTTTTTACAAAACCGCATGTATGGCATTTCTATGCATTTTCACTAAAAAGTGAAATCAAAGTAACGAGTCAGGATGATTCTGAATAGTTCACAAAAGTTTTCTGGCAAATGTACTCCTTTGAAGCAGAATCAGAGAAAAATCAATCTGTGTATTCAAGAGTACTGTTAAATAGTCCCCTTCAAATCTGGAGCAACATATTAGTTAGGACCGTTATCACACAGATCCCCAGTTCAATTCCCAGCTATGGGGAGTCTACATGATCTCCCATTTCTGTGTGGGACATTCCAGTGTTCTCCCACATTCTAAGCATATGCCTTAGGGCAACTGGAGTCATGTCTAGAGTTGGTTCACACCTTGTGTGCTGTGCTATGGGTTAGGGTGCCCACAACCCTAAAATTGATGAAAATGAATGAATGAAGCGTTGAATCTACTCATTCTTGCATTCAATCCTTCACTCATCATAATCATTTAGTACACTACAGATTTTCACTCTGACGACTAGAGATTACAGTACACTCACAAATCAGAAACCTACTTCCACAGAGACAACTGACTGCACTGTAATTCTATTCCTAATAGAGAAACAAGACATCACAAAACCAATTGGCCCACTAGAAACAATAAAATGTATAGTTTATTATTGTAATCTCTGGATTAATATTACAGAACATGGACTCCAAAACAGTTCAGGAATCAAGAATCACAATTGTAGACACGACATCTTAGAATAAAAATGTTTCACAGTAGAGCAGCCAGCCACAAGACCTTGGTACGCACAGTGGCAATTCGAAGTGCTTTATATGAAGAAAAATTAAAGCAATGGACAAAAGCATAATGAAGAGAAAATAAAACTGGACAAAAGCATAATTAAAAGAGAGTATAAAGGAGAAAACAGGGAATTAAGACAAAAACATACCAGAGTTAAAAAAAAAAAAAGCTTAAGAACAGTAAAGTGCAGAAAGAATATGATGAAACAAAGGGTGTTAAAAGAAAGGTAATAACATAAAAGGACATACAAATTAAGTGCGATTAAAATTAGCATATCATGGGCAATGTTCAGTGAGAAGTGAGTAAGTTTAGAGCTCAATCACAGGCACATGAAAAGGTTTTCTTTAACAAGAATTTTAAAAAATGTCCATATTGGGACACATCTGGCTGTTTGTTCCAGTTGTAAGCAGTGTAACAGCTAAACACTACTACATCATTTTTAGTTTGGACTCTGGGCTTGACTAGCTGACCTGTGTCCATGGATCTAAAAGACCTAGTTGGCCTATATTCTTTAAACATATCAGAAATGCATTCTGGACTGAAACCACTCAGTGATTTATAGTAACAGCAATGTAAACTCTCTTCTGTAACTAAGCAGAAGGCAGTGCTAACAACTGGAGTAGTGTGCTCTGTTCTCTTAGTCCTGGTTAAAACTCTAGCAGCAGTATTCTGAATGAGCTGTTTGTCCAGTTAAGAGACCATTACAATAGTTCGTCCTACTGGAGATAGCATGGACGGGCTTCTACAGATCTTGTTGGGACACCAAACCCTTGACACTGGTAATATTTTTAAGATTGCTGTTTTGGTGATGGCTTACATTTTAGACTTCTCAGCCCAAGAATTGTGTTCACGAATACAAATTTGCTTTTCTTTGTTGCCAAACACGGCAATTTCCATTTTGTCCTTATTTAATTGTAGGAATGTAGTCTGATATTTTATGTGAATCAGCATTCAGTTGTATATCATTTAACACTTTTATTTAAACGTGTTTAAACAAATTAGCAAATTTGTCAAAATAATCATTAGAGTTCAACAAATTCAGCTTTCTCAATGATCTTGGTTATAAAAGGAAAAGATGTTTACTCAAATAAATCAAGTATTAAAAGCTCTTGCCAAACACAGCAATCTAAACACTAAACTACCAGATTCTCTTCAGCAGGCACTTGGCTGACAATAGAAATGGCTTGCCCAGAAACAGGTTTCTCTTTTTCACCCATTCACAAAAGTCAATAAACACAGATCTCATGTATTCCAAATTGTGGTGGTGATCATTTTGAAATGATGAGTAGATTAACATATATTTTTGTACATTATAACTCATTCTAAAATTCATTCATTAATTTTCATACCCGCTTGATCCCATTGAGGGTAACAGGGAGCAGGACACATCTGACAACACAAGGTAAGAACCAACCCCAGACAGGGCTCCAATGTGTCACAGGGCACACGGACACAAAGACACTTCAGAGACACTAACTGGCCTAATGTTGTTTAGAACGTGGGAGGAAACCACATAACCAGAGCAAACCCACACAGACGGGGAGAACATGCAAATTGTCCACACAAGCAGTCCAAGCCAAGAATCAAACCAGGGATATGGGTATATCAAACTAGCCTGCACAATATTTTAATGACAACAAAAAGTTGTTTTTAATGTGATAATAAAGATAAAGGAAACACTTAAACAACACAATATAACTCCAAGTAAATCAAACTTCTGTGAAATCAAACTGTCCACTTAGGAAGCAACACTGATTGACAATCAATTTCATATGCTGTTGTGCAAATGGAATAGATACAAGACACACTCAATAAAGGAGTGGTTCTGCAGGTGGGGACCACAGACCACTTCTCAGTACCTATGCTTTCTGGCTGATGTTTGGGTCACTTTTGAATGTTGGTGGTGCTTTCACACTCGTGGTAGCATGAGACGGACTCTACAACCCACACAAGTGGCTCAGGTAGTGCAGCTCATCCATGATGGCACATCAATGCAAGCTGTGGCAAGAAGGTTTGCTGTGTCTGTCAGCGTAGTGTCCAGAGGCGCTACCAGGAAACAGGCCAGTACACCAGGAGACGTGAAGGAGGTCGTAAGAGGGCAACAACCCAGTAGCAGGACCGCTACCTCCACCTTTGTGCAAGGAGGAACAGGAGGAGCACTGCCAGAGTCCTGCAAAATGACCTCCAGCAGACCATAAATGTGCATGTGTCTGTACAAACGGTTAGAAACCAACTCCATGAGGATGGTATGAGGGCCCGACGTCCACAGATGGGGGTTGTGCTCACAGCCCAACACCGTGTTCGCCACTGGTGCCTTTTTGGGTGACACTTCTTGGGTGTTTGTACCATGAGCGAACAGAAAGGGAGGGGCTGACTGATTTTGCGTGAAAAATTTGAGTGGCTTTCTTTGAGAGGACCTGGACCAGCATGCACATAGGACTTCTTCATTCAATGCTAGTACAGCCAGTTGGCTTACAAAACATAATTAAGATGACACACAGCTGAAATAACCAACAATACATTCTTACTTGACTTCAAAGTTAGTGGGCTTAAAAGTTACACATTTCATAAGCCACTGAGCTGCAGCAGCATGCTCTTAATAACCGTCTTATGAGTCTAGACAGCTGTGTGATCATTAACCTGGGTAACAGTGTATCATGTTAAAGGCTGACTCCTCCTCACCTCTACAGCACATATCAAAATGTCAGACAATTTGAAAGCACACCATAGCCACAAGACACGTGCATACCTTGTGATAAAAAGGATGGTATTTATTGGAAAACCTCAGCGGTTCTTCATGTAAGACGTCAACTTTTGTGTGTACTTATAAGGCTTGGGAATGTTCCGTCTCTCCCTGGCTGGCCGTCATAACGGAAGGCTCACTCTCTATAATAAACATCTGTGACAGAACTATCAAACACTTAAACAACCTTGATAATGTGTTCAATTTCTGATCGTGTGCTCAACTGCTACAGTGCTCCCATCTTACGACATGAACCAACAAAGCCAATGCTACAATTGCTTCCGAAAAAGCAGTAAGTGTAACAACATTATAGTCATATTGGCTATAAAAGCAGGGATGGGCAATATGATGATATTTTATCGTACTGTGAGAAATTGTTATAGTGACAGACAAAATGCTGTTGAGCAACTCGAGGATATTGTCAGTGCCTAACCGACTGCATATTTCATTATGAAGAGTTTAATAAATCCTGTCTAACTGAATGAAGAGCAGCACATATAAATATAAATCACTTTACTACATATGGGATAATATGTGAATCTGTTGCTATTGATGCATTTTGTCTGAGATCACATGCATCATGACACATACTGTGTAAATACCTTTAAATATTGTGATAATATTTTTGCCCACCCCTACTGGAAACTTTTTTTTTTTTCGGGATGAACAAGTATAAAAAAAAAAAAAACAGACTACTGGATCTTAAAATAAATGGTTATGAAAATGACATTCATTTGTGTAACTGTCACTAGTGATTAAAAGGTTGAATATATTCTCTAAGGATTTGTGCTAAACACAAGAACCATGCTGTAAATATACAAAGGTCTTACAGACTTATGCAAACACTTGGTCACAAACTATATTTTTAAAGGAAAACCTCAGCAGGGAACAAAGTTAAATAGAATATCTTTGCAAATATTAATGCACCATTAGTGGAGATTTTCCGCATTTGGCAAATTGTAAAAATGAAATCTGTGCATGTACAAAAGTTTGGCCACCTAAGTACAAGTTACAGTGCACAGCTAACAGCCTTTTTATTCTTGCCCCCTTCCCCTCAGGCTCTTTATTTCTCCAAACATACCTTTGGTAAGTGTAGGCAAGGATTTTCTCCATGTTGTGTTGCACACTTCTATGTTGACTTTGGCAAAGACACGCAGTTGAGTTTTTCTTCTGCTGGCTCTTGCATGCAGACCATGTTTGTGCAAGCCACACTGTACAGTGGACCAGGGCACCTCTACTCCAGTAACAACCAAACGTTCTTTCCGTGGGTGCTTGGCAGCGAGGTGAGGGTTTTGATTTGCATACCTGACTACTCAATAGCTTTATTCAAAAGGTGTTTCCCAGACTTTACTTACACAGATCCCCTTTGATTTCCATTTCTTAATGACACCTCAAACAGTGTAAACTAGAAGAGGAGAATCTTTAGATATCTTGTAGGTTTCTTCGAATCAGTTCTCTTTCCACAGTCAGCTTTTCAGAACAGTTCAATATAGGGGCTAACAAGTCAATTTAATTCTGAGACCTTGGAAATAAAAGTAAAAAAGAAAGAAACAGTAGTGGAAAGGTACCCAAATGTTTGCACATGCAAACCTTCACATTTATTTATTTTCCAAATCAAATTGGGCAATTGTGGCTCAGTGGTTAGGGCTCTGGGCCACGTAACTAAAGTTTGAAGCTTTAAGCCTTGCTCGTCAAAGTTGCCACTGCTTGCCGCTTCATGCTATTTATTCCACCAAACATACCTTTGGTAGCGGTAAGCAAGGTTTTGATCTGTATTGTGCTGCACACGTAAGGTTTGAGTTTGGCAAAGAGATGCAGTTGAGGTTTTCCTTCTATTGACTCTTGCATGCAGACCATGTTTGTGTACACCATATTTGTGCCAATCAAATTGGGGCAGTGGTGTCTCAGTGGTTAGGGCTCTAGGTCACAGTTCAAGCCCGGCTCAAAGTTGCCACTTAAATCAACACTTAAGTCATTTAAATCAGCAAAATAAGTGGCGACGGCGAGTTACAATTAGCACAAATGTCATATACACGCTGTATTTAGGAAATTAACAAACGTCATTTGAACAGTGATGCCTACATGTTTGCATAAGACTGCACTCGGCAGCAACTACATCACCCCTTGTATGAAACTAAACTGTAAACAGTACAAATTTTCCCCAAATAGCTCTTGCATTCTTGGCAATTTGAATAATGTCTTGTTCAATGCTTCCTAGTAACATTAAACTCTGTGCTCTCACTGGAAATTCAGATGTAAACAAAATGACTCATGCAAGAACAAGTCATGGCAAACTGCCCCAAAACGCAAAGCAGCCATGACATCAATTCCCATGAACTACATCCACTCTCACAGTCATCCCCTACTAATTCACCCCTGATTACTAAACCAGGCAGTGCGTCTGGCCAATTAAGCCTCCCCACTGGTGAACGTACCAAAAAGCTGTCATCCGTGAATATTTACCCAGAAGCCCTGGGTAGACTGTACAAGGATCTTGCCTCACATTCTCCGTCTGTCTTCGCTTCCCTCCCCAGTGTGCCATCTCCAGCATTGTCTCGCTGCCTTCACAAAACCTCGCTGCCTTCACCACTTCCCAGATCATCTCATTAGTGAACCATTTAGGTTCTTCCAGCCTTTCACAGAAAATATGAATGTACTTTCATACATCTGACACAAGGGTTTAGCTGGAGAAAGCAAGGAACTTCTTTCGTACATTACTGATTTAAGATATGCATCAACACTGGAATGTGAAGCTTCCATTTCAGCGGTTGAACAATCACTTGGACTTGATCAGTGTAACTTTAGTTGATTGTGCAACACTATGAGCCAGTGTAACCAAGCAGAGCCCTGGGACCTTGTGTAGGGGTGGACACACTGGCTTAAGAGTACACAGCAGAATTCAGGTGGAAGCAATTACTCTCTCAAACCATACAACCACCCAGAGAGAGACAGAGAGAGGGAGAGACAAAACAGAGAATGAGAGAAAGAGACAGAGTATAAAAGCCTAATTACAGTGCGCTGGTAGGTGAGTAGAGACATTGACAGCTTGGAATGCATCCTGACAGCTAAGTCGGGGAAAAAGGGAGGTGGACAAGAAAAGAAGGAAAAACATGCACATAAAAGAGGACATATTGAGTTGATGACACCAGCAGCAATCAATGGTGTTGGGAGCTAAAGCGGCACACAGCTCTTCGCATACACACAAAAGTGTCAGAGCAGACAGTGGTTCTGAAGAGGGTAACAGTGGACAAGTTCTCTGGAGCAAGGACAGCAAGCAGACGAAATTACAGGGTAGCGTATCAACAATGCTTTCATCACTTAAAATATAAGTCAGTGACATGAGCAGTCTCAAAGCCTGTACTGACCAAAGAAAACCCAGCTTATACTCTGACCCACATAATGTCTAACATCATTCTGCAGAAGGCAGGTAATGATGTGCTTATTCTAATGCATTACAATACCCAACAATTCTTGTTCAACTTTTCCAAGTGAGCCTAGTCTTTGATATCTGAATACCTCCAACCACACACAAAACACACTCAAGACATGACATTATACCCCTTTTCGACAAGTTAACGCAGATGCCTGGGGTCTTAATGAAATGTCTGGGACATGCTTTGGTCAAAATATCACATGCACCAAAGCACCATTCTTACTCTGTTTAAGCAGAACGGGTGGTTTTGAGTGCCTACAAATGATAATCAGCCAATGCCCACTCCACCCCTCTGGACACACTGGCGACAATGGGTGCATTTACGTACACTTAATACTCCGATCATAACTGGATATCTGCAGTTATCTGATTATTCACGTGCTCGTGTAAACAGCATACTCCGATTTCTTACATAGGATTAAGGTCTAGAGATCAGATTGAGAAATCTGATAGAGAGGTGGATTTTAGCTCCGTAATCTGATTTTCCAGCATGTTCCACTTACTCTGAGTTAATAGGGGACAGTTTTCTCAGTCTGTGCAGATTGTAGAGCTGTCCCAGAAACGGCTAGCAGAATCATACATGTTTGCCATGTTCTTTTATTCCAAGAGACTGCTTCTTTTGGGCTTGTTTCCTTAGACCTCGTTTCTCTCATGGGATCTGGCAACCCTGGACTTACATCAGCGAAATGGCTCTGGAAATACTGTATATGCTCAGGGAAATGAACAATTTCATTATTTAATTATTAATGTTTGACGTTTATGGTATCTCCTAGTGAGATAATTATTATGTGACTACTTGGCTGGTTGCAAAGTAGAAATTTCGAATATTACTAAAGTCATATAAACTAGAGCTTCACAGATCAATCGGCTGGTGACTGGAATCAACCTGTTTTCAGTGCAATTGGCTGTGAGTGGAAATAGGCCAATCAGTTTCATGTAAGAGATTCTTTGCCGCTAACAGATGTTGCATGAAAGTGTGGCTAACAACAGCGGCATAAACACAGCTACACATGATTAACACACTAACATTAATTCACAATACAATTCTGCGTTAACACAGTTTGAGCTCTAAACTACAGTTTTGAGCTCTAAACACCTCTTGGAGGTGAGAGTATAACTGGAAAATACCTGTATCCATTTAGCAATCCCTTTAGCAATTACCGTATTTTTCGGACCATAAGGAGCACTTAAAATCCTTTAACTTTCTCAAAAATCGACAGTGCGCCTTAAAATGCGGTGCGTCTAATGTATGAATTAATTCTGGTTGTGCCTTCTGACCTAGAACCGATTGTAGAGATAGTACACGGCGCTCATTAAAAACCCTTGTCAAAAAAATGTTTAGCCGGTCTTTTGGTAACGGTTTACGGTAGGTTACGAAAGCTTCACGGGGGCAACCGTAGTTGCGCCGCCATTAGCGGAGTAAGTAATTACGGTTATATGTGCTTCAGGCATTCGGGTATGTTGGCATCATCATTTATTTTCGAAAAAGCGGATTTTCAAAAAACATCAACGCTATCGGTCACGCAGTTGTACAACATGGTCATAGAGCAAGGCTGCAAGAGAATTCAACATTAACGAATCAATGGTACGGAAGTGGAGGAAGCAAGAAGACGCCCTGCGGCAGGTAAAGACCAAACTGAGCTTCCGAGGGAACTTAAGAGTTTTGTTTCATTTCATGCGCCTTATAACCTGGTGCGCTTCGTGTATGAAAATAGATCCGTTAAAAGTCGATCATTGATATCGCGCCTTATAACCCGGTGCGCTTTGTGGTCCGAAAAATAGGGTACTTTTTTAAAATGTTGCATCCTTGTGAAAGTCAAACCAGCAAAAACAGAAAAACTCCTGACATCCTTTTTTTTGTTAATACACAGTCTGTAAACTAACAGACAGATGACTGATCCTGTTAAGGACCATTACCTGTAAATGTGAATAATATAAACGGAGATGTGCCTCAGCCAACTCAGCGTTGTGCTTAACACTAACAATCGAGCATTTTCTTCACAAACATTCAGTCACATTAAAACACACGCTATAAGCTTTTTTTAAAATAAAAAAACGAAGTTGACCATCATGTTGCGCGATGTACTGGGAACACCAGCAAACGAACCTCACCCAACACCTCTGCCACAGATGTTTCCATTAACAGAAAAGTTAAACAAAAATGATCTATGTTTTCATTTATAATTCTTGGACAGAAAAATGGGAAGAATTGGCCAAAATCGTAATTGGCCAGTTATCTGGGTTTTTTTCTGTGTTTGTTTTTTTTAATCAGAATCGGCCAAGAAAATTGCAATCGGTGCATCTGTAATATAAACCCAGAGTTTATCCATTATCTGATGTGCATATAAACTCCTTGATCGGATTACTAACAAAGATTTTCGGCAGTTATAGGATTATTAGGTGCATGTAATCACACTCACTCATTAATTCTGTTGTACAGATGTTTGGCTAAAACTAAATGGCGCTGACATTATTGTAGTTCCTGCAGCAAGCAATGCCAATAACCTAGACAATTACAACTATTATATCAGCTGTTAGTGCTAAAATGCATTTCATATTACATGCTACATGGTAGTATAATACCAAATCAATACACTGATACACATCTCCCAGTCCAATCTGGAATTAGTCCTATACCTGTAAATTAGCCACACCGAGTTCAGGCCAAATCTATGGTGGAATTTAAGCTTAAATCAAAATACCTCAACAGTGTCACCACCTACACCCTGAGTGGCCCTCTTGGGTATGCATTTGCCAGTGCACCATGAATTATGGGGTAGGATGTGCAAACAACGACCTGCCCAGCATAATCAGGGGTAAAAAAATAAATCCATATCACGTTATTCAAGCAAATATATTAGCAACTGCAATTTCCTTTGGAATCAAAGTTTTACCAACCAACCTTGCTTCTTTCAATGATGAAAAAAGCATAAGTCAATATTTGAGACATATAAATTGGGAGTGTTTTTTAATGTGTGCAGTAATTACTTTACAACTCACATTGCATTTCTGATAAGCTACAGTTTAAACCATGATAATAATTAACGGATCAACAAGCACAATGGATATAAATCTGTACACACATTTTCTCTTCATCACCGGGCCAATAGATGACAATTAGATTATGATTTTAAAGGTTTGCAAGAAAACATCACATCGTAAATTTGTTACAATGCTATATTCACTAGCAAAAAGAAAAAAAAAAAAAATAGGAAAAGTGACCCAAGTGACTCTCGTTCAAGTCCTTCCCACCGCCTTCTGTTTCATTTTACAGGTACTCTGAGATTTACAATGGGGTTATGTTCCAATAAACCAATCAGAAATTGAATGTATCACAAGCTTAGGAGTTTAATACACTGTGTGTGTGTGTGTGTGTGTGTGTGTGTCATAGCGTAACCTACCTTATATATGCTTTAAACACTTACATTCACCTACAGTTGGGCAAAACCATTAACTAAAATTATAAACCTCATAATTATAAAATTGTAAACCTCATGTAATGTATTGAACATTATACTGAAAGTGAAAAACAAAATGCTTAATCTATTGGCACTGCTGCTCGAATGTCCAGCATCTGCGGGAGAGTATCATACTGCATACCGTTTGCCCTGGGGAAATCTAAATTCAAAATTCAGAACACAGGTATTTGTGTGTATTATCGGATTCCCATTGTAAAGTCAAAATATTGTAAACCAAACCACTGCAATCCAGGGAGCACCTGTACTTAAAAGTCAGAAGAAGTCAGAACATTCAGCTTTACTAAAAGTAGTATTAAAAATATTGAAAGCACAACACAATACTTCTTCCCCATTATGGAAGCAAACCAGCATTGTAAAAGTCAACTTAGAGGGGCTGAAATCATCTGGTTGTTAAACCTGAGAGCAAAGCACTTGGGCTGTATGCATAACAGGGTGAGAGGGGTCCTCTGGCAAAATGAGGTCAGATCTATGATCATGTTTCCAAATTCTCAATGCTACAACATGTAACAATGGTTTTGGGATAGCTCTGGGCTTCAGAAAACGGATAGCAGTGTAGTTACTGGGAACAGCATCGCTACTGGCCAACTGGCAAAGAAGTAAGTCTACACCAACTGACTGTTTTGGTCATAGACATCTATATGCCATCTATGATGTGTTATGGACAGCTATGCTAACAAATCAGTTACTGGAGTTCTCTTACTCAAAAGCTTTCCACAGGGATCAAAGATCTGTTGTTCATACACCTGCCCATGTAAGTATATTTAAACATGGCGGTTGAGCTCAACACAGGTATGTGCGTCTGGACCAATCACTATTCAGTTGCATCACTGCGTCTGGACCAGTCGCCAGACACTTGCATCACTCAGGGTTCCTATGCACTGAGAAAAGACCCTGCCTTGAAGCACTAGCTAAAAAAAAAAAAGTCTCCGTTCTAAAAACTACAATTGACTCCAGTTCCCGTGGTACAAACACGCCACAGAACGGGCACAGTTCTCAGAACAATGTTAAAGTTTCTCTGGTGTGAAAGCGTCTATAGATGCCTATTAAAAAGAAAACGAATAGGATTAAGTCACTCTATAAGGGCTTCTGCTAAATTCTGTGAATGTAGACCACACATCAAATCACTCTGCTTTTTCATCCTCTACAAAATACTTTAGAACATGTTGAGACTTATGCTCAAATCCTTTGCTGTACCCAGAACAACTCAGTCGCCACAAAATGTTTCTTGCACCTTAATCTTAAAACAAAAAAAAATCATGCAACGTCAGATTTCTGTGCAGCCTGCCACACTGATTATATCTTGGTTCTCTGCTAAAAGTAAAAACAGCTCATTTCCTATTAACTTAAGAGAGAAGATTCTATCAGAAAGATAGAAATGCCCCGTAAAGGCTATCAAACAAACAACTAAATGCAAATGCAGGTGTGCATCCACCCGATTAATATCAATATCTTACATCATAATAGTAAATAAAAATGTCTTATACAATATAAATCTAATTGAAGTCTGAATGACAACAAACTTGTACAAGTGAACCCTTGCAACACCTGCTGACAGAAAACAGAATTGCAGTCCTGAAAACAACATGGCAATAGTAACATTCCTTTCGATTTCATTATAATCGTTTTTCAAATTTCATAAATGATACATACGGTGGGGCAAAAAAGTATTTAGTCACCCACTGGTTGTGCAAGTTCTCCTACTTAGAAAAATAAGAGGGGTCTGTAATTTACCATAGGTACACTTCAACTATAAGAGACAAAATGAGAAGAAAAAAAAAATCCAGGAAATCAAATTGTAGGATTTTTAAAGAATTTAGTTCTAAATCATGGTGGAAAATAAGTATTTGGTCAATAACAAAAGTTCAACTCAATACTTTGTAACATAACCTTTGTTGGCAATGAGAGAGGTCAAACGTTTCCTGTAAGTCTTCACCAGGTTTGCACACACTGTAGCTGGTATTTTGGCCCATTCCTCCATGCAGATCTCCTCTAGAGCAGTGATGTTTTGGGGCTGTCGCTGGGCAACACGGACTTTCAACGCCCTTCACCAATTTTCTATGGGGCTGAGGTCTGGAGACTGGCTAGGCCACTCCAGGTCCTTGAAATGCTTTTTACAGAGCCACTCCTTCGTTGCTCAAGAGGTGTGTTTGGGATCATTGTCATGCTGGAAGACCCAGCCACGTTCCATCTTCAGTGCTCTCACTGATGGAAGGAGGTTTTGGCTTAAAATCTCACGATACATGGCTCCCTTCATTCTTCCCTTAACACGGATCAGTCGACTAGCCCCAAAGCATGATGTTTCCACCCCCATGCTTCACAGTAGGTATGGTGTTCTTGGGATGCAACTCAGCATTCTTCTTCCTCCAAACACGACAAGTTGAGTTTTTACCAAAAAGTTCTACTTTGGTTTCATCTGACCACATGATATTCTCCCAATCCTCTTCTGGACCATCCATATGCTCTCTGGCAAACCTCAGATGGGCCTGGACATGTACTGGCTTAAGCAGGGGGGCACGCCTGGCACTGCAGGATCTGAGTCCCTACCGGCATAGTGTGTTATTGATGGTAGCATTGATGCTTTGGTCCCAGTTCTCTACAGGTCATTCATCAGGTCCCTCCATGTAGTTCTGTAATTTTTGCTCACCGTTCTCATCATTTTGATCATCTGATCATTTTGACCCCACGGGATGAGATCTTGCGTGGAGCCCCAGATTGAGGGAGATTATCAATGGTCTTGTATGTCTTCCATTTTCTTACAATTGTTTCCACAGTTGATTTATTCACACAAACCTGCTTGCCTATTGTAGATTCCCTCTTCCCAGCCTGGTGCAGGTCTACAATTTTCTTCCTTCCTTCTTTCTTTTGTTTTCTCATAGTTGAAGTGTACCTATGATGAAAATTACAGACCTCTCTCATCTTTCTCAGAAGGAGACCTTGCACAATCAGTGGCTGACTAAATACTTTTTTGCCCCACTGTATATACTGGTCTTGGTACATAGATCCAATTACTGTATTGTACTGCACTGTACTGAATGTTTTTTGTTGTGTTTTAATTAAAACTATTGTTTAAAATACAGTATCTAACATACCGTGGTAATGTATTAACGTCCTGTTTTACAGAATGTAATGCGGAGGTTAAATGGAGCAACACCGTTATCCTCCCTCTTCCAAATTCAATGACCAAATCAGGTTTTTCTCATTAACACCAAAAGATGGTTTTACTTCAACTTAAGAGCAAACTAAAGCACTTCACTAGTTACCACTCTGTGCAGTGCCTTGTTTGTCAACTTAGCAAATAGTTCAAAGTACTATTTGTAATACAGTAAAATGGTGCACATGATTTAATGCAATTTGGTCACAAGACAAGAGAGCAAGTAATCAAGAAATAAATGAATTATGCACATGCATTAACTGTACTATTTCAAGTTCTCTAATTGATTTGTGCTCCTCCAAAGAAAATATCCACACAATTAAATAGAAAAAAAATCTAGAAGCAGGCCATGGTGCATTCACATTAAATACAGAGGTAACTCTGTGCTTTAGTGATCCTTACAGTTTACATTCAGCTATGTTATGGAAACAGTGAGGCACACTGGCTAGCTTCCCATGACATTGTTAGAAGGACTTTACCAAGGATAGTAAAGGTTATGCGTAAAGTTATTGCTGATTTTGAATGTTCGGGAATTGACTGTAAATCTGTTGCAAGTTTAACAACATTTACAGCAGTGTAATTCAAGAACAAAGCTATCCAGGTACTAAAACAGTTAGAAGAAAATATTCCTCATTTCAAGCATGTTTTCATGCTTTTAAAAATGTGTTTTCATTTAGGGACAATTGGAAGAAATGCTTCACCCAGATGTTAAAGTTAGATAGAAAAGAATTTGTACATCAACACTTTCTACAAAGCATGCTTTATGAAAAAAGCAAGTATGTGTGAGCCAAGTGAATGGGCCCAAGGGAGAGCAATATATAAAATTGACGAGTTAGAGGCGACTATCTGTCTTCTAGCATGGTAAAGGCACAAACATGCATATTTAAAAAAAAAAAAAAAAAAAGTGAGAATCTCTCAGAAGCAGCTCTCCACTGTACTGCACAGCCGGAATCACTCTGAACAGGGAGTTACACAAACAATGTCACAAGAGACACAAGCTTCAAAGATGTTTGAGTGTGGAGGTAATGAAAGGTCAGTATACATCTGCCTCTTCCGCAGAGAGAAAGTGAATGTGTACATGACAGTTCAGGGCTAAAAGCAAACACTGGGCCCTGGATAATGCTCTGGAGATTTCCACCCAATGCCCAGAAATTCATCACTGTATCTGGCTTAAATAATACACACTGATAGCCATTCTTAAACACCCAGTTTTTGTCTTTTCTGTCTCTCCCATTCCCTCATTCATACACCACGCTGTACTTCTATTAGTCAAATACCCTTCTCTTTTACTCAGTGGCTCAGCTAGTCAGTCCTGTTGGCTGAAACTTTGAGCTCCCCATATGTGGGTCTTGGTGGACTCCTGTGGAATGCGTGTTGGGTGTATTAAGGGGCTAAAGGGGGCACACCATTGTTCCTTCACATAGCATCCACCCCCTGCTGAGCTGCCGATCACTGGAGGCTCTGAAGAGTGTTGGGGAGGTTTCAGGGATCACAGCAAAACTACAGGTCAGGAATCTCAAAACGTTTTGGTTTGCAAAGGAATAATGGAACACGACAGATAGTAGAGGGTCAAAACTTGAGAAATATCATCCACAAAGATTGTCAAAAGCAAAATGTAACTTATTTATACTAAGCAAAGTGAGTTGACCAGCGAAAATCACTGTAGAGACTCTAGGCAGGATAATGGTAAACCTTAAAATCAGTGCAAAAAGAAGGGCATCAAACATGTGCTATAATCTATTGTAATTTGGAAATTAAACCAACAGATACATAGCCTATTACATATTCCCCACTGTCCACATGCACGTCAGTAAATGAATGACAATGTATCTCATATCTTCAGCTCAATAGCCAAACTCAATTACAGGCCCACAGCCACAGGGCCTCTGCGTGACACCGAGATGCAGGCTTCTCAATCATTTCTGACTCAGCCATGGCTCAACGCTTCTAATTTTCCAGTCATCCTCCAACTTCAAGTCAATGAAACGTATCTCACAATCATCTCCAATGGCCTAAAGGTTTTATATTTCACCTTAATAAATACGGCAGATTAGTAACGGCAATATTCATTTTTAAACATAGTGACACTAACAAGTGTACCATTTTTTACTAAAAATCACACAATTTCAGCCAGAGTGATGCAATATTTTATTAGTGAGCTTCAACAGTTATTACTTATAGGACATACATCCTTGAGGTCCATGAGGTCAACTGCAAGGTTAGCAAAATATTCTCTGACACATATTCTTAGCATTATTTATTATCTTATTTACAACTGGGAGGATCGGTTTCTCTTACAACAGGATCAATTTCCTTCATGGATACTATTGATATTCTAGTGGCCCATTTCCTGACAAGACCTGATTTGCAGTTCACAGACAAACACGCTTAAGGCTTCTCTCTCCCAGACGATTCTTATCCAACACTTCGACCTTCAGGACTAAAACCAAGTCAAAATGTATATCAATTACGCGAGTAAAAAACAAACATCTCTGTAAAAGCCATGTATACATAAACCACATTAGGAAGAGCTTCATACAGGTTTTCATCATAATACTCTGAAGTAATTATGTCTGAGCAGAAAGGAAGCATCTTTGATCTTCAGCACTGTCCATACTTGAGACATGACATAAGACCCAGATGCCAACATGAAGCAAAACAGACCACTCAAAAGCAGGGAAAAGTGTTCTGCTGCCTCCCAATAAGAAACTGTTGACACAAGGAGATATCAATCTGGTCAGTGTTAACCACCCTTCTTTTGAAGAGCGACTGCCAGCCACTGCGCAGCAAGCACTTGACACACCAGTTTTACAACATCTAGGCCAATCATCAACCATCGCAAACAGTGGGGATCTTCTTTTAAAGACCAGACACTTTGGTTTGGTTAGGAACTGGAGGATGTGAAAGCTTTAGTCCTCAGTGGGGTACTGTGTACTTCGGGGCTTATAGCGCTATGAGGTTTTCTAAGATGTTATAATCCATGGTATCTGTCAAACAAAAAGGATCTGAAAGAGACCGACTGGTTGATATAAACATCCTACCACTGGATGACAAAGAAAAACTCTACAACAACTGTACTCAATTACACTGCAGAAAAGAATGTTTCTCTACAATAAACTTTCATACTTTAACACAATAACAGTCGATCAGGGTCAAGGAGGTGATTCTGGGCAAATATTTCTTTGGCAGAACTGAATTTACTGGAAAAATGCATGGCCACTGTACAAAGCTTTGGAAAGTCCAGGGGGTTGGTTGACTGTCAGTAGTAGGAGGTGATTAACAAGGGGAGGGCAGTAAGGGTGCATTCTAGAACACCTAATGCAGAAAAAAGCTTACTTGCCTCAGTCTACCAAAACCATCTAGGACTACTTTCTAACTATTTCCAAAATTATTCTAAATTCTGTATAACTTAAGCTGCTGGTGCATTACGCAGTGTTAAGATGCTACGTTTTAACTGCATTAATGTACGCACTTCCAGAAATATATACTGCTCAAAAAAATAAAGGGAACGCTTGGAGTTGTGTTGTTTAAGTGTTCCCTTTATTTTTTTGAGCAGTATATTTTCCATGCGAGACAGAATCACATGTGCCACCTTAGTAGTACTGGACAAGATATTTTAAAACGCACACTGCGGTGGACCAGAAGTTCCAGGGTTCAACCCCCAGCACAACCAAACTGCCATTGATGTCAGCCTTAAACCATAATTGCTTGGAATGTACACGCTAAGACTGTATAAGTTGTAGGTTGCTCTGGATAAGAGCATCTGCTAAAACACTATATGTAAATTTAATGAAACTAAAGGTGTACTCCCACTGAGCAAGGCTGCCTTGAATCGTGCCGTGTTTGTCCCCCCTCCCCATTTACGCCCTGGCTCCTACTCATACTAGGTTCATCAAAAAATTAGCATATTGTGATAAAGTTAATTCTTTTCCATAATGTAATGATAAAAATTAAACTTTCATATATTTTAGATTCATTGCACACCAACTGAAATAGTCTTTCATTGTTTTAATACTGATGATTTTGGCATACAGCTCATGAAAACCCAAAACCTCACAAAATTAATATATCATGAAAAGGTTCTCTAAACGAGCTATTAACCTAATCATCTGAATCAACGAATTAACTCTAAACACCTGCAAAAGATTCCTGAGGCTTTTGAAAACTCCCAGCCTGGTTCATTACTCAAAACCCGCAATCATGGGTAAGACTGCCGACCTGACTGCTGTCCAGAAGGCCATCATTGACACCCTCAAGCAAGAGGGTAAGACACAAAGAAATTTCTGAACGAATAGGCTGTTCCCAGAGTGCTGTATCCAGGCACCTCAGTGGGAAGTCTGTGGGAAGGAAAAAGTGTAGCAGAAAACGCTGCACAACGAGAAGAGTGACCGGACCCTGAGGAGGATTGTGGAGAAGGGCCCGATTCCAGAGCCAACCGTGCACAGGCGTGTGCAGGAAATGGGCTACAGGTGCCGCATTCCCCAGGTCAAGCCACTTTTTTGAACCAGAAACGGCGGCAGAAGCGCCTGACCTGGGCTACAGAGAAGCATCACTGGACCTGTTGCTCAGTGGTCCCAAAGTACTTTTTTCGGATGAAAGCAAATTTTGCATGTCATCGGAAATCAAGGTTGCCAGAGTCTGGAGGAAGACTGGGGAGAAGGAATGCCAAAATGTCTGAAGTCCAGTGTCAAGTTACCCCGTCAGTGATGGTCTGGGGTGCCATGTGTCAGCTGCTGGTGTTGGTCCACTGTGTTTTATCAAGGGCAGGGTCAATGCATCTAGCTATCAGGAGATTTTGGAGCACCTCATGCTTCCATCTGCTGAAGAGCTTTATATGAAGATGAAGAGTTCATTTTTCAGCACGCACTACCTGGCACCTGCTCACAGTGCCAAAAAACCACTGGTAAATGGTTTAACTGACCATGGTATTACTGTGCTCAATTGGCCTGCCAACTCTCCTGACCTGAACCCGATAGAGAATCTGTGGGATATTGTGGAAGAGAAAGTTGAGAGACGCAAGACCCAACACTCTGGATGAGCTTAAGGTCGCTATCGAAGCATCCTGGGCCTCCATAACCACCTCAGCAGTGCCACAGGCTGATTGCCTCCATGCCACGCCGCATTGAAGCAGTCATTTCTGCAAAAGGATTCCCGACCAAGTATTGAGTGCATAAATGAACATAATAATCTGAAGGTTGACTTTTTTTGTATTAAAAACACTTTTCTTTTATTGGTCGGATGAAATATGCTAATTTTGTGGGATAGGAATTTTGGGTTTTCATGAGCTGTGTGCCAAAATCATCTGTATTAAAACAATAAAAGACTTGAAATATTTCAGTTGGTGTGCAATGAATCTAAAATATATGAAAGTTAAATTTTTATCATTACATTACGGAAAAGAATTAACTTTATCACAATATGCTAATTTTTTGAGAAGGACCAGTATAAGGTGGCTCACACAGCACAGAGGACTAAATGCAATACGCCTTTTAATAAATGCATTGATTATGCAGCGCACTGTGAAACGGCTTCTCGTGCTGCACAGCGTACTTCATGCTTGTACTATTAGGCTTTTTTGTTTCCCTTTATTAGCGATGACACACAGCCCTAACAAGCCTTTTAATAAATGTACTGATTATGTGACGCACTGATTTTCGGCTTCTCGTTCTGCACGTAAGAAGATTTTTACTGCGTCAGCTGACGCCGTTTTCCGCACTGGAGCACAAAACACTACTGCTTTGTTTCTTGTCTAGTTGAATCGTTATGCCTTCATCAGCCCAAATCTCAAGTAAACAATTCACCTCAGCCGCAGACCACAGTGAACCCTTCGCCACTATGTTTGGGTAATAAAACAGTCGCACAATCGACGTCACCGTCATTCGCGCTCTGGCCCATCCCTTTGAATCGCGCCCCCGCAGGACTGGGAGCACTCACACTAGCCAAACGTGCCCGAGCGCGGTTCAAACTGCCTAGTGTGAGTACACCCTTAAAGGTGCCTCTGACCAGATACCAAACTGACTGAACATATACAGAATTACCAGCTCTAATTCCAAACTAAACTAATTGAAAAAGGAATCCACCATTTTAAAACCAGGAAATGCTACAAAGGATCAGTACTGTTTAACCACATCTTGCATTACCTCCCTTCAAACCAAAGGCTCCATCCAAAACTGCATACTATGTATTACACCCAATCAGCCATAACATTAAAACCAGCTGCCTAATATTGTGTAAGTCATCTTTCTGCCACCAAGGCTCTGACCAGTTGAGGCATGGACTCCAAAAGACCCCTCAACTTGTCCTGTGGTATCTGGCACCAATATATTAGCTGGAGATCCCTTAAGTCTTGTAAGCTGCAGGGTGGAACCTCACAGATGTTTGTCCAGCACACCCCACAGATGTTTGATCAGACTAAGACATGGGGAATTAAGGTCAAGACAACACCTTGAACTGTTTGTTGTGTATTTTAAACAATTCCTGAACACTTTTTGCAGTGTGGCTGAAAGAGGCCACTACGATTCCAGAATACTGTTGCCATGAAGGGGTGCACTTGTTTAGGTAAGTGGAATACCTATGGAATGTTTACCTTGGCATACTATAAAGTAGGAAAGTTGTTTGGTACACTGCATCAGCCTCATACTTTCTCATCCAATTTTACTGGCCAATCACTGTGTTGTGGTAGGCTGTTATACCAGACATTTCTGTTTAAGGGTTACTTTTTCAACTGCCTTGACCCCCAATATCGCAAAAGCCCTTATCTGTCCAGTCTAAAGCCTTACAAGTTTTTACGATGGGAAGCATAAACCAGGTCTGAATAATTTTGACCCCCAAATTACATCACAAGCACTAGGTCTTTATTGAAAGAGTGGCAAATTCAGTGGCAAATAGTCATTCCTTCAAGCAGAAAACAACAAATGGCTTTGGTTGGAAAAGGACTAGCCATTTTAATTCTTGAAATACTGTTACTAGGAATGGGCAACATGGACAAAATTCTCCATAATGTTAAATGTAATTTTATATCACAGGAACACTGTACATGACAACATAGTTACTTAGATGAAAGTAAGTGTTGGTATTAAATAAACTTGTTTACTCTATTGAGAGACAAACCAAAACATTGGAAAGTTATTGTTTGTATTAGGGATGCAACAAATTTTCATTCACCAAGAGAAATGTCTAAAGGTCAACCTGGTCACAGAGTGGAGTTTCTTTCCCCGTTATCAAATGAGAGTGGGCAAGTCGGGTGTGACCAATGAGAGATCTAGAATGCAATACTTTGTCTGTGTCTTTTTTGGTAGTTTTTCAGCCAGACATCAGGGCAGAGTTTGTGGTGCTTATTGTTGGGTAGGGAATACCACTCCGCCTGCCAGAATTTTCTTCTGCAATTTTCTAAGAAATGAAGACAGTGCCTTGCATTAGATCCTAATTCGTTTTCTCAGTGGGATACTGTTCACCAGGAAGTCTGAGTCATGGAAGTATTCATTTTCAGCTCGTGGGTATCTACCACAAACAATAAAATTGATCCAATGAAATAAGCTGCAGTCGTCATGTTTCACTACACTACAAAGCTGATTGCCTGATGGCAACAAGTGACTACGCATAAACCAAAGCTCATGTGGTATTTTACATACCACTCAAAAAAGTTAGACAATGTTGCTTGGAAAAAAAGTAGGCTTGTCATAAAAAGATCTAATCATTTTGCCTATGAACAAAAAGCAGAGCAAGTATATATTTAGCACTTTTGGCTTCTAGGGTAGAGTCACATTATATTAAGAATGTATAATTGCCATTTTGCAAAAGCATAAAACAAATCATTAGGCCTAATCTATGTAACAACACCAGCAAAGTATCTTTTTTTTTAATCTACCATGTTTTTGGTTTTGCATTATGGTCCACTTTGGTGTGCCAAGCATGTGATTCTGGGGTATAATTTCTGCTCTGGACATTACATCCATCAGTAATGAGAGAAATTTACGAATAAAACAGTCATAGTCTTGATCACATTTCCGATATGTTGCATGTAGCCTACGTGAGTGGAATTTTAATTCAAGTATAAATGTCTTCAGGCCAGATGTTTGCCTATCAGCTGAAGAGGGTGAGTGCTGAAGTCAAAAACTGTAACAGTCACTTCCAATTAAATTACATTCTCCTGTGGACCATTTCCCTCTAGCAACAGGAGACAATGTTATCCAAAAGCAGGTCTTTTGTGTTCTCTCTCTGCTTCCTAAGAAGCCTCCGCCCCTCAGCAACAACAGACCATGTTACTCTCACTGGATCAATTATCTCAAGCTCTATTATTGACAAAGCCATGCTCGGCGAGGCTGTCCTTGCAGGGGGTCCAATGCATACTGGTGTTTGTTGTGGGAGGTACATCCACATGACACACAAACTTCATAACATGACTTTACGTAACTGCAAATCGCAACAATCCTGAAGTTATGCTACAATAACAAAAGCAGATGACTCGGGGTATAACCAGCCCAATTTTGCATTACAATTACACACTGGGGAAAACAATGAGCTTTTGGCCTGCTGTAAAGTATGAGGCAAATTCTGAGCAAATGGTGTCAGTGATTGAAGGCAGCTGTTCCATTTTTCTGACATACAGTTCAGAATAACAAGATTCAATCTGACAGAGAAACATCGAATAACTGAAAACAATTGATTTTGCAATCCCAATACCGTGCTCAACTGCCAAAACGTTCTTCCCATGAACAAGTAAAAAAGTAAAATATATTCATTAGACGTAACCGCTTACTGGCTGCATGTCAGCACCTTATTGGAACAGGGTTCCTTTCACAACATTAAAAAGTTGTAAAAAGTTGCTGCCCTGAGAAAATTAAAACCACTTAAATCAGATCCATGGCAGCAACTTTATTCCACAACAGTACTTTACTGTCCATTTTCTCACACTGTATGTGACTGCCTATTCCTTATAAAAGTGAAGCAGAAGTGGGAGAGTAGCAATAACACGGCCCATTCCCGTATAAGACGACAACATTAACGTAATGACCTCGTTTCTGCTGGTGATAGGTTTAAAGTGTTAAAAGGACAGAAAGAAGACTGTCTTCCAGTCCTATCAAAACATTGCAGTCATTAGACGGTCAATTCTCCACTGCAAAGCTTGCTTGTCAATGGATGCAATTCTAAGTTTGGGTGAATGAAAGCCAGTTAGTTTAATTAGCCAACATATCACTTAATGCTAACATGACAAGCACTTGAGTAGCTGCTTGGGCCAGCATGTGTTGATGTGGGACTGTGGTAGCCTAGTGGTTAAAGTACTGGACTCTGGACCAGAAGGTCCAGGGTTCAAATCCCACCTCTGCCACTGTTGGGCACTTGGGCCCTTAACCAAAAAGTGCTTGGATTGTAAGGTTGTATTAATTGTAAGTCACTCTTGATGTAAAAAAAATTGAAATGTTCCATGCAACAACGATTATTGTTTAAACTCTTCTGTAGCCAGCAACTGACACTAGAGCAAGGAGCTGATAGCCATGGTAACTACATGGTAAAGCAGACTAGTGTATAACCTTAACTACCGACACAAGGTCATTAACATTACCAAGAACCCAAATCCCATGATCCAAAAAAGAAGTCTATCTGAAACAGATTTGGATTGGATTCTGCTTCACTTTAATTCACTTTAGATGAAAGGTCTGCACATGTATACACAGAAATGTAAAGGCATACAGGTTGGTAAATATGACAGTATGGCAGTGAGAGTGTATAACTAAACATTAACCACTGTGTCTAGTTATGTTTGTGGATAAATACTACATACTACAACTATGACATTACTGTTCTAATATCACCTGAGTCTTAATATCGTGACAAATATGGATAATACCTTTTAGTATGATGGTAGCCAAAAAATTCATGACTTTTTCATTTTAACACAGAAGCATTTCAGACAAAACCAGTGTCTCCTGAGGAACAGCTTCACTCACACAGTGCAGGTTGAGGATCTCAATCCTCCGCCTTATCTGCCTTTTGGCATCTAGATAAAATCACTACATTTACATGGCCATTATGGCCTGCTGCTATAAGATTTGAATTAGAATTGGACAACTGAATTGCTGCCACCTCACACTTTCATACTAGTGGACGTTGATAGAGACAGAAATTAAGACCAAATGCAAGAGGAACATTGGAACCCAAAAGTTATTGATTTGCTTCCTCATACAAAACCTTTTGCCACTGAAAACCCTTAACAATATGTTTAGTGGTTAGGGTCTAATTACTATAAGGTTAGCAAAACAAAGTATGCAAGTTACATGCCTGGCTTTATACTTAAATATCGGTAAGGAAATGTATGTACCGGCTCACATTCGATACATTGTTAGAACCGAAGTAGAGCGACTCTTAACGCTACGACTAGGGTTTGTTCATTGTGGTGCAGGCCCTAATACAACTCTTAACAGAGGGTCACAAAACGAGTTACTTCAGAGGCCGGAAAGTGGAGTTAAAAGCACAGAATAGAGCAGGCTGTGAGAGGGTCTTACCGTATATGCCTTTGTTAGGAACATCGTTAATGTTGAAGCCTTTTGAGCTGTACGCTGTTCGGACTTCATTGCAGTTCTTTGACTTCTGCTCGGCCGGGCTGGCAGAGGCAAAAATCACGGCGGATACATAAACCGCAAGCGCAACAGTTGTCTTCATCGCTGTGTCGAATTACAAAAACATAAAGTACAAACAACTAAACAGAAAATATAATGTGGTCTAGGCTAACAGATAACGTCGAGTCCCACGCTGAATTTCTTCATGTAGATGCGCCGCCTGGAACTCTGCTTATTTAAAAGCACAAAGTTTTGCGAGTCGACTCACTAACTCTAACACCGTGAGCTACTTTCCGTGGTCCGTCCGTCTCTGGTTGGAAGCTCGTTTAAAAGGGTCTGATTTTAAAATCAAATATAAGAAATCAAAAACCTTTTCTCATCACTTTGTTTCACGAGGTCAAACTTTTGCGTGAAAAAACCCACAAAAGCCTGTTACCGGAGATCACCGCTGCTAACGCGCGCACACTCGCACGTTATAAACAAGAAGCTCGTCGAAAAACACATCGGATAGTGTGTGGCTTAAAAGTATCCACTCTTGTGGCTTGTGAGTTCGTGTCAGGAACAGAGATGAACTTGTAAGAAGTTTTCCCTCCTCGGCGCACTGTGAGTCTGTAATCTGAACGCTTTAAGACTGGACTCTCCTGCCGTGTGATCCAGCGTTACTGCGCGCGCGCGTTCCGACGTCTCGGCGCTTAGCCCTGCGCGCTCCCGGGAACGAAGTTCCAGACAAAGCGACGGGCACGCGCACTAGGCGGGGTGGAGTGTAGCACCTGGTGTTCGGTGCACTCAGGTCTCTGGAACAGAGAACGGCATGGGCAACACATGGATGAGCTCAGTTTTAAACAGCTGGATATTATCGGCGTGGTTTACGTAGACTAAGACAGACGTAAAGGTAGTCAGCGAAATAACAACTAATACAAGGTTCTAAGAGGTTCTAATGAAAACATTACTTAAGTAGTGTCACTCAGATCAGATTTGACATCAAGCCAGTGATTCAACATACCTTTGATTAGATATACTTATCAGGTACTACATATAGCTGGAGTTTGTAGGCAGTTATACCACTAGAGTACACCTGTTGCTATGCATAAATGCTATCCTGTCCACTGGAGACTACTCACGCAGATATTTTGGGTGGTGAATCTCTGTCAGCACAGCACTGTTAGCATTTTAGTGTTTGGTGTTGTTAGATTATGATAGACACAGCAGAAAAGCATCTCAGTGTCTGAATTGTAATAGTTCCCCAACCAACAATGGTCTGAAAACAAGCTACTGACGACTGATTACTGTCTACAGGACAATCAACACAAACTGCATAATTTAAAAATATATTATATAGGCTACACATACAAAGTGTGCCAGCATTACACAAGCCTTTAAAATGTCCTTTTTCACTTTCACTCGCCATTTTCAAATATGTATTCATTCGAAAACATGGTGGTCGCTTTTGTTTTTGGTACGTGTTTGGTAAGTTTTATAAAAGACACAAAAATAATAATTACCATATTGTATAGTATAGTAATATGCTAAAAGTTTTCATATTGCACTTTAATTAATGTCATTGGTCCATGTCCTGTTTCGCAGAACATAATGTGGATGTTAAATGGTTTGTACCTGTACATAGCCTATGTAACTCATTACCTATGGACGCACGCATTACTGTTGTTTACATGTCACACTTGCACTTTATTAATATTTTTAAATTCTTATTCTATTTTATGATTTTTTTAATGTGTTGTTTATCTGTAAGTTTCTGTTTAGTACATGTAAATAAATTGTACATTGTCTGAATATTGTGTACAGATACAAACTGCTGGAAACCAATTCCTTGTCTGTGTAAACATACTTAGCTAATAAAGCTAATTCTGATTCTGGTAGGGACTGCACCCCTGAGTCATCTTTTCACTGTTGCAGACGACACTGGTATTTGCTGCCTACTATTTAAGGAAGCAGCTAAATGAGGACCTTGTGTGGCACCTGTTTCTCAAAGTTCAGGCTCTGATGGACTGAGAGCACCTTCATCTTGTGCAGTTATACATCTGAATCTTATATTCTATCCAGGTTAGACAGTTGTGACACCACTGTATGAAATCTGCAGGTTTTGGAAGTGAGACTTATGGAATATATTTGTGTCTTGGGGAAGTCTCCTTTTATTGACATTTTTAACCTTAATCTTAACTTTGGAAAACTAACCTAGCAAATCATGAAAAGTCAGCTCCTTTGCTTTACTGTACATAATAACTGCGCTAGCATAATCAAATTCAATTACTAAAATTGTGAAATTGTGAGTAATATATTACAAGTTACTAATTTCAAACACCAATAATCATTTACAGCATTAGTGATAACTTCTGTGTATTCTGAAATCAATTTAAAGAAATATCAATTATTTAAACAACAAAGCAGTCTTAGTGATTCAAACATTGGAACACTAGTGTAGATTTGTATGGAAATGAGTAACTGTACATGGAGTACAAACATAACTGCCTCAGAAATAGACACCGATCAGTAAAACTTTAAAACCACCTGGATCGTAACAATGTTTAGGTAGGTGTTACAGATCAAATGAACTTTCGCGTGAATGCCTGGACTCAGCAAAACATTAGCCAGAGCATGGTGGGCACTCTGACCGGTCTGATTCAGCATTCAACATTTCTGTAACTTGTGCCACTGTAACCCATTGCAGCTCCAAGCCAGGTGCTAGATATGGCACTACATGTGGTCCTGGGTTCAAATCCTGGGTGGGGTTTGCAACATGAAGGTCAGGTGGTGCGTTTATGGGAAAAACCCAGCCACTGGAGTTGCACATGACGCTCCTAGTGCTGGTCTCAATCCCAGATAGATGGGGAGGGTTGCGTCAGGAAGGTCACCTAAAACCTGTGCCATATCTAATATGCAGATCAGATGTTAAGTTACCAGTGAGGGGGGAAGCCAAGAGATCACACGGCAGTAGCTCTCCTACCTATTCAGACTACACAGGATACAATTCGTTCCTCTTGTGCATTGAATAGCCTGTCACTGGTTCATAATTTGTCCCTCCTCAGACTACTCACCACTGTTGACTGTGAGCACTCCACTAGGCTTGTTATTAAGGAGATGCTCTGATCCAGTTGTCTGACCATAATGATTTCTCTTTTGTTTAGGTTACTCCTTAACTCCTTGTTACTCCTTAAAAATTCTCTTAAATTCAACATGTCTACTGCAAGAATCGACAGTTCATTGACCATATAATACATCCCAGAGCTTAACATGTGGTGTTGTAATGAGATAATTTGTGTTGTAATGTTATTTGTTATTCAGTCTGTGTGTGGATTTGATGTTTTGGCTGATAGGTTCATGGACCTGACACATTTTACATAGCAATAACTGAGATTTCATAAATAATCTGTCATACTATAGGCCTACCTACAAGGTGTACCTACTTGGAATGTGTACCTAATAAAATGACCTCCGAAAATATTTATATCACTCAAAAAATACACATATATGCTGTGAAAGAACATTGATTATAGCTTTATTTACTTGCTACTTAGATGACACGGCTATGTTAACAGTCAGAGGGAGGAATATGGCCAAATGTAATAAAACAATTTAGAAGGTAAGACAATAATAAGTAACTGTAATGTTATTACTCAAAGTAATCTTAAACCCCCCATATCTTAAAGCATTCTGTAATTCAATGTTTTATGAGCCTTCTGTTGTTGGCTGCCCAAAAGGAAGTTTTCTACAGCAGATCTGATCCACATTATAGACCTGGCTCAGGTTTTACGTCAGATGCCCTTCTTTCCTCAATCCACCCATTTTATCCGTTCTTGGGACCAGCATTGAATACAATGGCTGGTCAGTCACACTGAGACATTAGAAAGACCATGTTTTGTAAATATGAAACAGTATTCATGGCCTCTTCATTGAGAAAAGAATCTAAATACCATCATGATACTGTCACATTAGACATAGTTAACAGAACTATTAAATATATTACCTTATACAACAATAGTCTACCAAGTTTGTTTATATGCTATTCATACTTTGTATGCACAGGCAGAACATATTCAGTCTGGCATCACTCTGAGAAACAATCTTTGTGTCTGCATGTCACGAAATATGACACAGCTTTGTGAAACCGTGTCATGGATAGCTAACAGACAAGTGATGGAATTTAAGTCATGTTTCTGTATGACTGTAGAGAACACCATACTGATTTTCAATATGAGTAAGCTTTCTGGTATGAATATTTTAATTAACTCGTGTAGGGTTTAACTACACAAGTTTGAAAGAGAATGTACAACTACTGTGAAATCCAAAAGAACACATCACTCATAAAACAGTGTCTCAAAAAGTGTGATGGCCTATTAAGACAGTATTCGATTTCATGTTCACATGCAACTTGGACTTGGCAGCACATTACATTTTTGTAGGGTAACCTCTGATGAGCATCATCGGCTCTTTTTCCTGAGGTCCTCAGAAATCTCCTTTGTTTGTTCCATGATACACTTCTATAAACATGTGTCGTGAAGAGAAGGCTTTGAGAGATCCCTGTTCTTTAAATAAAACAGGGTGCCCACTCACACCTGATTGTCATCCCATTGACTGAAAACACCTGACTCTAATTTCACCTTCAAATGAACTGCCAATCCTAGAAGTTCACATACTTTTGCCACTCACTAATATGTAATATTGGATCATTTTCCTCAATAAATAAATGACCAAGTAAAATATTTTTGCCTCATTTGTTTAACTGGGTTCTCTTTATCTACTGTTGGGACTTGTGTGAAAATCTGATGATGTTTTAGATCATATTTAAACAGAAATATAGAAAGTTCTAAAGGGTTCACAAACTTTCAAGCACCACTGTATGTGGCTAATGTGAGTGAAGTGAGAATGAGCAAAATGGGAAAGAAAGGTTATTTAAAAGTGACTTTGAACATGACATGGTTGTAAGTGCTTGACAGGACTGGTCTGACTATTTCTGAAACTGCTGGTCTACTGGGATTTTAACACACAGTCATCTCTAGGGTTTATAGTGAATGATCCAAAAAAGATAAAGCATCCAGTGAGCAATGGTTTTCTGGGTGAAAATGTCTTGTTGATACCAGAGGTCAGAGGAGACAGTAACAGTAACTCAAATGACCACTCGTTACGACAAAGGTAGGCAGTAGAGTGTCTCTGAAAGCACAACAGATTGAACCTTGAAGCAGATGGGCTTTTGCTGCAGAAGACCACACCAGATTCCAGTCCTGTCAGCTAAAAACAGACAACTGCACAGGCTTACCAAAATTGGACAATTGAAGATTGGAAAAAGATTGTCCTGTATGAGGAGTCTCCATTTCTGCTGCAACATTAGGGTGTTAGGGTCAGAATTTGGAGTAAAAAACCTGATTACATGGATCTATCCTGAATTGTATCATCAGATCAGGCTGATGCTGGTGATGTGTGTAATGGTGTGAGGGATAATTTCTTGGCATGCTTTAGGCCTTTTGTTTAAATGTCACAGCCTACTTCAGTATTGTTGTTGACCATGTCCATACCTTTATGACCACAGTGTTCCCATCTTCTTAAGGCTACTTCCAGCAGGATAATACACCATGTCACCAAGCTCAAATCATCTCAAACTGGTTTCTTGAACATGACAATGAGTTCACTGTACTCAAATGGCCTCCACCAGATCTCAATCCAATACAGCACCTTTGGGATGTGGTGGAACAGGAAATTTGCATCAGCTTATGTATAGCTGACAAAATTGCTGCAACTGTGTGATGCTATCATCAATATAGACCAAAATCTCTGAGAAAAGCTTCCAGCACCTCAATCTGAATCTCTGCCACAAAGAATTAAGGCAGTTCAGAAGGCAAAAGGGGCTCCATTCCAGTAGTAGCAAGAAGTACTTAATGAAGTGGCCAATGAGTGAATGCTTAATTCTTTACAACAAGCAAGTCTTTGGGTATGACCAAATATCTGTTATCCCTACAGCTAATTACACTTTTCTATGTACTGCATATGTGAAATGGTCTGTTGGATATATAGTGTATGAGTTACAATATTAGGCAGGTTAATTCTCTTCAACTACACTTACTGTAAGACATATTTATAGTGTTCAGGAAAAATAAATACAACTAAAATTAGAACGTGAAACACAATATGTCATGATCAAATGATAACAAAATACCATAAGTGTGACTCATCCACAGGAAACAGGTCAAAATGTATCAGTTCCTCTTCAGATGTTGTGACAAGCCATTTGGTCTGGTATGTGATTCACAGAGAACCAGTCATTTATGACGGATGGCAAAAGCTCAAAAATGTTATATATTGCTCCTTTAAATTAGAGCTATAATTTATGACTATATGTCCCATTGGTAATCAGGTATTTATTTACTCTTGGACATATGGTATATAAGGTTTCCCACAGAACTTCATCAAGATACACTTGAAGCCACAACATGTCTGGATTTGTGAAAGCATGTATATGTTCCACTGTGGGTGTCTGCATGGTCTGGGGGGAGGCTCTCAGACACATCACATTCCAACTATTGTATCCCACATTCCTCATCCTGCTCTATTCACTCTGTGTGACTGTGGCTTGGAAAGCGGGCAGCCAATGGAAAGCCACTGAGGAGTTCTGGGGATCGCCTGACTATGGATGTGAGAGTGTGCTGGTGTTACTTTCAATGGGCAACAAAAGGTGAGCGCTATTTGCCTCAGAACACTCCGTAATGGACAAATTTGTGGCCCTGGCATGCCTCAGCAGATGAATGGGATTAAGTGTAAAAAGGGAATTATGCTTGTTTCAGTAATGCCTCTCAGAGCAACATCAGTTTCATTAACATTTCAATGGGAAGTAGCCAGTGTGAAACATTTTGCTACAGCTTGGTATCCTTTGGCAGACTATTTTACAAGTGACCCGTATACGCTTAACAACTTTAAAACATTTCAGATTTTTTTTCAGAGGCAGAATCATTGGTGGATAATCACAGCTATCACAGTGGACTGAAATACATCTGTAAAATCAGCCTAATTGATGTTCTCAGCAACAGATAAATTAGTCTACTCTGATTCACCATCACCCCCTGTTCACCCCCACATGTAGACCAGCTGACCCTAAAATTGGGTCATCCTTGTATTGCCACTTTATTACCCTAAGAAAACATTCAGCCCATGCATTTCAATGGATCTGTTTGCTCATTCTCCCATCTCAATTAACATTCAGAGTGTAGGCAGAAGTTGGGGTCACCTCAGCTGCTGCCTCCCTCTCTGTAGCCTCTGTTGGCCGAGGCCTGATAACTAGGCTTTCGTTACCATTCTAAAAGGTTGTGCTCCAGTCCTGAGAGAAAGACACAGCTAGAGGCAGGGAAGCTTTATCTGGATCAGAGAGTAAGAGAAGAGCAAGTGTGAGAATGCTAAATATTCTGCCCCAGGGTGTGTGGCCCCATGGTCAGTTAGGTGGCCAGATTAGGCGGGTAATAAGAAATAAATTAGAGCCTGCTAAATGTGTCGGTGAGGGGCATTAGAAGGTAAACACAAAAAGGGGTTTGTTTGCTGCCATGGGTGTGAAGCTCTAGAGCTGTGTCTGGAGGTTTAGAACAGATCAAAGGAATCAAAGGCTGAATACGTGGATTGCATTTTGTTTATACAGAGGTGCTCATATGGCTACCCATACCTTAGTATTGTCATAGTGTTGTGAAATCCGATATCAAAAAGAGTTTTTTCAGTTGGAGAGCAACACCCACACCCACAGTTCATAATGACTCGTTGTGTCTATAATAACTCTAAAAACATGCATGGAATTAACAGCAAACCTGAATATATTTATTAACTTTAGTGCATACAAAAATGTTTAAATCAGAATGCAAAGCCTAAAAAACAATGTAATCTGGTTTGGACATGACACACACTTTTACCACATACTTGAAAGGCCAAACTGGCCTCCACAAATCACAAATACTGATTAGCCAAGGAGAGGTGGTGCAAAGAAAAGCTCGTTACTCGTTACGGTGACCTGGTGTGAAAGAAAGTCTGTTTTAAAATTCTCAAGTGCTCATCAACTGTCCCAGATGCTCCCCTGCTATGCAACCAGGTGTAATATAAACAGTAATGGGGTGATTCATTATTTAATTACAGAACACCTAGCCACAGTTCACACTATAGGCTACAAGCAATAAGCAAGTTAATACACACTGGGTAGGAACTAATGATTGGTTTGTTTCATCATTCTTGAGTCCACAGTTACTTACTTGAAATGAAGTGCCTATTGCTTTCAGATAAGTATGGAATAAGAGCTTCAAGAATGCCACAGCAGAATGTAAAGCGATAAACAAGCCTTAGATCCATAAAAAACAAATACTGGGAATTGCTGGCATGTAGCAAATTGAAATGGTCTCTGATTGATACATGATTTGATAAATGAAATTGCGATTCAATTTGTACAGAAAACAAACATTTCATATTGTATATAAAAGTATCTGAACAACGTCTGATTATTAGTCTAGTCCTAATTAATAGAATTAGCCCTTTGTGTGAGAGTTTGAGATACAAAGAATACACAGTCACTTGGAACACACAGATTAATATAGCCATTAACACAGCACTGGCTTTCTTGGATACTATCTTTGAAATAAAGATAAAAGAGTGGGATGTTCAGGGGGCTCCGCATGGGCCAAGTCTCACTGTAAGCGTCAAAGAGAAATGTATGATGAATTGAAAATTATGAAAGAGATGTCTACGATTAAAAGGCATAAAGAGTGTGAGAGAGTGACAGAAGGCAGAAAAGACAATATGAGTGTAAAAGGGAATGGTGCCATCCTAATAAAAACGCTATCTCTTCAAACGAAACGCAGCTTGCAGAGTGAAGGCTTCACAACAACACACTAATCCCTTGATCTCCTGCAAGGATCATTTACTGCACAGGAAATGAGTGGCAGAAGTGGACAGCAATGCAGTGTGTATTTGTGTAGGTTTGCTTGAGTGTCCAGGAATCAGACAGACTCCATGTCCACTAGAGAAGCACTGCATTTACTCAGACCCCATTAGTCACATGTCTTACTACTTAAATAGTCCATTAAATTACAAAAGCAGGCCTCTAGGAGAAAAAAAGAGTCATGTGTTTTAGCCACAGGAAGCTCTGGTCTTTGTGTAAAACCATGTGTAAATCACCTGTGGGAAATAATATCCTATGTAAAACACGTGAGAGCAACGTGTGATACAAGCAGAAAAGTTAGAATATGTGTAGTAACATGCTCTGCAAGAGTACGACTATTAATGGTTTAGCAACTGAATAGGACCTTGTAGAAGTAGAAAAAAAATATTTATTAAGTACAGACACTACAGACAGGGGAGAAAGGGTCCTCTGTTCCCAGTCTAGACCATCTTTCAAGAAACCTTATGTACAAATGGGCAGCTGTGGTGTTCTTTTAAATCACTAGTCAGACCAGATTGAAGGACAGTCAAGGGCAGATGAAGAGGAGTTCCAGACAGGAGTCTGTGTGAAACAGATTGTCAGGATCACTGAAGTCCAAAGAGGAGAAGGATGAGGGACAGCAAGAATACACCAGCAGGGACGCACAGGCCCTGTGCCGCTCCGGGTACAGACACTATGCCACGTGTGTCTGCAGCGAGTCTGGGGGTCAGGAGCAACTCGTGAAAAGTCAAGTCGTCCATGGCCAAATTATCTGCCAGATCTGAAACACAGAAGAACAGTGTCATTATTCTTACCATGTTACATTTGAAGTGAAAACAGCACGCATGGCTGTCAATCTTAATATCAGATATCAGAATATCACAAAAATCAGAATGTGCATCTGCATATTAAAATGATGACGAACCGTGAAAAAAAAGGAAGAAGGGATTTAAGGACCCAAAGGCAGTTATCTCCAAATGGAATAGGTGAACCAAAATCTAAATAAATAAAAAAAACAATCGTTCAGAAAAAGGAAGAATAAATAAAACAATAAAGAACGCTACCTCACTGGCTAGGAATTGAACCCTGGACGGACGCGTCGGTACTAGGTGAATAAACCGAACGTGCCACCAGACCACTGAGGAGAAAATGGACAAATGACCAACAAAAATGAGCTTCTATGTGTGAGGGGACGATACTCTAGCCCACACACACATAGAAGCTCAGACTCACGCTAGAGGGAGTGTGAAGGGAGGGGAAATGACGTCACCCTGCACGCGTGAGCCCAAAAAAGGGGGGCGAGTTGTGTTAGTTGCCGAGACGCGCAGGTGCAGAACTACGCTCAGCATCCAAGGTCGAGGAAAGAAACAAAAACGGAAGCAATCGCAAACTAAAAACACAAACTAAATGGGCAAAAACTTGCCCTACGGTATTGCATATCCCTATCAAATACTACCTCGGGCCTCCTGACCCTACGACAACTGAACCCCTTAACAGCCTCAGTCCACCGATTTCCCTAACCAAAACAAAACCAAAGCAGGTCGAATGCTTTTACAAAGCGTGAGACGGGTGAGGTCTCGTGTGTATGCGAGGAGATCGCGAAGCGGAATTCCAAGCGAAGTGAGGCGCGATCCGCGAAGCAGTAAGCGAGGGTGTGACACCTGTCAGTGCCAAAGCAAGCTCTTAAATAGTGCCGCTGACAGGTGTCCGCAATCGCTTCGTAATTGCATGGTACAAGCACGATTGCGTTGCCTGTGAGGATCCCGACCAATAGCTGAGCCAATACTGGCCTCTAGCGCCAACTTGGCGGAATCCTCAAAGTGCTGGGGGGTCCTAACAGTGCAAGTGCTGTTTAAAACCTTTTTTATTAACAGTGAATGTAGTTTAAACAAGGAAGAACTAAGAAAGTCTAAAAGCATTACACATTATTAAATCTTGGTTATATTATTGTACAGTGGTGCTTGAAAGTTTGTGAACCATATAGAACTTTCTAGATTTCTGCATAAATATAATCTAACCATCAAATTTTCATACAAGTCCTAAAAGTAGATAAAGAGAACCCAGTTAAACAAATGAGACAAAAATATTATACTTGGTCATTTATTTATTGAGGAAAATGATCAAATATCACATATTAGTGAGTGGCAAAAGTATGTGAACTTCTAGGATTAGCAGTTGATTTGAAGGTGTTTTCAATCAATGTGATGACAATCAGGTGTGAGTGGGCACCCTGTTTTATTTAAAGAACAGGGATCTATCAAAGTCCCAGGGTAACTTCTAAGCAACTGAAGGCCTCTCTCACATTGGCTAATGTTAATGTTCATGAGTCCACCATCAGAAGAACACTGAACAACAATGGTGTGAATTGCAGGGTTGCAAGGAGAAAGCCACTGCTCTCCAAAAAGAACATTGCTGCTCATCTGCAGTTTGCTAAAGATCCCGTGGACAAGCCAGAAGGCTATTGGAAGAATGTGGTTTGGACGGATGAGACCATAATGGGGGGTTACACCAGATACTGAAAGCAAAGGTTCACATACTTTTGCCAGTCACTAATATCTAATATTGGATAATTTTCCTCAATAAACAAATGACCAAGTATAACATTTTTGTCTCATTTGTTTAACTGGGTTCTCTTTATCTACTTTTAGGACTTGTGTGAAAATCTGATTATGTTTTAGGTCATATTTATGCAGAAATCTAGAAAATTCTAAAGGGTTCACAAACTTTCAAGCACCACTGTACACCAATAGTTCAATCCTGTAGGGTCAGGATCCAGCACAGTTTGTTATTCCCTACTAAAAGACATTTGAATCAAGTTGCCAGTTAATCACCAGTTAATTCTCTAGGTGTGTTAGAACAGTAACACTGTGATGGACTTCAGGACTGGAGCACCTCTGTATACAGCTTATGATCATAAGACATGAATCCAAATTCATTGAAATCGAATTTTGATTTTTCACAGAAAAAAGTACGCTGGTTTTATGCAGTACTATATTCTAAGAACAATTATCAAATCAATAAAAAAGTAAATGTTTGACCACTAGTGCTGAAGAAGAAATGTTATGTGTAATATAATGTCTTATCATAACACTCACTTCTCATACCGTTCTATCCTACAAATCGTCACTTGATATGAGAAAAACCAAGCATATTGATTTTATTGCTCATTCAATAGGGTCAATGGCAGATCATTTCAAATGGGAATACAAACTAAAATAATATATCAAATTAATTCGTATATACAATAATGTACTTTATTGAATATACGGTACTGATATTGTTTCATTTCAACTAGATCAGCAATTTCACCAAACAGGAAACATTAGATAGTGCAACCATGCAACCACACAAAGTTTGTGTTTTTTCTTTTTCTTTTTTTCCAAATAAATGACCATATTTATAACACTGTTATCCTCCTAAGGTCATACAATATCACATTAGAAACTGAATCTACCCAAACATGACAGACTTTTTTATAATATTTGTGGAATGAATATAAGCTTTGTACCTGCATCGCAAAAGGTTTTGGGGAGTTCTTCATATTGCAACACCCTGTCATAAGGTATGTAGAACATTTGAAATCAGGAAACATTGTTTATATTCTTATAACTTTTTGTAACATCTAGTGTGGAGGACAGGTTGCTGCCAATTAAAACTGTGCTGCTCGAGACCTCAAACTTGTATTTGCACTTTGACTTGTCTCAGTGTCTGACATTTTTCTTCTGACATTCTAGTTTGGTCTCATTCAAGACATTTGCAGTTATTACTTTTTATTTGATTTGATTTGCTTCCTGACTGGCCATCCATTGGTTGAGTCTCAAACCGTGTACTTGTGTAGTAAATAGCGTGGCTTGCGAAGCGTGTCTAACAGTAAAAAAGTACAAGATTGTGTGAATCAAGACCCAGCCAAGTGTGCTGACTGCAGGGATTAGCTATATTTCAGTGCTAAGTGATTCCTAGTAGATTAAAAAGTACACAAGCAGATCTGTAATAGGCTTTAAAACACGACAGATGGTGAGTGTAATACAGTATTTGTCACAGCGGGCAGGAGGAGAGCTGGACAGTGGTCTATATTTTTCCTAAAGCATATTTTGTCCCAGTCTCCAAAATGTAAACAAACAAAGAAGCAAAAAAGCCAACTTATTCAAACACTCAAGATCAACAGTCAAGATCAACTTTTACAAACCAAATTGTCACTTAAAACCAAACATTATCAGAAGCAAATGACAAATTCAACTTCAACTTATTAATGTAGCAGCATTAAGCTAAACCATTCAATAATAAAATTGTCTCATGCTAATTACGTGACACTTGATCATTCCATTGTTTGGTGCTTCAGTGCCTTACTATGTCACTAGTGTTTGCAACCAGTACAAACTGACTGCAGCAACAATACTAATCAATTAAACTACGCCAGCATCTGCACCAATGCCGTTTTACACATTGGACTGGCACACCTCTTACTACTAAAATATATGAACATAGTTGTGGTGATTAGAATGTTTTGTAAACTGACCTCATCTTATATATAGCAGGTAAGATTATCATTTGCTCATATTCATACCGATTTAATCCAAAGCAGGGAGCCAGGGAGCCGAGGCGTAACTGGTTGGACAGAACACAAGGCAGAAGACAATCCAAAACCATTGTTGGGAACACAGACTCACTCTTTAGAGAATGGAATGTGGGAGGAAACTGGAGTACCCGGAGAATACCCACACGGACACAGGTTTTTTTGCCTGAATTCTTTGAGGCATGCACTTCACTAAAGAAAAGCAATGTCATTCATCAAGCTGGTTCCAACTTTCTCAAATGGAGGTTGATAGATCAGCTTTACAGGATAAAACCTAATCAGTTTTCCTAATCACGTTAAATCATACATTTTAAATCCGTATCTCCATATTACAAATGAGTGTGGAAATTAGCTACTTTTCTTCAGGCAGTCATCTTTCTATGCGTCGTTAGAACAGCACCAGAACAAAGTTTCAACATCATCTCTTCGGCCAATACAGTTTTGTGATTCATTGCTGACCATCACTTTTATCTAATCCTCCACAATCCATAAGTGCTTTTCTTTACTCCACTGTAACTTTGTTTACTTCTGTTTAGCTGTTGGTGCTGGATATGGTTTGGCTTTACTATAGGTAAAACCCATTTCATTCAGCTGTTTTCTTGCAGTTCTGTCAAGTTTCCAGCCATTTGTTATAATTTGATTTACATTTGCTTTGGAGTGCATTTTCTACTGTCAAGGCATATTTCTTTGATTTCTAACATCATCAGGCATAACATTATGACCACCCCCTTGTTTCTACACTCATTGTCCATTTCATCAGTTTCACTTACACCATAAATGCACTTTGTAGTTCTACAATTACAGACTGTAGTCCATCTGTTTCTCTACATAGTTTGTTAGTCCCCTTTACTCTATTCTGTAATGGTCAGGACCCCCACAGGACCACCACAGATCAGTTACTATTTGGGTGGTGGATCATTTTCATCACTCTATGGTGATGATGTGTTAGTGTGTGTTCTGTTGGCATTAGTGGATTAGACACAGCCGTGCTGTTCACTCACTGTCCACTTTATTAGACACATTCACCATATTGCTCCACCAAGTAGATGTAAAGTCAGAGACAGCAGTCCATCTGTTCCAGATATTTTCAGTCCAGCAGTGACACTGAGGTGTTGAAAACCTCCAGCAGCACTGCTGTGTCTGATCCACTCATACCAGCAAAACACACTAACACACCACCACCACATCAGTGTCACTGCAGGGGTCCTGTGGGGGTCGTGACCATTAGAGAGCAGAGTAAAGGGGACGAACAAAGTATGTAGAGAAACAGATGAACTACAGTCTGTAATTGTAGAACTACAAAATACATCTACATGGTAAGTGAAACTAATAAAATGGACAATGAGTGCAGAAACAAGGAGGTGGTCATAATGTTATACCTGACCAGTGTATATATCATATACAAAGTGTGTGTGTGTGTGTAATGGACTGGCACAGTGTCTAGGGTTGGTTCTCCCTTGGTCTCTGTGCTGCTTGTTATCCAAGCAACTCAATTGAATTGGATATGGAAAAGTGAGTAAGTCAGAAAAACTGAATTTTAAAGCTATGAGGTTTTCATCAAACTTGTGCAGGAAATGGCAAAGATCAACATCTCAGAAACAGAGCAGGAACAAATGACTAACACGGCTTAGATATACTTTATTCTTTGATCACAGACAAACCAAAATGAATGGACATAAATGGAGACCTTCTATCAATTTGGGTTTCAAAGCTCCCTTTTGGTTGCATGCTATGGAAGGCTAATGCTGGAGGCCTGTATGCTGGTCAGTATTTTCTTAAAGTCATGAATTTGTCCATTGGGCTGCATGACATTTAAGGACATCATAACTTATGTACAAGCATTAATTAACATAATCTGCAGGGAGAAAAAATGTCTGAGACCACTAGAGTAAACGGTTCTACAGTGGTGCGTGAAAGTTTGTGAACCCTTCAGAATGTTCTATATTTCTGCATATATATGACCTAAAACATTATGAGATTTTCACACAAGTTCTAAAAGTTGATAGAGAACCCAGTTAAACAAATGAGACAAAAATATTATACTTTGTCACTTATTTTTGAGGAAATTCATCAAAAATGTGAAAAAGGTCACAAAACCAAAATTTTAAAGAAGGGAATTCAAGACGACTAATACCCTTCCCATGGGTGGACGATTAACAAAGATCACTCCAAGAGCAAAGCTTATTATGTCATGAAGAAACCTTCATTCAACAAAGAGTAACTTCTCAGCAACTAAAGGCCTCTATCACATGGGCTAATGGTAATGTTCATTATTCTGCCATCAAGGATTGCAAAAAGCCACTGCGCTCCAAAAGAAACCAAAAGGCTGCTGCCTTTCTGCAGTCTTAAATATCATGTGGACAACTCACAAGGTTATAGGAGAAATGTTTTGTGGATCGATAGACCTTTTTCTAATATACCATTTTGGTCTTAATGAGAAAGTCCGGAGAAAGGAAAACACTGCATTCCAGCATAAGAACCATCTGTAAAATATTGTGCAGGTAGTATCATGGTTTGGGCCTGTTTTGCACCCGAGGCAGGATAGATTTCTATTGTTGTTAGAAGAATTAATTCTGAATTGTACTAGCAAAAGTGTCAGGAATGTCAGGACATTAGCCTGTGAACTCAATCTCAAAGGAATATGGGTCATGCAGCAAGACAATGACCCTAAGCACACAATCCATTCTACCAAAGAATGGTTAAAGAAGAATAAAGTTAATGTTTTGGAATGGCAAAATCTATGTCCTGATCTTAATCCAATAAAAATGTTTTTTAAGGACCTGAGGTGATCAGTTCATGTGAGGAAACCCACCAACATCCCAGATTTGAGCTGTTCTGTACAGAGGAATGGGCTAAAATTCATCCAAGATGATGTGCAGAACAGAAGAACAGTTGCAGAAAGCATTTGGTTGCAGTTACAGAGGTCACACCAGATACAGAAAGCAAAGGCTTACATTCTTTTGTCACTCATAGATATGAAATATTGGTTCATTTTCCTCAATATATAAATGAAAAGTATAATATTTTGTTTAAATGGGTTCCCTACTTTGAGAAAACCTGATGATGTTTTAGATCATATTTACGCAGAAATAAAGAACATTTTAAAGGTTCACAAACTTTCAAGCATATATATTGCCTTTTCCCCAAATTTAATACAATGTTTTCCATTAGAACTGAATATACAAACACCAGTATTTGGTATGTTCCTCCATTTGTTGTAATGACAGTGTGCATTCAAAATGGCATGGACTCCAGAGTTTGAATTTGATGATGCATGCTATCCTAGCATGATTTCAAAATATTTCAAAGACTGTCATGTGATGTTACTGAATGCTTGGATTCTCTGTTTCCAAGTGCCCCATAAATGCTCAACAGGTCAGGTGACTATGGAACAAGGTAAACGGCAGTCAACTTATGTCAGATTCACTAAGAGTATGTCGATTATATGATTAGAAATGTAAAACACTGTATTATATTATTAGACGTATTGTCAATAGTGGTCTGATACTTTTGGCCCCTACTGTACAAGCTTGGCCAGACGGATACACAGTGTGATATATATATATATATATATATTTTTTTGTCAATTTAGTTGAAAGTATCTTTACATAAAGTGTAACTATGTCTTTATAAACATATTTTGGAGGAAAATAAGCTCATGGAAACAAAAATGCTTGATATGTCACTGACCCATTCATGCACAACTATCTGTATTTGAATTTATCATTAAAAACAAAATCAAAACCACTGTGTCTGCAATAACCGGACCAGACACTTCAAAAGAAAAGTAAAATTATTTTTCATCTATGTCAGTATCTCATGCTGAGACAAATGTTCTGAGAAATGGCCACAAGGGATACACCAGTACGAGTAGCGAGTTATGAAAAAGGGCAAGAGGATATCAGTAATGAAAGTCCACTAAAGAGAGGAACTCCAGCTATGTGTGGAAGAGTCTCCTATCAGGCCAGCTGGACAGAGCCTTATTCTTTCAGAGACTGCACACTTGAGTACGTATGCACAATACACACAACAGCATAGGCATTTACTTGCGCACCCTTTACCACAGCAGTACATTTCAAACATACCTTTCCTCTGATAGCACCATACATTTTCTAGTATGCCATGCACAACCACCCCACCCCAGCGCAAACCACACCACAAAAACACATACTCTGTACACATATAGTCCAGCAAGATTTGTATCTTCTGAACTGGAATTAACTGCGAAATTGGATGGAAAATTGCAATAACAGATTTTCTGATCGGTCAGAATGAAATAAACACATTTCTGCAGACACCAATTACTTTTTACACTTATTACGTATTTCTGTATAGTTTAACTGTCAGTAAATGTCACTGGGTGTTACCAAAGCAGTTTAGTCATACATGTAATAGCTTTGAGGAACCAGACATGATCTTGTTCTGGGAACGCGTCTGTTAAACGCTTTTACAAAGTTGGTTGTAACTCGCAGCAGTACCTTAGCAGTAGCAAAATAATGTCTAGAACTTTTGTCAAAGTCAAAGGAAACTTGTATTTTTTAGCACTGTTAATCGCATGTTTGCTGCTTGACCCTGTGAACCACCTGTAGTTATGAGTTGTGTCTGAATACATTCTACATACTATATACAGTGGTGCTTTAAAGTTTGTGAACCCTTTAGAGTTTTCTATATTTCTGCATAAATATGACCGAAAACATCATCAGATTTTCACACAAGTCCTAAAAGTAGATAAAGAGAACCCAGTTAAACAAATGAGACAAAAATATTATACTTGGTCATTTATTTATTGAGGAAAATGATCCAATATTACATATTAGTGAGTGGCAAAAGTATGTGAACCTCTAAGATTAGCAGTTTATTTCAAGGTGAAATTAGAGTCAGGTGTTTTCAATCAATGGGATGATAATCAGGTGTGAGCGAGCACCCTGTTTTATTTAAAAAGAACAGGGATCTATTCAAAGTCTCTTTCCCCAAACACTGTTGTGGAAGTGTATCCTGGCACGACACAAAGGAGATTTGTTGAGCGACCTCAGAAAAAAGTGCGTTGATTGCTCATCAGGGCTGGAAAAAGTTACACAACAAACCATTCTCTAAAGGAGTGGGACTCACCAATCCACAGTCAGACAGGATTGGGTGCAAATGGAGGAAATTCAAGACCATTGGTAACCATCCCCAGCGAGTGGTCGGACCCAACAAGATCACTCCAAGAGCAGGGCGTTGTGTTTTTGTAATAGTTGGTGAGGTCACAAAAAGAACCCAGGGTAACTTCTAAGCACCTGAAGGCCTCTCTCACATTGGCTAATGTTAATGTTCATGAGTCCACCATCAGAAGAACACTGAACAACAATGGTGTGCATGGCAGTGTTCCAAGGAGAAAGCCACTGCTCTCCAAAAAGAACATTGCTGCTCATCTGCAGTTTGCTAAAGATCACGTGGACAAGCCAGAAAGCTGTTGGAATAATGTTCTGTGGATGGATGAGACCAAAATAGAACCTTTTGGTTTAAAAGAATAGCGTTATGTTTGGAGAAAGGAAAACACTGCATTCCAGCATAAGAACCTTATCCCATCTGTGAAACATGGTGGTGGTAGTATCATGGTTTGGGCCTGTTGGATGAATTCTGAATTATATTAGAGAATTCTAAAAGAAAATGTCAGGACATCTGTCCATGAACTGAATCTCAAGAGAAGGTGGATCATGCAGCAAGACAACGACCGTAAGCACACAAGTCGTTCCACCAAAGGTTAAAGAAGAATAAAGTTAATGTTTTGGAATGGCCAAGTCAAAGTCCTGACCTTGATCCAATCGAAATGATGTGAAAGGACCTGAAGTAAGCAGTTAATGTGAGGAAACCCACCAACATCCCAGAGTTGAAGCTGTTCTGTATGGAGGAATGGATTAAAATTCACAAACTTCACAAACTTTCAAGCACCACTGTAGATATGGTGACCATATGTCCTCCTTTTTCTGGACATGTCCTCTTTTTGGGACCTAAAAAATGCATCTAGTCAAGATTCTAAATTGTCATAAAATGTCCAAGATTCAGCTTTTGTTGTGTGCAGGCCAAATTTGTGTGCATTTTTACAGTGATTTGAACTTTCTCTTTAGGGCTCATCTTCTCGCACACCAAAATTGGTCAGCCATTTACATATCCTTCACGCAAACATTAACCGGTATCTTGATTATTACCCTCAGCACCACAAAAACAACCAAAAGACAGAGCAGCAGCTTGTAGGCTGACAGTAGCACATGGAACAGCTTAATAATGCCAAAATGCAAATTCACAGGCGAATTACAAAAAAAAGTCCAGAGCTCAGCAAAATACTAAACTACAGATAAAGGAGACAAATCATCAGGTAAATTAACTGACTATTTTGTGAAACTGTGTAAAACTAATGTAATCTTATTTAAACTTATTTTAAATCTATGGGCGTGAAAAGAAACAGTGTTATGTAAAAGCTATTAAAGCTAAACTCTTTTTACCCCAACTAATTTATTATTATTATTGTTTAGGGCCAAATGCTGAATGAAAAGGAATAAAATCATGTGGCCATAAAGGCATTTGTTAGTTGTCTTGCTAAAAAGCTGTTTATGTAATAAAGTTCAATAACATAGCTGCATTTGTCAGTTATTGACCTATACTATTTACTGCACACTACACATTGCCGCAGTGCCACCAGTTACTTGAAATAACCACCCCCAACCTTCTGCCAAGTGCAGGTGTCCGTCTGCCCCATTCCACCATCCAGCCCCAAGTATTCTCTTTTTTGAAACCAAAAGGTCAGCCTACAGGAAAGAGACTTGCTGATTGTGTTAATGATTATTAACACTTCCTTTTACACATTGCTCATTACTGGAACACAGCAGATTCCATCACATAAACATCACACTAACACTGACGCAAGGCATACAAGATAACAGCTGGCACATGCTTTAAAAGGTTTTGTTCTGATAATCACTGTGATTTCTTGGGGTATGAACATGACATCTTGAAGTTACCATCAGAAAAGTTGCAATTCAATGCAGCACATAAGATCATGATGAAAATAATGTTACTAAACTTTCATAAAGTAATACATTCATCTGACAGAAGTTTAAATGATCCACTCGTATAGCTGTGTAGTGCTTTTTAAAGGAAAAACATTTCTTTAGGCCCAAATAAGAGCAAGCAAAAATGGGAAAATAATGTGATCGTAGTTAACCTATTAAAAACCGTATTATTAATGTGATAAAATATTTTAATCTTATTGGCAGCTCTAGTTCACAAGTTTCACAGTTTCATGATAAACTGGCGTTTTTTGTGATTTTGTCATCTACACAAGAAAAATACATCTGTTTCAATCTCTGCTGTAATTTTGAATCCCTTTTAACCCTATGGCATTTCACTCATAAATTTGAAACTGAGGTCATTTTCATCATGTCCCCACCTACATTCTCAATTTATTCCCTCTTGTGGTTCTCTGGACATGTACTGCATTATGAGATGATGTCTGGCGTTGCCAGACTACATATGCATAGGACTTAAGCAAACTATCCTCCAATGCTGTTCTATGATTCATAATGGAAAACCCTGCAAAAATACCATTGCTACCTGTCACTTGTTTCTGCCTCCATTCTGAACATACAGCCCCCTGGGGAGGAAGTCCACTACTTCCACCAGTGATTGTATGGTGCTGGGGTTGGCAAGAAAGTCTGCTACTTAATTAATTCTGGGTCCTAAGATTGGCTGGCAGTGGCAACCAAGCCGGGTACAGGAAAGTCTGAGAGAAGGGGGCCTAAAATTGGGGGTGTCTAAATGCCTGGGGGCCAGCTTGAGTGCTGCCACCTTTACCACAGGGGAGGAGGTGAACAAGCAAATTTGGGCACTGAACACTCCTGGAAATTTCTTTGCGATTACAACAACTCTTGAATGTGAGCCAGGGGACAATTAACTTTTTCTTTCCCTGCATCTACAGCCAGGCCGGCAGTTTGGGCACACATGTAGCCTGAAAGGCTGATTTGTCATTGTGACAGCAGCGCAGTGTAGAGGCAGTCCAATTAAACCAGCGGTGCAATTTGATATGGTTTTTATATATACTACGCCCTGCCCGAGAAGAGTGAATAAGCCAGCAAGTCATGCATGCAAGTGTGTAAAAGCATTGTTCAGTGTGTTACAGAGAAATTATGGCTAGCTGCAAAAGGGCATGAATCATTGAATAAAAATCTTGGCCTTAAGAAAGACTCACTGAACAATAAATGTGGAAAAAAGGAGGCGGGTGACTTTTGAAGTTGAACACACAACACAAATGGTATATAAAAAGGACCATGTGCTGCTGGTTCTCAGAACAAGCCAACAGGGGATCTAGAATATAGAAACTGTGGCTCCACTAGTGGGTCTCTGTTCTTAACACTGGGAGTGATATGGTATTGTAATCAAACTCAAATTCATGCATGTGAGAGTGTATGTCTAGGGACAAGGCGAGACAGACAATTGGAAGACGCATAGGTTTTCCTTCTCTTTAAGCCAGTACACTATTAGAATGCTGTATATACTAGAGGCTCTAATAAAAAAAACCTCAAAGAGTTTTGTTTTCTCAAAACAAATTGAATTTTTGATATTAATCACAATTGTTGATTATATACAGTTAGATGTACTGATTTAAACCATAAGCTAAAGTAGAAATATGTATGTAAACAGCATTTCCTTATATTATTAAAATGGTAAGGCTTTGATCTTTAGATTACAAAAAGAAACAAATATTAGGATTGAAAATAAATCAGCATTACCAATTAAATTAAAGTTCTAATAACTGACTCTAAAATTATTACAGCAGAAAATAATTCGGACGCTGGTTCACTAAAAATACCAACAGCTCCCTCTTTGGTGATGAACGTAACTCGCATGTAATAACCTGACAGAGTATAGCAGGGTGTTCCTGGCACTGGGACAGTCTACAACCCCCCACCATGCTATCAGTTTTCGAGAGGATAGTTCCCCTGGGGTCAGCGCCATGCCATCCTGGGTCGTACTGGCGTTATCACACAGTTACGAGCTCCAGTTACCTCGCAGGGTGAGAGGTCAAAAGGAAGCTATTGATTGTTAATGGTGGGACAAAGCCGGCTCAATGCTAGAAGTGCACTACATGACACACACATAAACACAGAAACCAAAAACAAGCCTGCAGATTTCTCAGGTTTATGGTGAGTATTCAGAGTGGACAATAGGACACTCGATAAGTACTGTAGAGTGGAGTGGGGAGGTGGATTTTATTGTTTGCTTGTACCTTTGTAAGCCTTTGCTAGGGTTGATTTACATGTGTGTGTGTGTTGGGATAGTGTCTGAGCTGCAACACAAAAGAAAAACATCAACACAAAGGAGCAAGCTCATAATGTGCTGTAAGCTTGAATGATCTTTTATCCTGTTCATTTCAAGAAAAAAACAGTGCCTAATGGCTAAACAGACGGGTAACTGCAGCATGAACATTTCCAAACAAAATGCTTACTATGTTCTTAAAGATATGGATTCAGAAAAAAACACCCCACAGTGCTTGGACTTTAGGGAGGATTATTAGTTTTGTGAGCAAGCTTGAAACTCGATGAGAGAAAGTATCCCTTTACTCCCACCAAGCTCCACTTATTAGCCATGTGATTTTATTGCAGAACCTTCCTCACCACATAAGAGCTCTCTGAGCAGAACGGTGTAAAGCTACCATTTTTCAGACAGTTCCAAACACTGCATGAATTTCCACCTGCACATTCATTGTGTTTATCCTGTAGCCCAGAGCTTTTTTACAGGTGCGTGTCAGAACTACATGCCCTATGGTCTATGAGTTTCCAAACACAGGTGCTTCTTATGAAACTGGGGAATGGTTCAAATTGCAGCTACATTTGCTGAGCACATGCATGAATGCAATAAGTCAATGGAATTCAAAAGAGAATCCCGTCTGCTTAGCTCTTCTTTTGATAACTAAAGCAATGTATTCACCATCTACCATCCAAAGTCACTTTCTATTCTGATTTGTCTGACAATTGTGCAGTAAGTCTAACTAATCCAACATCTAAGAAGGACCTATCTGCTGCACTTGTGTGCTCTTCTGGATAAATCAAAGTTTGTAGTTCAGCTCAAAGTCCCGTAAGGCCTTGTTATCTAGACAAACAATGTGAGATAAGCCTGCTATGGGTACCAGTTAGCCTATTTTCTATTTCTATATTACTAGCTACGTAAAACATCAAACCTAAACAGTATACACAGCCAAGCTCCTCTATTAAACACATTCCAGGCAGATACTTTGGCAGCTATAAATACAATGTGCCACATTAATATCTAACTCCAACACTGCAATGACTACAGAAACTGTATCGGCCAGCGTGCTAAGGTCTAACTGTGGATGATTAGGGAAGAGAATGTGAGCGTCTGTTTCCACACCCATGTTCCTGTCCACAGGGCCACTCCAATACGCAGGCACAGGCCTGCCAAGAAAAACGTGCCAACCCCCAAGAAGGCCGAGCCCCAGCTACAGCACACAGTGCAAAGCCTTTACCAATCTCCACACATACGAACTGCCCTCTCCCCCTCTTTTGCATTTCTCCCCCTCTTGGACCCCAAGAGATACAGAGCAAGACACGTCTAGTGGAAATAGTGGACTGGTGTGATCTTGTGGAGAAATCATAACTTGTTTTTAGAATTTCAACAAAATACGTCATATGACTGTACATGCTCAAAACAGAACAAACTTTGTTGTGCGTTAACATGACTGGGTTATGTTTTTACTCATCAGACCACATATTGGCTGCCAGAAAAGAACATACGAATGCATGAGTAAAAATCTGTAAAAAGGACTGAAAATGGTGTAGCTAGTGCCATTAGACAGGGTCACAAAAAGATGAAGAGAAATTGATAAAGAGCACAAGGGAAACAGGCAGAGAGATGGCCCATGAATTATTGGGCATGTCTAAGCATGTCTCCTTACTACTGAGTGTCCCTGGGTAGTCATTTCCACTATGCTCCCTTCTGTGGCACCCCTGGGCGTAAGATGAGCAAAGGAAAACCCCCATCTCTCTCCTAATGACTCATTCAGACTAATGCAGTAAATATGACTTTGCGTTTGAGGATAATTGATTCCTTTCCCTGAAAGCTGGACCACTGTAGCCCTGTGCCAACATTCCCCACCACACTCTCAATGGACCCCTTTGTGGGCCAAAATGCAAGTCAACAGCTATTAATTAGACCTCCTGGTGTCCACAGTGGGATGACCAACGCTCTGCAGTAATAATATTGTTCTAAATAAACCCTGATTAGATTTGTCCTTGTGTATTTATATCCCTAAACTAGAGCTAGAGTCAGATTAGGTGAGGAAAGGGAAAGATAGAGACACATCCAGCATATACTAAACACATGACTAGACCACATACAGGAGCGATTCAAAGTCAAATCCATGAATGCTGATGGGCAGAATAAAGAGTTCAATGTTCAGAGAAAAATTTAATTTACACAATTTTTCACGTACCTGAACTATATTAGACCAGCATGATTTTGGGAGTATAGTGTTTTTGCAGTGGAGCAAGAATGCTAAATAACAAGCAACGGAAGTCTATGTCACGCAAAAGTGACAGCTTTAATGTTTGTATTATTAGCATTACAGACCAGGAACCACTTGAATAAGAGACTTGATTAAGAATTCAGTAGCAATGCTACATGGATACTACTCATACACATTCACACTGGGCAAATTAACCTAATGAATGAATGTGTGAGGAAACTGGAGTACCTGGAGTAAAGTCACAAACATGGGGAGAACATGCAAACTCCACACAAGTGGAGTCCAAAGTCAGGATCGAATGGGAAGAGTACTGCCGTCATTCTGGTTATTGTTTTGTCTGGTTGTGCATCTCACAATCAGCTGAAACAAACATCTGAAGACCTTAGCCATTTATGGTTTATCACTAGGTAAGTTCTTAGCCATCGCCCGAATAAGGAGTTGGTGTGCGTAGTAATATGGAGTAAATACGGGAACAGCTTTAGAGGGACATGAATGTTGCAGTCTTCAGTTTTCTATGTAAGCAATGGCAAGGCAGTGTTGGATCTAAATGTATATGGCTAAAATGATTTTTCATAGTCGTTACAGCAATTCCATCAGAAATGGCTCAAATTTGATGACATAGAAAACTGTTTCCAGCCAAGCGACAAGAAGCTAACTTGATGAAAAAAAATTACATGTGCATTACTTTCTGATTGGCTCTGCTGCCCGTCTGTTATCTGAGGGTTGGACAGGGTCTCAGCACTCTAACATGAGCATAATTCTTTTTCATCGCGTGTACTGTGTGCATTCTCTACTGTCTCATGGAGTAAGAGTTGAATGCTACACTACAAAGTAAACAACCATTACCTCATAATTACCTCACATAGGGAGGCAGAGGTAGGAAGAACACCATATTCTTCCACTATGTTCCTACTTGTTAGCTTTTCAGATAGCAGTTAAGGGGATTAAAATACCTCATGCTTTATCTCGGGAATTTAGAGAGCAGGAGTTTGGATAGTGGGATTTGATCGGGAATATATTATACTACACTCTTTACTAAACATCTTAATTCCTTGTACAGTCAAACTCTATAACATTCTGGAAAATCATATAGTCAGTAAGATTTCTATTTCCCTTATTCTTTTGGGAGAATATCTACCACACTTCTATATATTTAAAACCATACCGACTTTCAGTTATGTTCGAAAATAAAAACATTTCTCATTGGCTCTCCTGCTTGTTAACTCTGGGTTGGGTAGAGCTGAGAACCTATAATGTGTGCTGGATATAACTTTTGTGTGCATCTATTCTGTACCGTCTTGCTTTTCCTGTGTATATGCATACACATATACAGTGGTGCTTGAAAGTTTGTGAACCCTTCAGAATTTTCTAGATTTCTGCATAAATATGACGTAAAACATCATCAGGTTTTCACACAAGTCCTAAAAGTAGATAAACAGAACCCAGTTAAACAAATGAGCCAAAAATATTATACTTGGTCATTTATTTATTGAGGAAAATGATCCAATATTACATATTAGTGAGTGGCAAAAGTATGTGAACCTCTAGGATTAGCAGTTAATTTGAAGGTGAAATTAGAGTCCTGTGTTTTCAATCAATGGGATGACAATCAGGTGTGAGGGGGCACCCCGTTTTATTTAAAGAACAGGGATCTATCAAAGTCTGCTTGTGGAAGTGTACCATGGCACAAACAAAGGAGATTTCTAAGGACCTCAAAAAAAGAGTTGCTGATGCAGCAAGACAACGACCCTAAGCACACAAGTTGTTCTACCAAAGAATGGTTAAAGAAGAGTAAAGTTAATGTTTCGGAATGGTCAAAAAAAAAAAAAGCAAAGGTTCACATACATACACATAAATGACCAAGTATAATATTTTTGTCTCATTCGTTTAACTGGGTTCTCTTTATCTACTTTTAGAACTTGTGTGAAAATCTGTCTTAGGTCATATTTATGCAGATATGGTTCACAGACTTTCAAGCACCACTATAAATAACAATATATGTGTATGTATATAGATATATGTATATGAGAATGAAGTGCAGGTCAAAAATGAAAGAAGAAGTAAAAGAAGAAGTAAAACCAACTGATTTCCAACTGTAGGTGGCAGGGATTGAACCCAGAACACTTGTGTGGGAGTCCAATGCTCTACCCATCGAGCTACTAGAGCCATGTGGGGAAACATGTGGCTTGAAGGCTAAATGCAAAAGCCGTTCTGAGATGGACTCAAAATAAAGAATGTTACTAATAGTGGGGAAAAGGAGTTAGATGATGTGAGAATGCGGCGCTTACAGTTGAACCAAAATGCCACTAACAACGGCGAGCGGCGATGTGGCGAAAGCAAGACAAAAATGAAGGCGACTGGTTTGAGTGTGCAGACTTGGGAGTCAGAGTCGACTCCAAAAACGATTCCCGAGTCAAAAAGGCAAAGCTCGCGCAATGGCAATGAGCCCGACTCGTGAGAGCGAAAGAGAAACAAAGTGGCTTGCGAATATGTGCGAGAAAAGACACTGCTCGGAAACCGCCTTAAGTATGTGTAATCATCACCTATTCAAAGCGGCGCATGCGTGCTTGGGATTGCTGTCATAATCCCAGCATGTTCAACAAGCCATCGCCGCCCTCTAGTGTCTGGCTGCAAAACTGCGTGGCTCCTAATAGTTAGGGGTTTAAAATACCTCATATGTTATGGCAGGAATTCAGATAGCAGGTTAGAGGGTTAAAATACCAATGCATTATGGTATTTAGAGAGCAGCAGTTCAGATTGCAGGTTATGGGATAAAAATATCCCATATGTTACAGTTGGAGTTTGAATTACAGGTTATTATATTAACATATAATCTACATATATACTCACTGGACCAAAAAATAGTCACCTGTGACTGAGACGTACCTAACATTGTGTAATAGCTCCCAGAACTATGATGAGAATTTACTGTAGACTTTTGATTTTTGCCACTGCTGGTAGACCCGTATGACCGTACACCACCAAATTCAGCTACTTCCTTCACACTATGACCTTTGGCACGCCAGAATGCAATCCCTCCTTTTTGCCAACATGTTTGTAATCCATTTTCCACACGTTTAACAAGACATTCACTGCACTGTACCACCTCATCTCAAACTATGAATCATGCCATCTGCAGGAGCCTGAAATTACTACCTCCATAAACATGCAGGTGACTTACATACATTATAGCGGGAATTCAGATAGGAGCAGTTCTGATAGCAGGTTAGAGGAGTGAGATACCCTATATGTTATATTGGAAATGTAGATAGTGGGAGGACAGATAACACACGTGGGGATTGAAAAAAACATATGTTATAGTGAGAGTTCAGTTAGAGGGTTAGGGAATTCTATTACCCGTTAATTTATAGCAGGAATGTGGACAGTGGGAGTTGACATAGCAGGTTATGGGATTAAAATACCCCACGTTATATGGAGAATCTGTATAGTGGAAGTTCGGAAAGAATGGGAATTTGGATAACAGCAGTTCTAAAAGCAGGTTAGAGGATTAGAATACCCCATACGTTATAGTGGGAGTTCAGATATTGGGTTACAGGATTAAAACATCCCATACATGACGGTTGGAATTCAGAAATTGGGTTAGGAGGTTTAAATTCAGTACATACTTACGTACGTACATACGTTAAGGGATTAAAATACCCCATACATTACAGCGAGAACTCTAATAGTGGGAGTTCAGATACTGGGTTAGTCAAATTTTGATAGTGAGGTTTGAACAGATGTTTAGTTAAGTACCTTATGCAAATAATGGGAAGTCGAATAGCGTGACTTCGAATGGTTTACGTATGCTAAAATATTAGTACAGTGCAGTACAGTACTGTAATACAGTATGCAACCTGTTTGTAAGCCCTATTTATTAGTTATATTTGCATTGTATACAAAAGCATATCATTTAATTTAATGTGACATTCTTGTGAACCCCTGCACTGGCACATTCCAAACTTGAAGGGGTTTGCGCTCCCCTGGTTGGAGAAATCTTCACCATACTGAATCATATGACATTCAGAAGTTAGAAGCCTACATGGTCAACACAGGCATGAATAGATAAGTGCTCAATGCAACCCCCCTGGCTGAGGTCCCATGAGAATAGGCATGCTGACAGAGAAGCTGCAAGAAGCAGTCTTTAGTCAGTTTGCAATGTCAAGCACTCTCGCTCATATAAATAAAACTCTTAAACAAACAAACACATTTTTGGAGAAGCACAGGACTTTTTGTGCATAGTGCAGGTTCCTTGCAGATTATGGTGAATGTCATTTGGATTTCATTTCAATCTCATTTGAATCTTTGCTTTCCCTCTCCATGTCCAGTCCAGTATCCCCCCACACCCATGGATAGCCTCGGAAAGAGCTTTTTAATATGAAACAATGCTAGCTGACAAGGTTAAATTCTCAGCTATCAGCTTGTATGTCTTATAGTGGGAACTGGGAACTATCCATAAAGGCCATCCATCACAAACTTGCGCACATCAGGCCAGATGCTGTTTACACAGATGGTGGGTGAGTCTCATTATTTTTTGTGAGCGTATGTGGTTGGATGTGTGTGTGAGCTGTGTTAGTGTGGAGAGGGACTGATGTTTATAAGCCAAGGGATAAGGGTGGGAAGGCTGTACAACTCTTCATATCCATGGCCTGTTTCTTAAAGCAAACTTCCACTGAAGCTTCCGCCGAAGAAGAGGCAAAACCATCTGCTTCATTTCAGTTTAATGAGCCCATTTTACAAACATTCCATTAACCAATCAGAACATGTGTCTGATAGACTGAGCTGTACCACTGTGCTGCTCCGCCATTACCATTTTTATAATCTATCAGATTACTAAATCATTTACTCCCGTAAATGTCATCAACTGTTTTAAGAATCTACAATAATTATTAAGCAAAGTATGGTAATCAGAGTTCAGTACAGCACTGTATATTGTAACATCATATGTCGGGCAGTGCCATACAGCGTCTTTGCTGGTTCAAGTCTGTTTACAGCTCCTACATCCAGAGTTAAAAGACAGATTTTTATTTTTATAATGTTTTAGCATTTTAAAGACATTAAGGATGGACGTTAAACGGCACTTACAGTAGGGCAAAAAAGTATTTAGTCAGTCACTGATTGTGCAAGTTCTCTGACTTAAAAAGATGACAGGGGTCTGTAATTTTCATCATAGGTACACTTCAACTATGAGAGACAAAATGAGCAAAAAAATTCCAAAAAATCACATTGTAGGATTTTTAAAGAATTTAATTGCAAATTATGGTGGAAAATAAGTATTTGGTCAATAAATTTGGTTCAACTCAATACTTTGTAACATAACCTTTGCTAGCAATGACAGAGGTCAAACGTTTCCTGTAAGTCTTCACCAGGTTTGCACACACTGTAGCTGGTATTTTAAAATCTCACGATACATGGCCCCGTTCATTCTTCCTTTGACACGGATCAGTTGTCCTGTCCCTTTTGCAGAAAAACAGCCCCAAAGCATGAGGTTTTCACTCCCATGCTTCACAGTAGGTATGGCGCAACTCAGAATTCTTCTTCCTCCAAGAAACGGGAAATTTTACCAAAAAGTTCTATTTTAGTTTTATCTGACCACATGATATTCTTTCAATCTTCTTCTGGATCATCCATATGCTCTCTGGCAAACTTCAGACGGGCCTGGACATTTACTGGCCTAAGCAGGGGGACACGCCTGGCACTGCAGGAGTCCCTCTTGGTGTAGTGTGTTACTGATGGTAGCCTTTTTACTGTGGTCCCAGCTCTCTGCAGGTCATTCATCAGGTCCCCCCGTGTAGTTCTAGGATTTTTACTCACCGTTCTCATGATCATTTTGAGCCCAAGGGATGAGATCTTGCGTGGAGCCCCAGATGGAGGGAGATTATCAATGGTCTTGTATGTCTTCCATTTTCTTACAATTGCTCCCACAGTTGATTTATTCACACCAACCTGCTTGCCTATTGTAGATTCACTCTTCGCAGCCTGTTACAGGTCTACAACTTTCTTCCTGGTGTCCTTCAACAGCTCGTTGGTCTTGCCCATGGTTGAGTTTGGAGTCTGACTGTTTGAGGCTGTGGACAGGTGTCTTTTATACAGATAATGAGGTCAAACAGTTGCCATTAATACAGGTAACGAGTGAAGCACAGAAGAGCTTCTTAAAGTAGAAGTTACAGGTCTGTGAGAGCCAGAAATCTTGCTTATTTGTGGGTGACCAAATACTTATTTTCCAACATGATTTCTAATTAAATTCTTTTAAAAACCTACAATGAGATTTCCTGGATTTTGTTTTCTTATTCTGTCTCTCATAGTTGAAGTGTACCTATGATGAAAATTACAAACCTCTCTTATCTTTCTAAGTCGGAGAACTTATCAGTGACTGACTAAATACTTTTTTGCCCCTATATATATGTATATATATATTTCTGGTACCTGCACCGATCCCCGTTCACATGGTGAACTGTAACAAAAGGACAAGATTATTGTTGTAGTCTGAACCTGTGTATAAATACACACCATTTTTAGGGTTGATGTATGAATAAAAACAAAGTATGAAACAAGTAATCTTAGATTTAAGGTCATTTACAGCATGGAAAACCACATTGTTGGCATATTAGGCATATGGTCTGTAATAAAAACCAGACGCTTTGCTCCTCACCTATCAGGTGCTGCAGGTCAGAGGTGCCACCTGAACCTCATTAGAATTCCAGCCTCCAAAATTAAACAAAACTGGGAAAGAACAGAATGGTGTGTGGGTGTTCGTGCATATTTGTGTGTGTGTGTGTGTGTGTGTGTGTGTGTGTGTGTGTGTGTGTGTGTGTGCTTTTTGTTTAGCTTCTTCCTTCTTCATTTCTCTAAACGTATCCAAGAAGCAGACCGGACAGTTCGGACAAGACCCAGTCTTGCATTGCAGACATATTTCCATGCTTTATTTTGCTAACCTCTGCCTGCTGATAAAGGGCCAAAGGGGAAGATAGAGGTTTATACACACTTACAGTGACTGTCTGGTGAGCACTGAAAAATAACAAGAGCCCACTGTGTGGCGTGGTTCTCGAGCACTACCGGTCCTGAAGGGAATCCTCTGCTACATGGTTCTGGGCCTTCAGTGACAACTACATTTGTCAACTTCTTCTGGGCTCTTGCCTCGACGAGGTGATAGCATAATCAAATGGGAATTTGGAATGCAAAGCAAAGACATCTTAAAATACACTGGAGCCAAGAACAGAACACTTCATTCTAGTTTAGAGAAGACAAGCATTTTCCAAATATGGTCTATGGTAAGAACCACTGTACGAGTGGTGTAGAGAGATGAAAAAAAAAAACAAGACTGGAGTATTTGGGATAACTAAAAGGTTCCAGGCTTAAAAGGACAGGAGGTACAGAACAAAGTGGTCTGCTAGTTTGAGGCACATTTCAGTGCAGGTGTTTATACATTTTGTAACCAGAATTTCTTAAAACTTAAATATCCAGCATGTATTGGTTTGTGTTTAGACTGTGAATGTATCCTGATCTTCTTAAATCTGAATGTCATTGTTGGGTTTTACAGTAATGTCTATATATGAATAAACCCAAAAATAACATGAGGTTTACACGATTAATTTTAGAGTAATGGAACTTCCAAGTAAGTAAAGTTTTAGATGAGAAGGGCAATCAAGTCTTCTTGTAAGGAGGCCTTACACATATGGTTCCTTAATTTTTCACAGCACACACATACACAGTCAGGCTGTGATGCTGAATTATTAAAATATGTCTTTACTGTCAGCAGCAGTGCTGATAATAAAAATGAATTAAAGTCCCCGAAAGAATGTTTGTGGCTGGGGTAAGCTTTTTAGAAGAATGTGACGTTTGGTGAAACATCAGTTTCCAAGACAGGCAGACACCACAAGTTTATTCACACAGGCCGCAGCTTTCAACAGAAATGCTGTTAGCTATCCAAATAACAAACAAGCATGGCCTATTTATCAAAACCTGATGAAAATGTAGGTCAGTCAGTGGACCGAATCACATTCTTTAGTCCGAGTCAAGTCTTTAATCTGCCAAAATACACCATGGAAAATAAAGATTTATTAATTTTTTAATTCATTCATTTTCATAAGCACTTAATTCAATGCATCCAGGGCTCAACTGGCAGCAAAGAATGCAAGGCAGGAACCAACCCAAGACAGAGCACTCATCCATGCACACTGGGGCACTTTAAAGACACCTAGCTGACCTAACACATGTCTTCGGATTGTGGGAAAAATACAGAGAACCCAAAGGTTTCCAAAAACATGCCAACTCCACACGGACGAGCTGGAATCGAAAGAGGGATCTCTCGAGCTGTGATGCGACAGTGCTAACCACTGTGTCACTGTGATTCCTTCACTCCATTGCCTGGAATGACTAGTAAAATAAACAAAAAGGAGTGGGTGTGACAGACTCGTTCTCCAGCAACAAAGCTGGTTCAGGAATATGTACATGAGTGATGTGCACTCACCAAACACTTGTGCACCTCCTTATTTCTACACTTGTTGTCCATCTTATTTGTTCCACTTACCATATAGATGCACTTTGTAGTTTTCAGTTCAGCAGTGACACTGAAACGTTTAAAAACTCCAGCAGCACTGCTGTGTCTGATCCAAACAACCAAATAGGACCTGATCTGTGGGGGTCCTGTGGGGGTCGTGACCATTAAAGAAGAGAGTACAGGGGACTAACAAAGTATGCAGAGAAACAGATGGACTACAGTCTGTAATTGTAGAGCTACAAAGTGCTTCTATATGGTAAGTGGAAATTCTAAAATGGACAATGAGTGTAGAAACAAGGAGGTGCACCTAATAAAGTGATCGATGAGTGTAGATTCACGTTACAGTTGCATAATTGGGGAGCTTTTAATCTGATTCTAGCAATAAAAATGTACAGCTATGGCATGCAATGCTTGTGCTATAACCATGTGACCACAGCTTTATTGACATGGTTGCATGTCTGAACAGGACACACACACAGATAGCCTGACCTGAAATAGTTTAGCATTGTGGAATGCGCCACAGAGTGCGAAGAGGTTAATTCCATGGCTGGTGAGGAAAATAGTTGGACTGTGGTAGGTTTGGATTCCTCTAATCCAGAGCAGAGTGAGCCCCTATCAATCAATCACTCCAGAACATCCCTGATGTGGCTTATTGGCTGACAGCTCTGACTTTGCAAGGTCTGAGTCCAGGGCATTGGCTGTCTACACCTTGTTGCTGACCTGCCAGCTGCTTCTCTCAGGCCCCTCTCACTTCTGCAGTACTTTGTGAAACCAGATACATGTCTATCTGCTGGCACAGACAGACCTGCCATTACAGAATCACCCTGCAGATGACCTTTGGCACGCTGACCCCTCACTCCCTCAGGCCCACTCGTTCAAAATGGGATGAAAAGGCTTAGAGGTCAGTCACTAAGGTCATCAGCAGCTATCAAACTAGCAACTTCTATCTCTGTACCTGATTCACAAAGGATGCCCACAAGGTCTGCAAACAGCAGTGGGGAAGACACGGTAACACACACTTGCTAGCTTTTTGGGTTTAACTGGGCTCAGTGCAAGGCATAATGTTAACACTTTAGTTGGAGGGTCACAAGCATCATGATCTCATGAAAAAGTAATTATTAGTAATGCACAACATTCATGTTCTACCTTAATTACTACATGGATAAAATATATTTCTCATGCATTAACGCGCGCATGAGACATGCTTATTTTATGCATGTTGAAGATGACTCATGATGTATTACGTGTATGAAAGAATGATTCCTCACTCATGAAATACTGCATGAATTAATGCTATTTCATGTACCCTCAGAGTAAAGTGTTAGCAGCATGATATATAAACTGTTTGCCTTCATTCTCAGTAAATGAAGCAGTAAATCCACCAAGACAGGCATGGGCAGGCATCACACTGCCTCACGTTTCAGAAAATACTTCAGAAACAGTCATGTTTGTTCTGCATTAGTGCCCATTTCCTCAGTGTGAGTGCTCATTATCAACTTTATCCAGCCATTCCTTATGCAGACAAATTCCATTTTTTTGCCCTCGCTTCAGGGCCTTTGGTGGTGCTACACAAACAGCCCACGTATCTGCCACAACAACATGGCTGGAAGGACAACGCCACTGGCCATGTTTGTTCAGCTGGACCAGCTTTGTCAGCCAGTATCAAACTCCTTGCTCCTGCCCTTCTGCTTAGTCTTCGGCTGTTTTAGGTTCATGGTTTAATGGTTGTTTATGGCTTTGTTTCGCATCAACTGGAGCATCTACCATTTTCATTGCTTTATGGTCTTTCACAAGAAGTTCAATAGGTTACTGATAAAGCTGAAGTATCCATTACCTCTGGTGGTGCAACCTGATAAAACTAGCCCTAAAAGTAGAAAAGAAAATTTGCCAGTTAATTAAATGCTGAAGTAATGAACTGTATAATGTTACAGTGACTGACTTGCTATATTGCTAACTGGTTAATGATTCATTATGTTGATTTCCCTGAACACTCACAGAAAAGGAAAGCAGTTAGATTAGAAGGTAAGCGGATTTTGACTTGATACATTCTCCAGTAATTAAGATAAGTGATTATTATTCAGAGCACGTTCCAGTTAATTCAGCTTAGCTTGAGTTTGTCTGACCTGCAAAGATTCGTAAACGTTTGCGTCGTGGAGGAGGCCCAAGTCCTGAAACTCCGGTGCATTCATCTTCATCATCACAGTCGCCACTCTCTAGACCTTCCTCATCCTCCACCCCTTGGTTCTGTTGGTTTGGCTCTCTTCTCACAGCACCACCTCCTGGATGAGCTCTCCATCGCTTCTCTGGTGAGGTCACCATTTTTAAAAGCTGAGGTAACACAAAAAAGACAGGGAATTTTGGAAAGATGTTCAACCAGGCCACAATTTGAAAAGAAAATCTTCTACGTATAATATTTAATCTTGTAATTAGGAATTCTAAAAGAATATGTATCAACCCCTTCTTGATGCAAAGAATGCATGGGTATTCTTTTTATTTTTTATTTTTTTAAATAAAGCTAGCAACATGTAAAAATGAATTGAACTATTTAATCTCCCTACACTATGTATTTAACTGATGAAATCTATAATGGTACTAATGTATATATGTTGCATGACCACAGACCACAATAAAGAGAGCAGTCTATTAGCTCAAATTTATTACAATGTGTGAATTGTATTTAGACAATCAGGTGAGGGCTTTTACCATAACCAAACACAAAAATATTATCAAATGCCCCAAAGCAGTGAGTAGACGGGGGTATGTGGTGAGAGGTGGACATATGGGACATATGGATAGTAGATATATGTTGCTAGCCATACAGTATTATGTTTCTGAGTGTTAAAAACATTATATATGCTACAAAATAAGCCTGATGACACAAATGTCTGACATCATTACAAAAACTGTTCTTTTGATTGCTACAGTGCCTATCCAAAATCATCGTACCCTATTGAAATGCTTGCCTTTTGCCACATTATACCATGAAAATAAAAATAAAAAATGTCACACATTTTCCAACTGCATTTACACATTATAAAACAATCACAATCAAAATGAAAATAACACTTTTCTGATAAATTTATTACATTCTGATTTAATAAAAGGATTAATAAAAGGATTTAATATAACCTTGTTAGGGTAAGTTATCAGCCCTTTAAGGTAACCATTATAAACTTGCTCAGTTCTAACCAATCATCTTTGGTTCTAACCATCTCACACCAGCTGCAGTTATTTTAATTACTTCAGAAGAAATCCAGCTGCTCCTGGAGTGGTGCTTTCAAAATGGCTCTGTGATATAGTTTTGGAAAGGCACAAGTTAGGAGAAGGATACAGAGAAGATTTCAGAGGCTTTAACTATTCCTGTGAGTACCATTCAGAGCATTATCAAGAATTGGAAAGCGTCTGGCACCAATAAACACCTTGCCAAGATCTGGTTGTTCTCCCAAACTGAATGACCGAGCCAAGAGGAGACTGGTTAGAGAAGCTACCAATAGGCCAATGACAAATTCGAAGAAGTTACAAGTTTGTATTGCTGAGATTAGTCATTCTGTACATGTGACAACAATCTCACAGTTTTTATACAAAGCTAGCCTGTATGGCAGGTAGCAAGAAAGAAGTAGTTCCTGAAAAAGTGCCACACCGAATCTCTTTTGTGCTTTGCCAAAAACACTTCTTTTGTCAGTGCCATGTGACAAAAGGTTTTAATGTCAGATGAAACCAAGATTGAACTTTTTGGACTGAAGTCCAAGTGGTATGGCGAAAACCAAACACAGCACACCGCTAAAAACACACCATACCTACCATGAAGCATGATGGTGGCAACATTGTTATGGGGGTGTTTCTCTTCAGTAGGAACTGGGCAAGTGCTCACAACTGAAGGAAAAATGGATATTACCAATTACATCCAAATTCCTGAGGAAAACATGACTCTCATGTTTCTAGACAGCTGAAAATGGGCAAGTTCATCTTCCACCATGACACACACCCTAAACAAGCAGTGGCTAAAAGATAGGAAGGTGACTGTCCTTCAGTGGCCAAGTCAGAGTTCTGGCCTAAAGTGAACGGAAAATCTGTGGATGGACTTGAAGAGCGCAGTGCACTGCCAGTCACCACGAAATTTAACTGAACAATTTTGGAAGAATGGGCACATATTCCCCAATCTAGGTGTTCAAGGCTGGGCTTATCACTTTTCCAACTCTGTTATTTTAGTTTTTCATTTTTTAAATTAATTTTCAGAACCATTTCCTTTTTTCTCATTACTTGAATGTTCTAAGGCAAAATGTGTAAATAATGTTGGAAAAAATATATTTTTTGTGAGTTCTAATTTCAGGCTATAACAGTAAACAGTGACTATTTAAGATGGGTATGAAGATATGCTATAGGCACTGTAAAATATGATCTCAATATATAATATTTTAAAGTTCGTATTTTGTACAAAGGCTAATATTCCCTTTGTTTAATTATTTATTAAAGTCAAGTCAGCATTGATGGCTTGATCCAGGACAGGAGCAACTGCCAAACACTTACACTGGGGCAATTTAGAGTGATCAGTTAACCTAATGCATGTCTTTGGAATGTAGGAAAAACCCGGAGTACCTGGAGAAAGCCCACACAGGGATCTCTGGAGCTGTGAGGTGACAGTACTAAGCACTTGCATCAGTGTGTCGCCTGACATGCTTTTTGGAAGCTTTCCTACTTGTAATATGTAATATAAAGTGAGTGTGTCTACTAAACATGTTTGCTTTAATGAATGCACAAGGATGTGACTCATAAGCTTAGAGAGCTGTTCAAATTAAATAGCCGCGTCCAGAATAAACAGTCTGTTTTGAAACGTACTGTAAGTAGTATCAACTTGTTGTCTGATCCATCCAACAGGTATTTAAACTGTGACAAAGCAAATTCCTTTGTACAAGAAATCCTATCTCTGGGAATGCAGAAGGAAAATGATGGGAGATGAATAATTTTTCTGTAACAAACAAACTGAATGGCTTGCCAAAGTACACTGCTTAAAGGTTTCCTGCCTTCTGAATTTTCCTTCATATTTACATTCTGTCCTCCACTCTTTCATTTTTTACAGATTTCCTTCCGATGTGCCTGCGCAAACGTGCTTGTTGTTTGGTTGTTTTTTTGAGTTGTTTTTGTCTACAGGAGAAAATTGACATCAGATGGGTCATTCTCCGAACAGCTTTTCTCAGAACTCTAGGAGCTGTGGCACTAACAGAGACTATAATATGGTGAACAGCAGAAAGCAGCCATCGTCAAATTGCCTCAAACAAGTGGGCAAAAAGCTACACTAACTTCTCCTACAAACCATGCATCTGATTTTAATAGCTGTTTATTCACCGGATGTCAAACAGCACACAGACACACCACGTTTTCCACTAAAGTACCACACAAGCCTCCATTCAGGTCCAGATACTGGAGGTACACATAACTCTCTCACTCTGTAAGCAGCTTGACCAGGCTGACTAGAGGAACTATTGGAAAACACTGTGTCTTTTAAGCAGACTTTTTACAAGTGTTCACTCACACTTAAACAGCATCATTCAGTCGAACGACGGCCCGACCAGAGCAGAATCCAGCAGCAGTAAGGCTTTACAGCGTGCCATCTAGTGAGATTTCTTCCTACTTGGTAAAGGAATGGCTCCTCTTAATGTAAACAACTCTAAAACACATGTTTCTCACTTTCCCTAAGCTTGTATATTCTTTAATGCATCTGGGCCTCGCTTCTCCTTAAACTGATCCTGTAAGCCACTATACCGCAAGATTTCCCCTTTTTCACTACTCTACATTTTTGATGAGGATCAGCTTTTTAATGCGTCCAGCCCTCTCCTGTTTTAGCAGCGGCTTTGCGTGTGCCGCATGTGCCAGAGGCTTCAACGCATTTAGCTCTGAATTCCTTTTCAAAAATGGTTGCCTGGAAACGGTGGGAGCTGCGCTGTCCCACAAAACAAATGAAACTCTGAAGGCAAACAGCCATAAAGAAAGAAAGTGGCGGTTGAAGGGATTTCAAAACAACCCCCAGTAAAGAATGCTGAGATAGAAAAGCTTTCCTCACTTGGTACCCCATTTGATGTGAGGTCTGTGGTGAGGAAGATGCTGATGGAGCCCATGAACTTCTCCTCACCCACTAACACATGCGTGCCTTACACACACACACACACACACACACCATGTCTCACTATTTTTGTGGGGACTGACCATTGACATCATAATTACTGTATATAATTAATGCTACATCTAGAAAGTACCCCTAAACTTAACCTCAATAACATAAAGCACATGGTTTGACTCTTTTGGTTTTTCAAAAAGTTGTAGCTTCTATATGTTACCCTTGTGTGAACCAGCAAAAGGTCCCCAAAATGTCAAAAAAGTCAGATCTTTCTGTCCTTGTGGGGTCATTTGGTCCCCACAATGTAATGTAAACATGGGAACACACACACACACACACACACACACACACACACACACACACACACACACACACAGTCTTAGAAAAACGTTTACACGCCATGAGGACTTTTTATTGACATAATGATTACTGTAGCTCATTAATGCTACATATACTCCTAACCTTAACCTCAGTATCCAAAATGAAAACCCCTGGCTCTTTGGGGTTTTCAAATTAAATTTGAAGTTTTTGTTAAAAAGCATTTTTCCATAGGATGAGTAACGAAATGTTCTAACAAGGCGAAAAATGTCTGATCGTTCCATCGCTGTGGGACCATTTGGTCCTCACAATGATATACAAACTTGGCCCATGCACGTACATACGCACCACACACTGCAGATGCTTGTGCAGAAAGATCAGTTGTACTCCAGCCGCAACTGAACTCAAGCAGGACACTTAATAGTCACCGCAAAAGGGAAAACATCCCTTACGTCTGATTTAGCAACCATTAAATCACACAAAGTGACAATGCAAAATGGGGCATGGAAGACAACAAATAAATGACAACATGGCAAAAAAACCCATGAAGAACAAGCCTCCTGTTAGCAAATATCAAGCCCCTTCCCCCTCCTTTCTCCTTGTGGTTTGAAGACATGGGCTGCATAGATCCCCTGGAATGTAGCAGAACTGCAGAACACAAAACATGCAATCAGTGTGTCTGCAATCCGCTTTTCCCACAGCAACATGTCGCAAAGGAAAACAGAGAGTAAAGGTCCTGCTCAAAGGCCACCAAATGCAGGAGAGACAAAGTCATGAGTCACACAGGTCTGCTGAGCTAAGACTGAACTGCAGCACTGTGAATAGTACAATCAAGGAACATGACAGCTGAGGGACTGTTATGATGTAGTGGTGGTATTGACAGCTTCACTAAGGAAAAGCCTGAGTTGGTTGGTAGTAGAAACTCTCATTGGACCTCATTCTGTGAAGTATAGTTTCATCAATTAGCATACCTAATCACTCCCAAATTCCCAACTATACATCTGTTCTTCAGCCTCTCCTGCAGTAATCCTAGTTTCTCCATGTCAATTAAAAGTTTTACTTACATAACTATTTACACTGACATTCAATTGAAAGCCTAGTAGTATGTTTTCTCACATGAGCAGACATTTTTTCCCCACAACACACAGCAGGAACGCAGCATGAGGCAGAAGGCTGTAGAGAGCCCTGGGTAAAGGATCCCTGACAGGACCCACATAATAACAGAGGTTTGATTCCATGTGTCATCCGGCAGCATCTTTTATTTGCCAATATTAACCAAATTTGGGTAGAGGTTCAAATGCCCACTAATAATAAACTATTCCTTGACTGACTCTGGACTTGCAGGTATCATGTATCTTCAACTTCAGATATTTTGGCACTCCTGTAGAAGACAGGTAAAAATATTTTTTTTGTAAATATAATAGGGTAAAACATTCCTGAATGGTGGATGAGCCAACCATGTTACATTTTATGGTAATTTATGAAGATCATGATGTCACATAGAAGTAGAAGACAAACACACAACATCACAGAGGGTGTAAATATACTCACAGACAAAATAATAAAGCACCCAGATAGAAATGTCTTATTGCTACAAAATTCATCATGCAGTTATGTCGCAGGCAGACACAGTGGGACAAAAAAGTATTTAGTCAGTCACTGATTGTGCAAGTTCTCCTACTTAGAAAGACGAGAGAGGTCTGTAATTGTCATCATAGGTACACTTCAACTATGAGAGACAAAATTAAAAAAAATCCCGGAAATCACATTAATTGTAAATCGTGGTGGAAAATAAGTATTTGGTCAATAACAAAAGTTCAACTCAATACTTTGTAACATAACCTTTGTTGGCAATGACAGAGGTCAAACGTTTCCTGTAAGTCTTCACCAGGTTTGCACACACTGTAGCTGGTATTTTGGCCCATTCCTCCATGCAGATCTCCTCTAGAGCAGTGATGTTTTGGGGCTGTCACTGGGCAACACGGACTTTCAACTCCCTCCACAAATGTTACCTTTAATAAAAATTACAGATCTCTCTCATCTTTCTAAGTAGGAGAACTTGCACAATCAGTGGCTGACTTAATACTTTTTTGCCCCACTGTATGTATATGATTACAGATGTGGTCTGATTAGACACTGGGTCTTTCCACAATTGGGCATAAAACTGCTTCCTCCGCTGTACTATAAAAAAAACTCTCAGGCTACTTTTGGGTAGAGTACATCTTAGTGAGAGATCACTGACTGCTAGACATGCCTCTACAACGCACTTGAAAACATTTTGCCCAGTTGACAGATTTTGAGAATGGGGGTGCATCGTTAGACTGAGTGTCCAATGACGGTCATTTCGATCTAGACTGTTCTGACCTAGATGTTAGGATGTGTTAGGAGCAGTGGTTCCGTGAGGGCATGCATATGGCAGGCAGACCACCAACAGAGAGGATCGTTTGATCCACATTTGTGGTTAGATGAAAATTAAGCTTTTTTTCTGGCATACCTTTTAAATAGTTCTTGGGCATGGTAATGTACAACAGTTTTAGATTTCTCATCTACGCCGCCCAAGGAGGTTGGGACCCTTTTTGAGTCTTGGTCCTCCCAAGGTTTCTTCCTATAACACTTAGGGAGTTTTTCCTTGCCACTGTCGCCCTAGGCTTGCTCAATTTGGGATTCGACGTAGTTATTAGGAGATAATCTAAACTTGTAAAGTTGCTTTGAGACAGTGCTCCATTGTAAGAAGCGCTATATAAAAAAATATGACTTGACTTGACCAGTTAGAGAGTCAAATCCACTTGGTGGGCCCACAATACTACCATCTTCTAAAAATTTAAATCCTTGAAGACATTTTTGCCAAAGAGACTTGTTGAACATAAAAGCTAAATACACTCGCCTCCTCTTCCAAGCAAGTTCATTACAAAAATGACTGTTTAAATATGTTAATTAATGCCATAACCAAGGATGTGTAGGTGTTTGTATAAAAGTCAAATACAAAAGCTCGTGTTTGTATGTCTGTTTCTCATGCTTATTTATACTCATGAACTAATAAAGTTCCAGGGCTGCAAATTCTGATTCCCTGATTCATTAAATTATATGTTAACAATATTCAAACTGACTAAAATACACCATTTTCACAGAATATTCCTATAATTAATATTATTCATTCATTAGTCTTTTGTAACTGCTTTATCCTAGGCTTGTATGAGTGTGTGAGACGGTGTGTGATGGCTCTAGGCCAGGCTCCATAATATTTATGCTATTTGAAATGATGAATTAACATGAAAATGAAGCATTTCACAGGTTGTGTAAACTATTATGTTCAAATTCACTTAATTGTGTGTTTAATTCTGTTTACGATTACATTTGGAAATATTCATAGCATGGTCAAATGTGATTGTAAACTGAGTAAATATATTTGCAGAGATTAATTAATTATTTTATCAGATAGGTAAAACAATAAGTAAGATTTAATAAGATAAGCTCCTAGACAAGAAGTAGTAGAATCCACTAACAGCTATTAGGAAGCATGCAATTCCATGACCCGAGACTAGAGGGCAGTGGCAGCATGGAAAATGTGTTGGGATCAGGACGGCAAGCCCTAGCAAACATGCGTGCATTTGTAGCGCTCTGGCGCGGGGTATTTAGGAAAAGATTGTGACATTGCTCCACCTGTAGAGGGATGATGGTAACATCTCTGGCGTGAGGTAAAAGGGTTTCCGATGCGACTGGCTCTTTATTTTTCCACGCTTTGAGCGTTTAAACCACTTAGTTACATGAGCTCTGGCTTGCCGCCATTACGAGATCCTAGGCTTTGATTCATGAATCATTCTTTGGTATCGACTCAGTACTCAAGATTCTGCCTGAGTGAACGTGTATTACTTCCTCATTGGCCACGAAGTGAGGTACTCAGTATAAGTGAGCTTGCACGAGCGAATGCTAGTTTCCTTCTTTCCCCGTTCGCTACATTGCATAGGCTGGATTGCTACCAGTGTTCACTCTTTTATTGTTAAAGCCCGGCTCACCAATTCTGGGAGCCTAAGCTCTTATTTGCGATTCGCTCAATGGTGTCAACTCAGGCTTCAACAACCCGTACCAGTGAATGCATGCTTTCATTTTTTTCTCGCTCGCTACGCCACGAGATTGACTGTGTCATTAGCCTTACAGTTCGCCGATAAACCCGGCATGTTTTGGCGTCTCGCTTCTCCCACTGTTTAGTAATAGCCGTTGTTTGAGTCCATCTCCAAATGGTTCCTTTGTTTGGCCTTTAAATGCCACTCACTTCCTTGTCTCGCCATGCCCACTGCTTAGCTCGAGTGGTAAAAGCAATAAGTTAATATTTGTTTAATATTCGCTCTGGTTTAATATTCACATTGGTTTCTCTGGTTTAATATGTTTAATATTCACATAGGTACACTTCAACTATGAAAGACAAAATGAGAAAAAAAAATCCAGGAAATCACATTGTAGGATTTTTAAAGAATTTAATTGTAAATTATGGTGAAAAATAAGTATTTGGTCAAAAAGTTCAACTCAATACTTTGTAACATAACCTTTGTTGGCAATGACAGAGGTCAA